>BSYO01000003.1:25841328-26441328 GCA_033239525.1 Nepenthes gracilis
AATAATTCATTCATCTAAATTTCAGTAGTCTTGCAAATATTATGATAGATTATGCAAAGATATTTCCTTTTATTAGAAAGGTTGCACTCCATGTTGATTTTAAAATACCATGGGCATTGGCTTGCTATTTTAATTATCAACTATATTATCCAAAAGCTTCCTTATCAATTATTCAAGAATTAATAAGTCCGACGTTTTTCCTGTCTTGCTAATTCAAGGTTACATTATTTGTTTGACTTAATCCTATTAATGATTTGACTGTAGTTACTCCAGTTTCTATGCGCTTCCATCGGCTGGAGCTTCCAATCATTTGAATCTTTCTCCCGTTACATTTTCCCTAAAGCTATGTTTATTTGCAAAAAAAAAAAAAAATTTATTAAAATTATTTTTTTAAAATTTTTGTATAGATATATATATATATTAGTATATATTAGTATATAAAAATACGTATTAAAATATATTTATAATAATATATATCATTTAATAATAATAATAATAATAATAATAATAATAATAATAATAATAATAATAATAATAATAATAATAATAATAATAATAATAATAGTCAAGCAGGAAAGTGTCAAAGGTTATTCATTCATTAAATGCATGGAATTGATCAACATGAGAAATGATCAATTAAACTTGTTTCTTTCTGCCAGCACGCCTCACTCAAAACCTTTGACAATTTCCTCCAACTGTATATATAAACCCCATTGCCGCTACCTCTCTCTCCATCTCCATTTTCATTCAAACCCACAATCGATCGATCTTCTTAATTCTATCTCTGCTCTCCCATCCATAATTTCTTCAGCAGATTTATACAATCGACTAGTTGAGCTGACAGAATGAAAACTCCAAATTCAATCATTTGCTTAGTGTTATTTCTCGGTTTGTTGATAAAATCAAAACCAGTATCATCAGCATCTTTAGAAAGTGGATTCTATGGATCGACTTGCCCATTGGTCGAAATAATTGTGAGAAAAGTAGTAACTAATGCCATTTTACAAGATCCTGGAGTAGGCGCTGGGCTTATCAAATGCATTTTCATGATCGCTTAAATGCGGGTATGTTGATAGTGTACCCTCAAGCAAAGTACTTTTTTGCCCTTTTTACACTTTAAAACTATCCCTATAATATTTTTTAGTTTATTACAAGAAAAGGATAATTACGAAAATATTTACTTTAATTTTTTTGAGGGGCTTTCACTGATGTTTGAGCACCTTTATGTTACAGGGATGTGATGCATCGATATTACTTGATTCAACACCGGGTAATCCGGCGGAGAAAGACAGCGTAGTCAATAATCCAAGCCTTCGACAAAAGGCATTCGAATTGATAGACCAAGCAAAGGCAGAGATCGAAGCTGCATGCCCACAAACGGTGTCATGTGGCCGATATCTTAGCATTTGTCATTGTGATAGCACGTGCGACCTTGGAGGAATAAGTTACGCCGTGCCGCCCCGGACGACGTGATGGAAGAGTTTCCTAAAAGATGAACCCATCCAAAATCTACCGGGCCCTCTCTCAATTTATCACAACTCCAAGGCAACTTTCAAGGAAAGGCCTTTCTGTAGATGATGTGGTTACCCTTTCTGGAGCACATTCCGTGGGAAGATCACATTGTTCTTCTTTTCCACAAGGCTCTACTCGTTCAACACCACAACATCACAAGACCCATCGCTGGATCCAAACTTTGCAAACGACCTTAAGACCAAGTGTCCTTCTCCGACCAATAATCCCAACCCAACCGTGCCTCTTGATTTTAGCTCGCCATAGGTTAGATACTAACTACTACAGAAATTTGCAATATAGTCGCGGGTTGTTAACGTCCGATCAAACTCTTATGAGTAGTCCTTCCACCGTTGGTATGGTGACGAATTTAGCTAGGGATGGTAGAGTTTGGGCCGACAAGTTTGCTTCGCTATGGTTCGCATGGGTCTGATTGAAGTCCTCAAGTGCAATGATGGTGAGATAAGAAAATTGTAGGGTTGTAAATTAAGTAACTTACAATGCCTAATATGTTTGCTTAATAGAAATTTTTTATTTGTTTTTATGATTGTCATTCTGGTTCACAAATTTCTTCATTTGTAAAATTGAATGGGATTCCATAATTATTTTTTGGGGTTCAAGCACTGAAATGATAATTAAAAAGCAACTTTAGAAGCTGATCCTACATTTCCTAATTGGGTTCGAAAATAAATATTGGTACGATGCTTGAATTTTTTATATTATATCCTTTAATAAAGGTCAATATGAAAGTCTTTTTCTTACAATACAAAAATTATTTCCATAACATAAATAATTGGGGGCTTCGAGTGGTAAAATAACCAAATATTAATCATCGATAAGTCAAGAATAGTTACTCAAAATTTTAATTGAGTTGTGTATATTATTTATGTTTTTATTACATGCTTTATTTAAAAAAAGACTACTTATATTCCATAAAGATGAGAATAGAACACACAACATAGTGTTTGGTAGGTCAAAATCGGGCCGGGCGGGATATGGTTCGGTCACCCGGGGCAAATATCAAAATTATATCCATTCATAATTAAAATTGGGCCGATTTAGGGCGATCCATTGATATTTTTTATTTTTAAATATTTTTTATTCTAAAAGTTATTTTTACATAAAAAATATCTAAAAATATAAAATATTTTAAAATTATATTATTTAAATTAAAATATAATCTAACCATGTACTTACATAAATAATTTTTTACGTTAAATAGTTATTAATTATATAAAAATATAATGTATTAGATTAATTATATATATTATATCACTACAGGAGAAAAAAAAAAGTAAAAATATAAAAACTCTAAACTGTTTATTTTATCAAAAATATTTAAAAAATTTCCAACTCAATTCTTATTTAAATATGCAACTACTGGAGAATTTTAGCAAGATATTAAACAACTAAAAATTAAAATAAAAGATTTTAAAAATAAAATTTAAACTCAAAAGATCAGAGATTTACAATTTAACGCAGGGTTATTAATATTAGAATCAAAACAACAACCTACTCTTAATAATCAATCTTATAATGCATTTACTTCTCAGCAATTGACTCATCCTGAAAAATAATCAACTCATTGTATAGAAGACTGTCTTCTAATAATTATAAGAATATATATATATATTTATTTATAAAAAGGGCATTGCCAAGTAAATTTATAATTAATAATAAATATTATCTCAAATTAATTATTTTATTAGATATAAAAATAAATCAAAATTATATTTAAAAATAATTAATTAGTAATAAATATTATTAAAAGACTATTGAAAAATTATAAAACGCAAATGACACCTAATATCAATTACAAATTGTCAAATCCTGCTACATATTTCAAGTCAATGTTTATATCAATCAAGGATCTTTACCAAGCGTTTGGGAAGATTGTGATATATTGGTTTTCGAGCATCATAAATTTGGATAATTAGACTCATATAATTAAGTTGGGACCTTATATATTTGAAAAAAAAACTTAAGTTTCGAAACTGTCGGTTTCCGGGTGCCGATTACAGGTGCGCAGTGCCTGCTGCGCGTCGGGTTATCGATCGAGCGACAACCTGCGGTTTAGGCGGCCAAGAAATTTCTCTCTCAGCCATTTTTAGAAAGAAGAGAGGGAGAGGGCGGAGGAGAAGAGAGAGAAGGGGAAATCTGAGATTTCCGAGTCCGTTTTTGAGCTCGAGCCAGTTAGAAAAGTTGTAGATCGGGTCAAGGCAAATGCACTCATACTTTTTCTTTCGTTTTCTTACTCTTTTATTCCATTTCATTTCCGAATATGGAGTTTTGAGTAGTATTTCGCTCTTCGAAAACCCTTACCCCCGTGCGGTACTATTCATCCCCGTCCGGGCCCTTTTACCCGCAAATATTTGGAGATTTTGCTTAATTTAGGTCTAGAATATCATTACCCTTATCATGCATAAGTTATTTTACCAATTGTATATCACTTTTGGTAGTTTTATGTCAAAAGTCGTTCGCCAGAACCCTAAGCTGGGCCTGGACCTGTATCACTGTTTATTTTTGGGTTTGATGCATGAATTGGCGTTAGATAATTATTACCCATGACTTTGGCAAGTAAATGTGTGAATGTCATGTCCGGTTTTGTAGATTTGACCCGTTTTCGGACATGGAATTCTAAACCTGCGTCTCAGAGGAATTTAATGATTGAATTGGGATATATGCTCGAATTGATTTTAGGATATCGTCACCTGCACGTAGTTCAAGTTGATTTATTGATTGTGTCCAAATTAGTAGTTTTGTAGGGTCTTATACTGTCCGGAATCCTATCCCATGCCCCCTTTGGACTCTATCTAAATTAATCGTAATTATGCACGATTTAGCTCTGAAAATTATGATGCGTGCAATTGCAAAAGAAATAGTCATCTGGAAGCTCCAAAGACATGATGGGCTCATTACGGTAAGAATTTCTTAATTGTTTCAATCTTACGCTGATATATTCGCGTAACACGAACACAATAATTCGTAACATTTCAACAATCATGTTATGAACAGTCTACGAAAGAATTAACGATCGGAAGTTTCAAGAATTCTATATGACTTAATCTAAAAAGGATTTCTTACTAATTCTGAGCTCTAAGAAATATTGAATATGAACTATGAATACGTGAGAACCAGAGCACACGAAGAATATGAAAATATACTTATGAAAGGAAATCTGATGATGGAGGAAATTTTGTGATTAGGTGATGGACTTATGAACTGATTAATTTATGAAACGTTTTGCAACAGAGTGGGAACGAAGGAATTTGTATTTAAGAACAGAATTCCCTAATCGAATAAAGAACTAAGAATTTGGATCGATGATTATAAATAATAAACATTGACATGCTATGAATGTCATAGTAGAAACTTCAGGATTACTCTGATCGTGTATCCTGACCGAATTATATATGGTGAAAGTTTCCCCCGAAACTTGAGATTCTTTTCTTCAGGATGCTTTCAGAAATATCTGATCACTCTTCTCGAATATCAAATCTGGCTGTAAATCTGATCACTTGCTTCAATCCTCAAATCAAATTTTGTAACAGATAGTTGTAAGTTAACGTACTTCCACTGCGCAACTCTAATCGATCATCTCCTTCCAATTGCAATCAATGGCCTCAAAATTAGAATACCTTGCAACCTTTATCTTGGATGCTATCTTAGGCATAATCTCTCGATTAGCCTAATTGACAATACCCAATGCAGATCGATTTTAGAGAATATTGAGCCTTAACCATCGATTAAACAAATTACCTATCAATTCCCAACACTAGCTTATCAAATAATTCATTTATCAAATGAATTAAATTTTTAAAAATTCATAGATAACCTCATCGATTCATCGTGCTCATCCCAAAGGCATTAAACACCCCACGGCAAAGCACTCGGCCAATGCCTCATCGTTCTATGCAGGGTTCTCGAAATCGATGTCACTCCCGACACAACCCCAATTACTGATCAGAAGATAATCCAGACTAATCTTTTCCTCTAAGAAACAGCCTCAAATTACCATACAACCAGAAAATCCCATTATAACCACATAACGACTCCTAGATGTGGCCACATATACCAACTAAACTCGGCACACATTCTCATCAGTTAACCAGCGGGCAAAAATCTCAAACACCTCCTCCACTTTCTGAAACTCAATTTAAGCCTTAATTGGATAAAAAATCCTAAAAATTTCCAAATTAGCTCACTTATAATCATTCGAATGGCGCTCCATCTGGTCCGTTATCACGCCGAATATTCGATCCATTTTTCACCCAAGATGACCCAAAAATACCTCTCCTTACGACCTTTTCTTTGATACCATCACTGTTACGACCTAAGAACACAATATACGTAGGTCAAAAATAAAATCGATAATAATATTTCGATCAACGATAAAAACCAATACGGGTATGACAGTCATACACATACAGAACTCGATATAATAAAACCCGGACAAAATCTCATCGGATATAAATTCGGATAAATATAATAAATGGCCTGTTATTTACAATCGCAAGGGAGGTATTGAACATAATAACAACTCATCAATATAATATAATAACACCAATATATCGTATACATGGATCAAGGTCCTCATCGGGCTGAAAATATAATCATAACACATTCTCGAGATCTAAAACGTATCCAATATGAATATCTCTACTCACCGATAGAGATCTGCCACATCAAATCGCTTCCGAACTCCTGTAAGCGTATCCATTCCACTAGTCTAAAGGGATAAAATATGAAAACGTGAGTTTAAAGCTCAACAAGTATTATCCTCGTATAAAATAGTACACAAATCATAGGAAGAGATATCACATAACAACCACGCAAAATAAAACACAATGTCCGTGAAATTCCTGAAAATCGAGGAATAGTCTCGTACTAAATCATCATCCGCATTAAATCATCCCTTCGGGATACAATATATAAATCGCGATCCGATAAAATCTCATAGACGATATCATATCATATAATTCGAGTACACAAAGGCTGGAACCGTCACCACATCCGTGTGGGACACATACCATCGTCCGGATCTAAATCTCATCACGCAGAAATCGAGAGAAGACTGTCGGAACTAAACCATAAATCAAAACACGTTTCGGATTTATCATATATTTATACGTACGAGACATTTCTATCGCCCAACTGTTGGCCAATCAGTGTATCTTAAAATCATCATCTACCCAAATACATGCATGAACTATAAAGCATGAGCAAAATCAGAGCACCAAAGTAAATAATACAAACTTGAGGAAGGGCTATCATCGTCCGATAACTACAACTATATCGGCTACGATTTAGGCTAGTAGCTCAAGGCCATTCATGTACTCTGTCTCTAATAGATAAGGAACTTACTCAATATATTTTACCACCCGCGATTTTGGGTGCAATATTAAATTTTTGTTATACATTGGGACGTTCAAATATATTAGTTTCGTCAATTTTTTACGATTGTTCTATTTAAATACACAGTGGGGCAGGTCAGCTACTAAACGTTTCAACATTTCTTCCCACGGAAGAAGCCTTATCATATACGTCCCCGTCGGGACTAAGCTTTTCCGTTGGGAGCGGTACCAATATCTCATACCTCGGATCACATATAATGACCCATTGGGTCTCGGACCACCATGGTCCCGCAGTGATCTCGCCCCCGGCAGCATTCGTGATTAATGCAAGCCCTGGTTCATGGTTCCACAGTATACAGATACACAAATATACATATATACTGTCCGGGTATCCGAAAACCCTCCAAATCAGAAATATAATTGTAAAACTACCGCACAACTGATAAAATATATATGCATGTATATAATTAATAAATTGGGTGTATATAAAAATACATGCATATTAGTAAAATCTCGCACAGTATTCAAAATGTATAAAAAATTAAATCAGATCAAGAATATAGCTAGAGGATACTTGTCTTAACATTATACTCCGCTGATTTGAAGAAATGATGTCTCGAAGCACTCTAATCGGGCATTTCTCCCTCCTCTGCAGCGTCATTTCTTTGTCATCTCCACGGGGTTCTCTTCCGGCGCGCTCCACCACCGCGCCGCCGCCTCCCGCAACCGTTGTTGCTGCTGCCACCTGCGTGGCGGACGCTGGCCATCCCGGCGTCGCCTCGCGGCACCATTGTCGCTGCTCTGCCGCCTCCCTCTCTCTGTCCTCGAGCGGCCTCCTTCTCTAGCGCAGCTTCTCTCTCTTTCTCTAGCGTCGACCTTTGCCACACACATGACTCAACCTCTTATGCGGTCACCGCTACCACCGCGGCCACCGATGCCACCATTATTGCCCGGAACGGCCATCGTTGACTCTTCCAGCATCGATTCCCTCACGCAACGCAGCCTCCGCCTCAGCCCGTGACCACCTAGGCCTCACCCGCGAGCCACTGTCGCTGCTGAACTCCTCCTCTTCCTTCCCCTCCTCCCTCTCTCCTCTTCTTCTTCCTCCTCCTCCTTTCCACGCGAAACCCTAATCTCCCGCACTCTCTCTCCCGACTCCCTCTACCTTCTCTCTTCCCATTCCTTTCTTTTTCTTTTATTTTATTTATCTTTTATATTATTATATCTATATATATAGCCTTTATTAAATTCTAAAACCTAAATCGGTTTTCGGACAACAGTACGGGCGCACTCGGGACACCACTCAGAAATTTCGATCATTCCTCAAAAAGTCATAATATTTTAATTTATTTTTATCACATCCAAAATACCCAAAATTAAAATTAATATTAAAATAATCCAAACGGGATCCGAAATATTACAATAATAAAACCCGCATAAGAACTCATCAGATATAAATTTGGATAAACATAATACATAATCTGCTATCCAACACATCGCAAAGGGGTATCCAAATATACAACTCTAATATTTCTCATACAAAGATTAGAGCCATCATCCGACCATAAATAATAACGATAATACATCCATGGGATCAGAAACATACCCAACATAATAATTTCACTCGCCGATAGAGATATTCGAGCCAAATCACGTTCGAACTCCTACAAGAGTATCCATGTAACTTGTATGAAGGGATAAAATATGAAAACGTCAGCTTAGAGCTCAGCAAGTATTATATATATGTAAACAGTGCATATAAATCAGATGAAAGGGATAACAATCACAACTGTGTCAAAATAAAACACAAGGTTCGTGAAATCCCTGAAAACCGATGAGATGTGCATGATATATTCCGTTTGGGATATAATCATAATAAATAATGATCCGGTTAAATATCATACACGATATCATATCATATGATCTAAGGTCACATAGGCCGCAACCACCACCACATCTGTGTTTGTCACATACCATCTTCCGAATCTAATCTCATACTGTAGAAATCGAGAGAAAACCATTGGAAATAAAACATAGGTCAAAACACGTTTCAAATTTATTTCATATTTATACGTACGAGACATTACTATCTCCCAAGTGTGGGTCAATTTATTTATCTACTATATTCCAGATAGATATAATTATTGTGACGGAACAGATTTTTTTTTGATTCCGTCATTCGTAACATAATTGAAAACCCAACTAAACCAGTTAGGTGCAACACAGGATCACAGATGCCATCTAGGACCCATATTCCTTTAACCATAATAAGTATAGCAGAAGTCATTCTAACACCTGCGGGAGCATTCATACTCATTCCAAAATATTCATTTTCGATGACATAGCCAAAAATGTTTAACCATAGAAGTCCATTAAAGCATTACAATAATATTTCTCCCAAAATAAGCTTCCGAGGTCTTTGATAATCCTTCGGACAAGTTCTAATCACTCCAACTCGTCAGGCACAGGCTCTAAAGCTTCATCTGTAGGGAAAAAATATAAAACAGTGAGTTGAGACTCAGCAAGGTACATGCACATGAACTGTAAAATGGTTATTCCCAAACGATCATATAACCATACTGGACCAGAACGTTCAATCAATACATCATCTGGAAAAATAGTAAAAGCGTGCTATAACGATATCAAACCTTATGCTTCATAAATCAGTACGCTATAAACTGTAAAATAATAAACTGTAAACTTGACAATACGTGGTAAACTGAAATAATAACCTATTATCTTTTCACTGTACGATTCATTATCATCATTTTACTATAATATAGTATATCGGTAAAACGGTACTTTATATTATTTTCCTCCTTGTACAAAGTCCCGAGGACGGCTATCATTACCTCGGTGTACCAAGCCCCGAGGACGGCTATCATTCCCTCCTTGTACCAAGCCCCGAGGATGGCTATCACTCCCTCTTTGTACCAAGCCCCGAGGATGACTATCATTCCCTCCTTGTACCAAGCCCCGAGGACGGCTATCATTACCTCCGTGTACCAAGCCCCGAGGACGGCTATCATTCCCTCCATGTACCAAGCCCCGAGGACGGCTATCATTCCCTCCTTGTACCAAGCCCCGAGGACGGCTATCATTACCTCCGTGTACCAAGCCCCGATGACGGCTATCATTCATCTTTTTATTAAAAACTCCTTTTTAAAATCAGACTTTCGTAATATATCTTTAGCTATCTTACATGAAGAATTCCCTTGGTACGGTCGGCACATACTTTCGGAAATAGTGAGCAAGTTCCTAATCTATAGGAGACAGAGTACATGGATGGCCTTGAGCTACTGGCCTAATTCGTAGCCGATATATAGCCGTGGTTACGACGAGGTAACCCTTCCTCAAGTTGGTATCATTGATCTTTGATTCTCCGATTTCGCATGCTTTGCTTTGTATTTCGACGTATTTGGGTGTACCGTGATTTGAGATACATGGTTTGGCCCATGGATGGGCGATAGAATGTCTCGTGCGTATTGACGTGATAAACCCGAACGTGTTTTGATTTATGTTTTAGTTCCTAGTTTTCTCTTGATTTACGCATTATGAGTTTCTGATCGACGACGGTATGTCTCCCCACGTGGATGTGGTGACGGCTTGACGCGTGTAACCTCGGATCATATGATATGATATCGCCTACTTAGATTTTACCGATCGTGATTTATATGATTTTGTCCCTAAGGACGAGTTAATGCGGACGACGATTTAGTACGAGACATCTCCTCGATTTTCGTGGATTTCACGCGGTTGTGTGTTTTGTTTTACGTGATTGCTATGCGATATCCCTACTTCGATTTATGAGTACCGCTTTTATACGATGATGCTTCTTGAGCTCTAAGCTCACGTTTTCATGTTTTATCCCTTCGGACTAGTGGCATGGATACGCTTGCAGGAGCTCGGACGTGATCGGGCCTCGGATATTCCTTTTCGCGCAGTGAAGATGCTATATTTGGTATATCGGTCTCGAGGATATGTTATGATTATTATTTATGGCCGGATGGTGGCCTTGATCATTGTATGCGAAATGTTGGAGTTATTGCATTATGTGGATGAGTTGTTGTAAATTTGGATACCTCCCTTGCGATCATGGTTAGCAGTGTCGTATTATGTTTGTCCGGATTTTATCCGATGAGATCTTGTGCGGGTTTTATTTATTTTGGGTCCCGCATGTGTTTGATTGTCACATCCGGGATGGGTTATTGTTGTTGATGGAAATCTTATTATTGATTTTATTTTTTGACTACAGATATTGTGGTCCCGGCCGTGGCAGTTGGTATCGCAGAAAAGATCGTAAGGAGAGGTGTTTTTGGGTCATCTCGGATGAGAAATTGATTGAATATCTTGCGTGATAAGTGTAGCCTCTGGTAAAGAATGGAAGTTTGGGTCGTTAATATTTGAATTCGACTCGGGAAGTCGGTTAATAGGTTGTGTTGTGTCGTGGGAGCGATGTTTTGAATGTTTCGATTCAGTAGCCAGATGTGAGTTTGGTTGCTTTGTGAAGGATGGTTTGTTATAGGCAAGATGGAGAGTCCTTCGAATGATTGAATGTGAGCCGATTTGAAAAATTTTGGGATGTTTAATCTCAATTAAGGCTTGAATTGAACTTTAGAAAGTCGAGGAGGTGTTCGAGGTTTCTGACAGTTCAAATGAAGTTTTGTCTATTACCCATAAGTTAGAGAGTGAGGCAAGCCAGTGGTAGGCTTCTCGGTGCCGTATTTCACTTCTTATGATGTTTAGTAGAGGCAATTGTTGAAAATTTCTCTCCGTTTGGCATTCGGGATAGTAAGAAAGGTGAATTTAGTTGGTGAAGGCACAGATTAAGTTTGTGACCTTTGAGATTATATGTAAATGTTGTATGTTTTCCTAATTTTTAGAGCGAGCTTTGATAAAGTTTATCCCTGATGGGTAAACCTTTGATCTGTTAAGTTTGTAGACTCTGATGTCCGATTTGAGTTTGTTGATATCAATGATTGACTGAACTGATCTTATTTGATAAACCGGACCTTGATGTGATATTAGGAATAACTCGGTTGGCGAGTCGCCATATTAGTATGAGGAAGAATATTCTGATTTACAATTTGGGCTATGAATTTTGAATATGAGGAAGAGCTGATCGAGAAGTGATGAAATCGATATCATTGTGCCTGCAAGTTAATTGATAAAAATGTGTGCCGAGTTTATTTGGCATATATGCCCTCATCTGGGAGTCGTTATGTGGTCATAAAAAGTTTTCCGGTTGTATGATAATTCGAGGCTGTTTCTTAGATGAGAAGATTAGCCCAATTGTCTTTTAGCTCAGAGTTGAGGTTGTTCTTGCGAGGTTGTGTCGAGTGACATCGATTTTGAGAACTTTGCATAGAGTCGATGAGGCATTGGTTGAGTGCCTTGTGTGGGTGTTAAATGCTTTTGGGATAAGCATGATGAATCTATGAGGTTATCTATGAATTATTGAAATTTAATTCGTTTGGGAAATAAATTATTTGATAAGCGAATGGCAGGAAATGGTAGGTGATTTGTTTAATCAATGGTTAGTACTCGATGTTTTCTAAATCGATCTGTACTTGAAGTATTGTCAATTAAGGATATCGGGAGAATATACCTGAGGTTGCCTTCAAGGTGAAGGTGCGGCTGTTGTGAGCTTCGGTGATATTTTTGGGTTAGTGATTTTGTTGGCATCTTTTGTGGATCTTGTGAATTGGATCTCTCAGTCATATTTTGAGTCTATTTATGATGACTTCATTAATGATATTTTGAATTGTTCGAGGATTTTATGTGGGGTATGAGGTCCGTTTGAGGACTGTCATAGTTGTAAATGGTAGTTTGTGGTTTGCCCAATTGAAGAGATGTGAGTTTGGTTGGAAGAAATATTGTTTGGGCATGTTGTTTCTTCGATGGCATGCTTGTGAAATTGCAGAAGATTGAAGCGGTGACCGGTTGGGAAATGCCATCGTTTGTTGCGAAGGTGCGTGATTTCTTGAGTCCGCTTAAATTTGTTAAGCGATTTGTCGAGGGATTCCTTGAGAATCGTAGCGTCAGGGACATTGGGCTTAGTAGCTATCGGTGTTCGTTGGAATGATGAGTATAAGGGGAGCTTTCTAGAAATAAAGGACGTATTGTCCGCAAAGTTGATTCGTTGATCCCGATGGATTAAGTTAAATATGTCGAGATTGTGATGCTTCCGAGGAAGATTTGAGATTGTATTCGATGCAACTTATTTGAGTAGTAGTGGCCTATGGGTTACGGCCATTTGAAAGTCTATAATCAAGGTTATTCCACGTATGGATTGAGTTAACAAATTGAGGTCTTTATTTGGAGGATTTAGAAATGTTATTTGTATGGAGATAGTTGTGGTTCAATTTGATCATAGAGGTTTGAGAAAATTATTTTGGAAAAAGAGTTAATCATCTGGTAACGTAAGCGGGTGGATCGCTTAAGGGCTATTATTGGTGATGTTTTGGGTCAAAAGCCTTCAGATTTGATGTGCCATATGTTCATAAGAAAAAGCAGAAGCATGTGAGTCCGTAGCATTTGGTTGTGAGATTCGATTTGGATCCTTAGATAGAGAATTTGATTTGAAATCCGGTTTGAGGACGTTGATTTGGTGGTGGTTTTTGTTGAGTCCTGTGATGTTGGAGAAGTAGCGGCTTTGATTTGATCAGTCTGAAATCTCATGGAGTAGAAGGAGATTTTGTCGACGAAGGAGTAGGTAGGTGGATCTATTCTTTGTCTATGCATATGTTCTTCAGGATCAGAGTTGCGTTAAGAGTTTGTGCTGCAATGTCTTCTGTCTTCATTTTGAGCAGAGAAGTTGTAGAGTTATCGGTGAGTAAATCCTGCCAGGATTGGGCTCCGAAGCAAGCTCCTATCTGTGGAAGATGTTTTTGTGAAGATCAAGTGAAGATCCTTTGTTCGAAGGTCATGAGCTAGATGCAATCAAGTAGAGCCTTGATTGTCGGATGAAAGCTCATGAGAGGGGCCAAGGTTGTCAACAAATCGAGTGGAGTCAGCAGGTGGTCTAAGTTTATAAGGAACCTCGAAGATGCTCTATCAGCGGAGTGGCGAGTTGATCATACGTCTCGTGCTTAAAGGTAGAAGCCAAGAGGAAGAAGCCTTCGAGACTTTGTTTTGGTCTGCGTTGGATAGCGAGAAATCTTGTGGCATCTTGGATGTTGATGGATGAGTTGATGAAGTCAGTTCCTTGCTTGCTGATCAGAAAATGATTGATCAGAGTTGCGCAGCGGAATCGTGTGGATTCACGGTTATCAGTTACAAGAATTGATTCGAGAATTCAAGCATGAGATCAGATTTGTAGCCTGAGTGGATGATCGAGAAGAGTGGTTAGATGTTTCCGAAAGCGTCACGAAGAGAAGAGTTTCAAGTTTCGAGAGTAAGTGCTGGATTGAGGTTGAGGTTCGATAGGACTTTTGAGGTTTTGCAATGAATTGGAGAAGCGGCCAGCAGATTGGCGTTGTTCCGAGTTTGGCAGATCGTAATGATGTGTTTTATATATGTATGTTGACAGAAATATGGGTCGATTATCGGCATGTGATCGAGTGTGAATTGTTGCTGATTTCGAGAAGCTATTTTATGTTGGGATTTTGATTCCGATATTGGGATAGAAAGATCAGGTGTTGATGATCAGATTTTTGGAGAAATCTTTTGATCGAGGTTAAGTTTGGAAGAATTGTTCTTATTTTGTTCAAGGATTGGTATGCGTAAATTTCGAGGACGAAATTTTTAAAAGGAGGGGAGAGTGTGATATTTCGGATCCTAATTGGATTATTTTAATATTAATTGTGATTTTTGGGTATTTCGGACGTAGTGAAAATAAATTATAATATCGTAAAATTTTTAGAAATGATCGGAGGTGCGGAGTGGGGCCCGGTGTGTGCCCGTAACGTTGTCCGGAGGCCGAGATGGGTTTAAAAATAAAAGAAAGTTATATATATATATATTATAATAATAATAATAATAATAATAATAATAATAATAATAATAATAATAATAATAATAATAATAATAATAATAATAATAATAATAATAATAATAAAAGGTAAAAGAAAAAAAAAGAAGAAAGAAAAAGGAAATTGGGGGAAAAGAGGAGAAAAGAATCGGGGAGAGAGAAAGTGAGGGGAAAAATGGGGGAATTAGGGTTTGCTGCGCGAAGGAGGAGGAGGAGAAGGAAGAGGAAGGAGGCGGCGGCTATGTGGGTGAACGACAGCGACGGTGACGGGGGTTGCCGGGAAGGTCAGCGACGGCCGTTCGTGGCGGCAGATGACCGGCGGCAGCAGCGGCCAAGGCGGCGGGAGGCCCTCAGGCGCAGAGAGAGGGGCACGGGAGGCAGGAGAGAGAAAGGCTCGATTGGAGTGCTTCGGGACATCCTTTCTTCAGATCTGCAGAGTATGATGTTAAGGCAAGTATTCTCCGGCCCTATTCTTGGTTTGATTTAATTTCCGATGCATTTTGACTACTGTGGGAGATTTTACTGACATGCATGTATTTTTAAATACCCTTAATTTATCAATTGTATACATGCATGTATATTTTATCGGTTGTGCGGTAGTTTTGTACTGGTATTTATGATTTGGAGGGATTTTGGACACCCGGACGATACATATATGTATGTTGTGTATCCGTATATTGTGGAACCATGAACCAGGCCTTGCACTAACCATGCATGCTGCCAGGGGTAGGATCACTACGTGATTCGAGGCATTGGCTACTTCCGCCGTAAGGAAGATGAGGTATTGGCTACTTCCGCCGTAAGGAAGATGAGGTATTGCCCCACCAGTATTTAATTGAGAACCATCGTAAGGAATCGACTTTAAAACTAATACATTCTGGACGTCCTAATATATAATAAAAACTTGAGGTTGCACCCCAAAGCCGCGAGTGGTAAAACATAGTGAGCAAGTTCCTAATCTATGGGAGACAGAGTACATGGATGGCCTCTGAGCTCTTCCACCTAATTCGTAGCCGATATATAGCCGTGGTTACCTGGACGAGGGTAACCTTCCTCAAGTTGGTATCATTGATATTTGGTTCTCCGATTTCGCATGCTTTGTATTTCTCGCACGTTTGGGTGTATTGTGGATTTGAGATACGTGGTTTGGCCCATGGATGGGCGATAGGAATGTCTCGCACGCATCGACGTGATAAACCCTAACGTGTTTTGATTTATGTTTTAGTTCCTACCCGGTTTCTCTTGATTTCAGTATTATGAGTTTTGGATCCCGACGACGGTATGTGTCCCCACGTGGATGTGGTGACGGTTCATGACGTATGTGACCTCTGATCATATGATATGATATCGTCTTCATAGATTTTACGGATCGTGATTTATATGATTTTGTCCCGGCGACGAGTTAATGCGGATCGACGATTTAGTACGACATCTCCCTCGATTTTCAGGATTTCACTGGACATTGTGTTTTGTTTTACGGATTGCTATGCGATATCCCTACTTGATTTATGAGTACTGCTTTTATACGATGATGCTTGGCCGAGCTCTAGGCTCACGCGTTTTCATGTTTTATCCCTTCGCACTAGTGGCATGGATACGCTTGCGGGAGCTCGGGACGTGATCGGGCTCGGATATTCCTTTTGGCGAATGGAGATGCTATATTTGGTATATTTCTGGTCTCGAGGATATGTTATGATAATTATTTATGGCCGGATGGTGGCCTTGATCATTGTATGCGAAATGTTGGAGTTATTGCATTATGTGGATGAGTTGTTGTAAATTTGGATACCTCCCTTGCGATCGTGGTTAGCAGGTCGTGTATTATGTTTGTCCGGATTTTTATCCGATGAGATCTTGTGCGGGTTTTATTTATTTTGGGTCCTGCATGTGTTTGATTGTCACATCCGGGATGAGTTATTGTTGTTGATGAAAATCTTATTATTGATTTTATTTTTGACCTGCGTATATTGTGGTCTCGGGCCGTGACAATTTCATCAACAAGACGGAATTCTTTTTCACAAAGGAACGGAGTGCATTTCATTAACAAGACGGAGTTCTTTTTACACAAAGGACGGAGTACATTTCATTGACAAGATGGAGTTCTTTTTACACAAATGACGAAGTGCTTTTCATTAACAGGACGGAGTTATTTTTACACAAAGGACGGAGTGCCTATCCTTAAAAGCCGTAAGTGAAATTCCTTTAAAAGCCGGAGTTCATTTTCAATTCAAAGTCAGAATATAAGCCGGAATTCATTTTCAGTTTCAGTTCAAGTCAGAATACAAGCCGGAGTTCATTTTCAGTTTCAGTCCAAAGTCAGAATACAAGCCGGAGTTCGTTTTCTCTCAAGGGACGGAGTCCATCTTCCTAATACAAGGCCGGAGTTCAATTTACATTCGGGCCGGAGTGCTTTTGAGACGGAGTGCCTTTTTACTGAAAGCCAGAGTACATTTAAAAACCGAAGTTCATTTTACATTGAGGCCGGATTCCCCTTTTACATTAAGGCCAGAACTCATTTTCTACACAAATTCGAGCCTCATTTTCTATTACAAAGCCGGAGCTCATTTTCGTATTAAGGGGCGGAGTTCATTTTGGACGGAGTTCTTTTCACTAACAGAAGGGGGAGCTTTTTCATTAACAGGACGGAGTGCTTTTCAATGGGACGGAGTACGTAAACTTAAAAGCCGGAGTTCTTTCTTTCATAAAGGCCGCAGTTCATTTTCTCAAGGGATGGAGCTTATTTTCTCAAAGTCGGAGTTCATTTTCAATACAAAGCCGTAGTTTATTTTAGATTGAGGCCGGAGTTCATTTTTCAGTACAAAATCGTAGTTTATTTAGATTGAGGCCGGAGTTCATTTTTCAATACAAAACCGGAGTTCATTTTCCTCATGGGCGGAGTTCGTTAAAAATCGAAGTTCATTTTTCCCCATGGGACGGAGTTCATTAAATGCCAAAGTTCATGTGACGTTAAGACCTGAGTTCATTTAAGGCCGGAGCTCATCTTCATATTAAGGGCTGTAGTTCATTTTATATGTTGGAAACCGAGTTCATTTTACATATATAGGAATCCAAGTTCAGTTTTCATGTAGCCAAGTTTATTTTACAATGCAGAAGGTCGATATTTAATGCAGAAAGAGGAAACTTTAAAATAGAGTGCACGTGCAGTAAAGCATGAATTTCAAAACAGAGCAGAGTATACTTACAATATTATTAAAGTATGAACTTAAAAACGGCGTCTGAGGTATACTTGTCTAAGAGTTGATTCCTAGATTTTTTTACCGTCTTGAAGCTTTCTCCCCGCCACTCTCTTCCTTCTGCTAGCCTGTGCATCAACCAACCGACGCTAACTTTTATAGAGGAGGGGTTTGGTGGGGTAAGTAGGGTAAGTTACTTACTCCCGTACTTCTCTTCAGAAGGTAGGTGGCGTAACTAGATTAGTTGGCCCACTCCATTTGGTCGCCGCCTATTTTAGTTCTAACTAAATCATAAAGTTTACTTTTGTTCTATTAATTTATTCCGGCCAATTGCTCCTTCTTTATTATCAATGCTGCTGGTTTCAATTTTTGTAATCTGGTCAACTCTTTAATTTTGGTCAACACCTTCAAATCCGGTCAGCTTTTACTTCGGCCTCTTACACTTCCAAAACTAGCCAATCATTTCACATGGCCAGACTTGATTTAACAAGGGTGGAGCCGGACTTATTTTGCACAAGGGAAGGTCCGAACTTGATTGAGGCTTACGGCGGCCGGTTTAGATTTTGTATTTTGGTCAATATCTTCAAATCCGGTCGACTTCTTCTTATTATTTACTCCGTCCATCACCTTCGGATTTCTTCTCCTTGCACCCACAACTTCACTCCGGCCTCACCAACACACAAAGAGCCACTCCGGACTTCAAGGCCACTTCGGCCTCTCTTCATAAAATTCACTCCGGTCTCTAAATTCAGGAGACAATTTCTGATTTCTCTAAAGCTGGTTTACATTTTTCCAATAACCTTCAATTTTTCTCGATCCTTTAATTATTTTGACTCGATGACATTTCTATGTTTTAGGATATGGGACGTCACAGATATAATTATCAAAATCATAAGGACGCATTGTATAATTTATTTATGGTCATTCAGTCACTTTTGGCTTATCGAATTTGATGCACTATGCCCTAAAGATTTTTTCAACTGATTCCAGAAATGGTAGATTTATTTTGGGGCAATTTTAAATAATTCATTCATCTAAACTTCAGTAGTCTTGCAAATATTATGATAGATTATGCAAAGATATTTCCTTATTTATTAGAAAGATTGCACTCCATGTTGATTTTAAAATACCATGGGCATTGGCTTGCTATTTTAATTATCAACTATATTATCCAAAAGCTTCCTTATCAATTATTCAAGAATTAATAAGTCCGACGTTTTTCCTGTCTTGCTAATTCAAGGTTACATTATTTGTTTGACTTAATCCTATTAATGATTTGACTGTAGTTACTCCAGTTTCTGTGCGCTTCCATCGGCTGGAGCTTCCAATCATTTGAATCTTTCTCCCATCACCTTTTCCCTAAAGCTATGTTTATTTGCAAAAAAAATATATATATATTAAAATTATTTTTTTTAAAATTTTTGTTTGGAGTATATATATATATTTATATTAGTATATAAAAATATGTATTAAAATATATTTATAATAATATATATCATTTAATAATAATAATAATAATAATAATTGAATAGTCAAGCAGGAAAGTGTCAAAGGTTATTCATTCATTAAATGCATGGAATTGATCAACATGAGAAATGATCAATTAAACTGGTTTCTTTCTGCCTGCACGCCTCACTCAAAACCTTTGACAATTTCCTCCAACTGTATATATAAACCCCATTGCCGCTACCTCTCTCTCCATCTCCATTTTCATTCAAACCCACAATCGATCGATCTTCTTAATTCTATCTCTGCTCTCCCATCCATAATTCTTCAGCAGATTTATACAATCGACTAGCTGAGCTGACAGAATGAAAACTCCAAATTCAATCATTTGCTTAGTATTATTTCTCGGTTTGTTGATAAAATCAAAACCAATATCATCAGCATCTTTAGAAAGTGGATTCTATGGATCGACTTGCCCATTGGTCGAAATAATTGTGAGAAAAGTAGTGACTAATGCCATTTTACAAGATCTTGGAGTAGGCGCTGGGCTTATCAGAATGCATTTTCATGACTGTTTCGTACGGGTATGTTGATAGTGTACCATCAAGCAAAGTACTTTTTTGCCCTTTTTACACTTTAAAACTATCCCTATGATATTTTTTAGTTTATTACAAAAAAAGGATAATTAAGAAAATATTTAGTTTAATTTTTTTGAGGGGCTTTCACTGATGTTTGAGCACCTTTATGTTACAGGGATGTGATGCATCGATATTACTTGATTCAACACCGGGTAATCCGGCGGAGAAAGACAGTGTAGTCAATAATCCAAGCCTTCGACAAAAGGCATTCGAATTGATAGACCAAGCAAAGGCAGAGATCGAAGCTGCATGCCCACAAACGGTGTCATGTGCTGATATCTTAGCATTTGCTGCTCGTGATAGCACGTGCAGCCTTGGAGGAATAAGTTACGCCGTGCCAGCCGGACGACGTGATGGAAGAGTTTCCCTAAAAGATGAACCCATCCAAAATCTACCGGGGCCCTCTCTCAATTTATCACAACTCCAAGGCAACTTTGCAAGGAAAGGCCTTTCTGTAGATGATGTGGTTACCCTTTCTGGAGCACATTCCGTGGGAAGATCACATTGTTCTTCTTTTTCCACAAGGCTCTACCTGTTCAACACCACAACATCACAAGACCCATCGCTGGATCCAAACTTTGCAAACGACCTTAAGACCAAGTGTCCTTCTCCGACCAATAATCCCAACCCAACCGTGCCTCTTGATTTTAGCTCGCCATATAGGTTAGATACTAACTACTACAGAAATTTGCAATATAGTCGCGGGTTGTTAACGTCGGATCAAACTCTTATGAGTAGTCCTTCCACCGTTGGTATGGTGTCGAATTTGGCTAGGGATGGTAGAGTTTGGGGCGACAAGTTTGCTTCTGCTATGGTTCGGATGGGTCTGATTGAAGTCCTCACAGGCAATGCTGGTGAGATAAGAAAAAATTGTAGGGTAGTAAATTAAGTAACTTACAATGATTAATATGTTTGCCTAATAGAAATTTTTTTATTTATTTTTATCATTGTGATTTTGGTTCACAAATTTATTCATTTGTAAAATTGTATGGGATTCCTTAATTATTTTTAAGGGTTCAAGCACTCAAATTATAATTAAAAAGCAACTTTGGAAGCTGATCCCACATTTCATAATTGGGTTCGAAAATAAATAACGGTACGATGCTTGAATTTTTTATATTATGTCATTTAATAAAGGTCGAATAAGAAAGTCTTTTGCTTACAATACAAAAAATTATTTTCATAACATAAATAATTGGGGCTTCTGAGTGGCAAAATAACCGAAATATTAATCATTGATAAGTCAGTAATGGTTACTCAAAATTTTAATTGAGTTGTGTTTTTTATTTATGTTTTTATTATATGCTTTATTTAAAAAAGACTACTTATATTCCATAAAGATGAGAATAGAACACACAACATAGTGTTTGGTAGGTCAAAATCCGGCGGGGCGGGATATGGTTCTGTCACCCGGGGCAAATATCAAAATTATATCCATTCATAATCAAAATTGGGCCGATTTAAGGCGATCCATAGATATTTTTTATTTTTAAATATTTTTTATTCTAAAACTTATTTTTACATAAAAAATATCTAAAAATATAAAATATTTTAAAATTATATTATTTAAATTAAAATATAATCTAACCATGTACTTATACAAATAATTTTTTACGTTAAATAGTTATTAATTATATAAAAATATAATGTATTAGATTAATTATATATATTATATCACTACAGGAGAAAAAAAAAAGTAAAAATATAAAAACTCTAAACTATTTATTTTATGAAAAATATTTAAAAAATTTCCAACTCAATTCTTATTTAAATATGTAACTACTGGAGAATTTTAGCAAGATATTAAACAACTAAAAATTAAAATAAAAGATTTTAAAAATAAAATTTAAACTCAAAAGATCAGAGAATTACAATTTAACGCAGGATTATTAATATTAGAATCAAAACAACAACCTACTCTTAATAATCAATCTAATAATGCATTTACTTCTCAGCAATTGACTCATCCTGAAAAATAATCAACTCATTGTATAGAAGACTGTCTTCTAATAATTATTAGAATATATATATATATATATTTTTATAAAAAGGGTACTGCCAAGAAAAATTATAATTAATAATAAATATTATCCCAAATTAATTATTTTATTAGATATAAAATAACTCAAAATTATATTTAAAAATAATTAATTAGTAATAAATATTATTAAAAGACTATTGAAAAATTATAAAATGCAAATGACACCTAATATCAATTACAAATTTTCAAATCCTGCTAAATGCAACAAGGGTTATTATTTCAAGTCAATATTTATATCAATGAAAGATCTTTACCTGTGAGATCCAAAAGAAAACAAAACAGTTAACGTGTTGAGCCTGTATATACGAAAATCCAATCTGGCCCTAAGTACTCCGGCCTTGTAATCAAGGCCGGCTGTAATTCAAAATTAGCCCTTCTCCAAATCGGCCCGTCCAGTGAAATACACGTTTCGCCCAAAAGGGTTGATCAGCAAAGAGTGGGCCGCAGGCATGAAATTGGGGCAATTGGTTTGAGTTAAATTAATAATAACTAAGGACAAAAGAGCACTTTATTGTCAAGTTAGAATCCAACTAGACAAAGAACCCGAGTAAGTGAACCAACGTAGTTACTCCACCTACCCTCCGAAGAGAAGTACGGGAGTTGGTAAACTATCCTACTTACTCCGCCGAACTCCTCCTCTCGTATAAACCCCGCCCGGTTGTTGATGCGCAGAGGCAAAGGAAAGGAAGAGAGAGGACGGAGAAAGCTTCAAGGCGGTGAAAATCTATGAATCAACTCTCGTGCAAGTTACCTCTGACGCGCCCCGTTTTAAGTTCATTACAAGTGTATTCGCTCTTGTTTCTAAACTCATGCTTCATTGCAAGTTACATCGGATGCTATTTTTAAATTGATGATTTGAGAATATTGCAAGTGCCTTCGCTCTGTCTCTAAATTCATGCTTTCTGCAAGTTATATCGACGTTTGTTTTTAAATTGATGATTTAAGAATATTGCAAGTGTACCACTGCTCTACTTTTTAAGTTCATGTTTGATAATATTGAAGTATACTGCTTTAGTTCCCGCTTTCGCATTAAATATCCACCTCCTATAAGGTAAAACGAACTCCGGCCCGTTATGTAAAATGAGCCTCGGCTCCTGTAATGTAAAACGAACTCAGGTCCCTACTGTAAAATGAACTCCGGCCCTAATGTAAAAAGAGCTCCGTCCTGTTAATGAGAAAGAGCTCCGTCCTGTTAATGAAAATGAGCTCCGTCCCTTGATGTGAAGTGAACTCACGTCTTAAGATAAAAAGAGCTCCGTCACTTAAGAAAGGTACTCCGTCCAAAAGGCACTCCGTCCAAAAAGAAGTCCGGCTTGTAATGTAAAATGAACTTCGACCGAAACAAAGAGAAAGAGCTCCGGCTCGTATAAGAAAACGAACTCCGTCCTTTATTGTTAAAAAGAACTTCGTCCTTTTTGTAGATAAAAAGAACTCCGGCTTTGCTGATAAAAAGTGAAAAAGCACTTCTTGGTGCTTTCGCGGACAATCAAGTTTCGACCCCGTAAAAAGTATAGCGGAAGCAAAAATAAATAAATTAAATATCCGATACACGTAAGGGATATTTAACTCTAGATGTAAACGGAACTAATAAGCATGCACAATATTAACAACAATGAGCAATAATAATAAAGGCGCGATTTTTGGTAATAAGCATGCACAATATTAACAACAATGAGCAATAATAATAAAGGCACGATTTTTGGTGACGAAGTGAAAACTCGATACCCACGGTAATCGAGAAAAATACTCCGGGCTTCAACGGCCAGGGAAGCAATGCACTATAAAAATCAACTTACAGACCGAGTGGTAACGACGCGCTAACCTAGCCGACTTACTCCCGTCACGTGATCCCTACCAAGGAACTCCTTGGATTTGCCCGCGGCAACGGAACCGGACACCTTCCGGTCTTCACGTCAATCTTCCCTCGAACCACTTGAGTTTCCAATCATGAACGAGTCTCCTTCACGAACCAAAGTCTTCAACGATGGTAGAAGGATAAAAGTTCCAATGGTGAAAGAAAATGGGTGAGAAAACTAGTTAGAACATGTAGAGCAATATTATAGAGATTAGTTTTCTCAAGAGAAGTAGGAATAATGGAGCATTTTAGGCTTTCTTCTCCAATGAGGCACGTAAATCAACTCTGCAGAATTCTTAGGGTTTCAAAAAAATAAGGCTAGTATTTATAGTGGAGCCAAAAACCGCGTTTGAAAAATTTGCCCGTTGGGCCGGCGCTCGAGCGAGGCTAGAGCGCGCGGCGAGCGGGGCTCGAGCCCGCAGCGAGCGGCCCCCCTACTGGAATTTCAGCTCGAGCGGTTCTCGAGCTCCTGGCGAGCCGGGGACCTTCTGGATTTTAGGCTCGAGCGGGAAACGAGCGAGAAGCGAGCGGGAAGGCTTAGGATGGGCTCGAGCGAATGAAGGGCGAACCGAACGGACTTTAACTCGACAACCCACAACCCGACATCAATACAATAATATATATGGTCACGGAATATGCCAATTAGACAAAAAGTCTCTAACAATCTCCCCCTTTGACAATTCCGTGACAAAACCCAAAATAAATAAATAAATAAAGAAATACAAGAGAATCACGGATTCTAGACACCACCGAGATAAAACCCGTGTACATGAAAACCTACACCTAGTGAAACATAAGAGACACAAAAAAATATAAACAGCTATACTAGGGTTGCTAGGGCAAGTGATGATAGCTGCAAGGACGTGTAACTGATAAGCCTGGAGCTGCGATGATTGTGTAACTGAATAGCCTGGACAAGCAGGTTAGTACCAACAAGATAAAGTATAATAACAATATAGCAGTATGCGTGGTACATAAAAATGAGAACATACAACAATGCTCCCCCTAACTAAAATAATCAATACTCTCCCTAACAGTAATAATAAACTGAAATAACATGAAAATAACAAGAACACCGCTCCGTCTCCCCTAAGCTCCCCCTATCAAAGTGAATCAAAAATTTATCTCCCCCTTTTTGTCACGAATGGCGAAGGGGTAATGAAGCTCACTTTTCTTAACCCAAACTTGTCTCACTGAATATACTTTTGCATTCAAACTTTTAACTTGTGCTTCCAAATGTTGAAGGTGATCAACAAGTTTATTCATGTTTAGCCCTGGTCTTTGGTTGTGCAAAAGATTCATGGTGTAGCACTGTGGACGAATGTGACCAAAAACTCCCACATGCATGACAGTAGGCACAAACTTAGGGGTGGAAGAATTGTTCATAGTCTTGTTATTACCTAGATTAGATGAGCCAAATCTATTATTCACACGTTGAGGCACGGCCTTGATGACTTTGGGTGTGTGGGCATGATTATGTGAAATTTTCGTGGCGGGAATAAACACAGTTTTAGGTTTCACATCAGTTTGTACGAAATTCGCAATATACCCCAAACCCTATTTATTTTCACCAATTTTTTCCAACCCGAGCATATGATCTAATTTTATAGACCAATTTATGAATTGTTTCAAATCTTTTCGAGAGGCTTCAAGTTCAGATTCTAAAGTTGTTCTTTGCTTAGTAAATGAAACTTTCAGATTCTCAATTTCTTGAGTTTTAGAATCTAATGCGGATTGTAGAGCAAATCTTTCTTGTTCCAACTCAATGACCCTACTGTTTAAGGTTTTATTTTGTTTCTTTACTTTCAAGCATACCCTAAACAGTTTGTTATAGGCTTCTTGAAGACCATCAGATTCGACTTCTGACTCATCCACAGAATCAACAGAGTGATTAAAATCTTCTACTGAGTGGTCACACATAGAGGTCATAAAGGCCATGTACTTGACAGGGCCATTTTATTTATGTTTCACCCTCTTCTTCTTCACATCACCAAGATCACATTAGCTTTAAAGGCTTGACCTTGTTGGCGTTTAAGGTTAGGACATTCAGCCCGGTAGTGGCCAAAGCCTTTACACTCATGACATTGAACTCCTTGAGTATTTTTTTGATTTGTGGTCCTTGAGTTCACGTCGGTCTTTTCTCAAATTTATGTAATCGTTTTAAGTCCACATCCATTTATTCGATGATGAATTATTTTTCTTTAAGAATTTTTTAAAATTCTTAACAAATAATGCAAAATCATCATCGCTACATGATTCTTCATCGGAGTCCCGATTTCGCTCTTCCCTACTTGATTTTAGGAAAGTGATTTATTCTTCTTTGATTGTGGCAATGTGTGCTCATAAGTTTGTAGAGACCCTACAAGTTCTTCTATTTTCAATTTATCTAAATCTTTGCTTTCTTCAATGGCAGTAACTTTAGGTCTAAAGCGTTCAGGTAAAGATCGAAGGACTTTTCTCACAATCCTATTTTTCGGGATTCGTTCTCCTAAATTAAATGTAGAATTTACAATATCATTCAATTGAGCATAGAACTCATCAAAGGTCTCATCATCTTTCATTTTTATTTCTTCGAACCTAGTGGTGAGCATTTGCAATTTTGAATTTTTTACTAGTTTCGTGCCTTCGTGAATAATTTCAAGAATATCCCATACATCTTTAGAAGTCTCACACATTGAAATCCGTTTAAACTCATCGGGAGACACAGCCATAAAAATAGCATGCAATCCCTTACTATTTCAATTACAAGCATCAAGTTCCTCTTTGGTCCATGAAGATAGGGCTTTGGGTTCGTTGCCCGAGGAACTAGTGGGTGGAGTCCACCCAACTTGGGTATGTGCCCAAACACACTCATCTAAAGATTTTAGGAAGGCTCTCATCCAGGACATTCCAATAGGCATAGTTACTCCCATCAAAGAAGGAGGAAACTGAGAGCGATCCACTTTCGATACATCTGTCCCCAGATCGGGTCGCGGATTGGGGTAAGTTTCTGATACCAATTGAAAAAGCACTTCTTGGTGCTTTCGCGGACAATCAAGTTTCGACCCCGTAAAAAGTATAGCGGAAGCAAAAATAAATAAATTAAATATCCGATACACGTAAGGGATATTTAACTCTAGATATAAACGGAACTAATAAGCATGCACAATATTAACAACAATGAGTAATAATAATAAAGGCGCGATTTTTGGTAATAAGCATGCACAATATTAACAACAATGAGCAATAATAATAATGGCGCGATTTTTGGTGACGAAGTAAAAACTCGATACCCACGGTAACCGAGAAAAATACTCCGGGCTTCAACGGCCAGGGAAGCAATGCACTATAAAAATCAACTTACAGACCGAGTGGTAACGACACGCTAACCTAGCCGACTTACTCCCGTCACGTGATCCCTACCAAGGAACTCCTTGGATTTGCCCGCGGCAACGGAACCGGACACCTTCCGGTCTTCACGTCAATCTTCCCTCGAACCACTTGAGTTTCCAATCATGAACGAGTCTCCTTCTTCACGAACCAAAGTCTTCAACGATGGTAGAAGGATAAAAGTTCCAATGGTGAAAGAAAATGGGTGAGAAAACTAGTTAGAACATGTAGAGCAATATTATAGAGATTAGTTTTCTCAAGAGAAGTAGGAATAATGGAGCATTTTAGGCTTTCTTCTCCAATGAGGCACGTAAATCAACTCTGCAGAATTCTTAGGGTTTCAAAAAAATAAGGCTAGTATTTATAGTGGAGCCAAAAACCGCGTTTGAAAAATTTGCCCGTTGGGCCGGCGCTCGAGCGAAACTAGAGCGCGCGGCGAGCGGCCGTAGGGTTTCCTGAGAAACCTGCCGGGCACTCGGCGGCTCGAGCCCCCTCCCTTTGGAATTTCAGCTCGGCGGTTCTCGAGCTCTGGCGGCCGGGGACCTTCTGAATTTTAGGCTCGGCGGGAAACGGCGAGAAGCGGCGGGAAGGCTTAGGATGGGCTCGAGCGAATGAAGGGCGGCCCGAGCGGACTTTAACTCGACAACCCACAACCCGACATCAATACAATAATATATATGGTCACGGAATATGCCACTTAGACAAAAAGTCTCTAACAATCTCCCCCTTTGGCAATTCCGTGACAAAACCCAAAATAAATAAATAAATAAAGAAATACAAGAGAATCACGGGTTACGACACCAAGATAAAACCGTGTACATGAAAACCTACACCTAGTGAAACATAAGAGACACAAAAAAATATAAACAGCTATACTAGGGTTGCTAGGGCAAGTGATGATAGCTGCAGGGCGATATGTGATAAGCTGGAGTGCGATGATTGTGTAACCGAATAGCACGGACAAGCGAGTTAGTACCAACAAGATAAAGTATAATAACAATATAGCGGTATCGTGGTACATAAAAATGAGAACATACAACAATGCTCCCCTAACTAAAATAATCAATACTCCCCCTAACGGTAATAATAAACTGAAAATAACATGAAAATAACAAAAACACGCTCCGTCTCCCTAAGCTCCCCTATCAAAGTGAATCAAAAATTTATCTCCCCCTTTTTGTCACGAATGGCGAAGGGTAATGAAGCTCACTTTTCTTAACCCAAACTTGTCTCACTTTGAATATACTTTTGCATTCAAACTTTTAACTTGTGCTTCCAAATGTTGAAGGTGATCAACAAGTTTATTCATGTTTAGCCCTGGTCTTTGGTTGTGCAAAAGATTCATGGTGTAGCACTGTGGACGAATGTGACCAGCTTTCCCACATGCATGACAGGTAGGCACAAACTTAGGGGTGGAAGAATTGTTCATAGTCTTGTTATTACCTAGATTAGATGAGCCAAATCTATTATTCACACACGGCCTTGATGACTTTGGGTGTGTGGGCATGATTATGTGAAATTTTCGTGGCGGGAATAAACACAGTTTTAGGTTTCACATCAGTTTGTACGAAATTCGCAACATACCCCAAACCCTGTTTATTTTCACCAATTTTTCCCAACCCGAGCATATGATCTAATTTTGTAGACCCATTTATGAATTGTTTCAAATCTTTTCGAGAGGCTTCAAGTTCAGATTCTAAAGTTGTTCTTTGCTTAGTAAATGAGACTTTCAGATTCTCAATTTCTTGAGTTTTAGAATCTAATGCGGATTGTAGAGCAAATCTTTCTTGTTCCAACTCAATGACCCTACTGTTTAAGGTTTTATTTTATTTCTTTACTTTCAAGCATACCCTAAACAGTTTGTTATAGGCTTCTTGAAGACCATCAGATTCGACTTCTGACTCATCCACAGAATTAGCAGAGTGATTAAAATCTTCTACTGAGTGGTCACACATAGAGGTCATAAACGCCATGTACTTGACAGGGCCATTTTCAGAACATGTTTCACCCTCTTCTTCTTCGTCATCACTCAAGATCACATTAGCTTTAAAGGCTTGACCTTGTTGGCGTTTAAGGTTAGGACATTCAGCCCGGTAGTGGCCAAAGCCTTTACACTCATGACATTGAACTCCTTGAGTATTTTTTGATTTGTGGTCCTTGAGTTCACGTCGGTCTTTTTTCTCAAATTTATGTAATCGTTTTAAGTCCACATCCATTTATTCTGATGATGAATTATTTTTCTTTAAGAATTTTTTAAAATTCTTAACAAATAATGCAAAATCATCATCGCTACATGATTCTTCATCGGAGTCCCGATTTCGCTCTTCCCTACTTGATTTTAGGGCAAGTGATTTATTCTTCTTTGATTGTGGCAATGTGTGCTCATAAGTTTGTAGAGACCCTACAAGTTCTTCTATTTTTAATTTATCTAAATCTTTGCTTTCTTCAACGGCGGTAACTTTAGGTCTAAAGCGTTCAGGTAAAGATCGAAGGACTTTTCTCACAATCCTATTTTTTGGGATTCGTTCTCCTAAATTAAATGTAGAATTTACAATATCATTCAATTGAGCATAGAACTCATCAAAGGTCTCATCATCTTTCATTTTTATTTCTTCGAACCTAGTGGTGAGCATTTGCAATTTTGAATTTTTTACTAGTTTCGTGCCTTCGTGAATAATTTCAAGAATATCCCATACATCTTTAGAAGTCTCACACATTGAAATCCGTTTAAACTCATCGGGACACACAGCCATAAAAATAGCATGCAACCCCTTACTATTCCAATTACAAGCATCAAGTTCCTCTTTGGTCCATGAAGATAGGGCTTTGGGTTCGTTGCCCGAGGAACTAGTGGGTGGAGTCCACCCAACTTGGGTATGTGCCCAAACACACTCATCTAAAGATTTTAGGAATGCTCTCATCTGGACATTCCAATAGGCATAGTTACTCCCATCAAAGAAGGAAGGAACGGAGAGCGATCCACTCGTATACATCTAGATCGGGGGTCGCGGATTGGGGTAAGTTTCTGATACCAATTGAAAAAGCACTTCTTGGTGCTTTCGCGGACAATCAAGTTTCGACCCCGTAAAAAGTATAGCGGAAGCAAAAATAAATAAATTAAATATCCGATACACGTAAGAGATATTTAACTCTAGATGTAAACGGAACTAATAAGCATGCACAATATTAACAACAATGAGCAATAATAATAAAGGCGCGATTTTTGGTAATAAGCATGCACAATATTAACAACAATGAGCAATAATAATAAAGGCGATTTTTGGTGACGAAGTAAAAACTTCGATACCCACGTAATCGAGAAAAATACTCAGAGCTAGCGGCCGGGGAAGCAATGCACTATGAAAATCAACTTACGGGCCGGAGTGGTAACGGCCCAGCTAACCTAGCCGACTTACTCCGTCACGTGATCCATACCAAGGAACTCCTTGGATTTGCCTGACCAGGGCCGGACACCTTCCGGTCTTCATATCAATCTTCCCTCGAACCACTTGGAGTTTCCAATCACGAGCGAGTCTCCTTCTTCACGAACCAAAGTCTTCAACGATGGTAGAAGGATAAAAGTTTCAATGATGAAAGAAAATGGGTGAGAAAACTAATTAGAACATGTAGAACAATATTGTAGAGATTAGTTTTCTCAAGAGAAGTAGGAATAATGGAGCATTTTAGGCTTTCTTCTCCAATGAGGCATGTAAATCAACTCTGCAGAATTCTTAGGGTTTCAAAAAAATAAGGCTAGTATTTATAGTGGAGCCAAAACCGCGTTTGAAAAATCTGCTCGTTGGGCCGGCGCTCGAGCGGGGCTCGAGCGCGCAGCGAGCGGCCCCCCTACTGGAATTTCAGCTCGAGCGGTTCTCGAGCTCCTGGCGAGCCGGGGACCTTCTATATTTTAGGCTCGAGCGGGAAACGAGCGAGAAGCGAGCGGGAAGGCTTAGGATGGGCTCGAGCGAATGAAGGGCGAACCGAACGGACTTTAACTCGACAACCCACAACCCGACATCAATACAATAATATATATGGTTACGGAATATGCCAATTAGACAAAAAGTCTCTAACAAAAAGAACTCTTGCTTTGTTGATAAAAAGAACTCCGGCTTTTTCTATCAAAAGAGGAACTCCGGCTTTTAAAGGTAAAATTAACTCCGGTTTCACACACGAAAAGAGCTCCGTCCTTAACACGAAATGAACTCCGGCTTTTTCTGTCAAAAGAGGAACTCCGGCTTTTTCTGTCAAAAGAGGAACTCCGACTTTTAAAGGTAAAATTAACTCCTGTTTCACACACGAAAAGAGCTCCATCCTTAACACGAAATGAACTCCGGCTTTTTCTGTCAAAAGAGGAACTCCGACTTTTAAAGGTAAAATTATCTCCGATTTCGCACACAAAAAGAGCTCCGTCCTTAACACGAAATGAATTCTGACTTTTTCTGTCAAAAGAGGAACTCTGGCTTGAATGAAAAACGAGCTCCGGTTCTGCACATGAAAAAGAGCTCCGCCCTTAACATGAGAATGAACTCTGACTTGTATTGAAAATTGAACTCCTATTTCATACAGAATATGAACCACGGTTTATTGAAAATGGCTTTCAAGAAAAGAAGTGTTCCTGTTACTTTAAGACCCGGGATTGACTTCTGGCGAGATCGGTTCTCGGCATGCATTAAGACTTTTCGGTGGTAATCGAGGATAACTTCTGTCCATGGAGATATTTGTGGTCCGCTTTGCCCCTCGGGGTGTTATGGACGGAGGAGGAATTACCATTACGCCTACCTTCGGGTGGCATATGCCGTACCGATCCGTGAGATGGGATACCCATATGACAAGATCTTGGCCTTAGATTGTGTGGAGTGAACACAATCTATCTTGATTATTCGCCCCCTCGGCTAGTAGGATATCTTGTGATGTGCATGCCGATATGATATGAAGTAATGTTTACTGTTTTACTGGTATGTTATGTTACCGTACCGACTTTCGAATATGAAGTACCGATTACCAAATATGAAAGACCGTCTACCGATATGATATGTCTTTGTTCACGTTTTGTCGTCACCCGATACCGATACGTTATTCATTTTTATTTCTCTTCTACCAATTACCGATTTTGAAATATAGTACTGTCAAGGTATATTTTCTCTATTTCTTGGATTGCATTCTGGTTCACCGTTTTATTTATGCATAGTTACCTGATCATTCTGCATCATTGTTTACTATCCATATGCATGTACCTTGCTGAGTCTCAGCTCACTGTTTTATGTTTTTCTCCCACAGATGAAGCTTTAGAACTTGTGCCTGACGAGCTGGAGTGATTAGATTTTGTCTGCAGGATTAAAGACCTTGGAAGTTTATTTTAGAGATATATTATTGTAATGACTTGTTGAACATTTTGGTTATGTACTCAGGAATGAACATTTTGGAATGAATATGAATGCTTCCACAAATGTTAGTGTAACTTCCGCTTTACTTATTATGGTTAAAAGTATATGGGTCCTAGATGACATCTGTGATCTTGTGCTGCATCCAATCAATTGAGTTGGGTTTTCAATTGTGTCAGGACTAACGGAATTAAAAAAAAAAAAATTCGTTCCGTCACATTACCAAATGTTTGGGAAAATTGTGATATATTTGTTTTCGAGCATCATAAATTCGGATAATTAGATTATACCTTATATATTTGAAAAAAAAAACTTAAGTTTCGGAACCGTGGGTTGTGTTGGTGGTGTTGGCCGCCGGGTGCTGATTACAGGTGCGCAGCACCTGCTGCGCGCCGCACTATCGATCGAGCAACAACCTGTGATTTAAGCGGCCAAGAAATTTCTCTCTCGACCATTTCCAGAAAGAAGAGAGGGAGGAGGAGAAGAGAGGGAAGGGGAAATCCGAGATTCCCAAGTCCGCTTTCGAGCTCGAGCCAGTTAGAAAAGTTGTAGATCGGGTCAAGGCAAATGTACTCATACTTTTCTCTTTTGTTTTTTTACACTTTTATTCAATTTGTTTCGGATATTATCGTTCCAATACCGGAATAATTTTATATTTTGTGATGCCCATACCCTAAACATGATAATACATCGATTTCATCTTCAAATATTGAGTTTTGAGTAGTATTTCGCTCTTCGAAAATGCTAACCCCCGTTGGTACTATTCATCCCCGTCCGGGCCCTTTTTATCCACGAATATTTGGAGATTTTGCTTAATTTGGGTCTAGAATATCATTACTCTTATCATATATAGGTTAATTTACCGATTGTATATCAAATTTGGTGGTTTTATGTGAAAAGTCGTTCGCCAGAACCCTAACCCAGGCCTGGATCCGTATCACTGTTTATTTTTGGTGTTAATGCATGAATTGGCGTTAGATATTTATTACCATGACGTTGGCAAGTAAATGTGTGAATGTCATATCCGGTTTTGTAGATTTGACCCGTTCTCGAACATGGAATCCTAAACCTGCGTCTTAGAGGAATTTATTGATTGAATTGGGATATATGCTTGAATTGATTTTAAGACATCATCACCTGCACGTAGTTCAAGTTGATTTATTGATTGTGTCCAAATTAGTAGTTTTGTAGGGTCTTATACTCTCCGGAATCCTATCCCATGCCCCTCTTTGGACTCGATCCGAATTAATCGTAATTATGCACGATTTAGCTCTGAAAATTATGATGCGTGCAATTGCAAAAGAAGTAGTCATCAGGAAGCTCCAAAGACATGATGGGCTCATTACGGTAAGAATTTCCTAATTGTTTCAATCTTATACTAATATATTCGCGTAACATGAACACAATAATTTGTAACATTCTAACAATCATGTTATGAACAATCTACGAAAGAATTAACAATTGGAAGTTTCAAGAATTCTATGACTTAATCTAAAAAGGATTTCTTACTCCTTCTGAGCTCCAAGAAATATTGAATATGAACTATGAACACATGAGGACCTGAGCTCACGAAGAATATGAAAATATACTTATGAAAGGAAATCTGATGATGGAGGAAATTTTGTGATTAGGTGATTGATTTATGAACTGATTAATTTATGAAACGTTCTCCAACAGAGTGGGAACGAAGGAATTTGTATTTAAAAACAAAATTCCCTAATTGAATAAAGAACTAAGAATTTGGATCGATGATTATAGATAATAAACTTTGACATGCTATGAATATCACAGTAGAAACTTCAGGATTACTCTGATCGTGTATCCTAACCGTATTATATAATGGGTGAAATTTCTTGGCATGTCTTAGTATGTTATTACGGAAGGTCGTCTCCTCTTTTGGAACCGCTTGCGGTTGGACCGTCGCGGCTGATTGGCCCCGTCTATAAGAATGGTATGTAGACGACCCGCCTCTGGATCTTAAATAGGAGAAGATGACTTTAAATTGTGTAGGAGGAAACACAATCCAGGCTACGACCGATCGCTCATTAGTCTGTGAGGCTTACTGACATTGGTTCCTTAACAAAATAAGTCTTTAGCGATGAATTGATAATTAAGAAAATGATAAGGAAACGAACCAAAGAAATATGGAACGAACTGTGAAATCATCATTTCTTAATCATGATTTATAATCTCACATGCATCTCTGTTTTCTCTTATATGCATTATTATGTTTCTGAATATGAGATTTTGTATGTTCTTTGATATAAATGTGTACTTTGTTGAGCTTTTGGTTCACAATTACTATCTTTCTCCCTACAGATGTGCATGAGTTGCACTCGCTGAGATAGGGCAGAGGAATTGAGTTGGCATTGCTCGAAAATGATGAAAACGATCTTATGGATTTAGTTTTAACGTTTGATGTCTTCTGATGGGATTTTTCTGTATTTATATTGGATTTATTTCACAAATGTATGTATATGATGAAAAGAAAATATTCATAGTATAGTTCCGCTGTATAGATGAAAGTTTATGCTTCCACAAGTGGTTATGTTTTGTTTCAGGTTGTAAAGTTCGAGATCTCTTGATCAAGCAAAGTATAATTTATTAAGGTTAAATGATGCAGAGAAGTCTGACATTTAGAAAATTACTAAAATTAGTATGAATAAAATTCTCTAAGTAAAAATTAATAAATCCTAACACTCCACACACTCCATAGTATGTTGAAATTATTCTGAATTCAGCAAGAAGCGCAGTAACAAACTTTCTTCAGCAGCACAAGGCACTCGCAGCAATTTTCCCTCACACACTTAGTCAAAATTATAGTAAAATAAAACAGCTTTCAGCTACTCACTTGAGGCAATATAATATGCATATATATAGAAATATATATAAAGAAGAAAGGAAATCCCACACGGCAAGCTGCATCAGAAACACACAAAATCAGCTGCCACTTATTTTGTAGAATATATATATATACACATTTTTCTTCAGCAAGCCAAGTACACATGGCAACCAATTAATCAACTGATGGCCAGCATTTTACGGCAGTTGTAACCATAAAACAATAGCCCAATTTTAAGAAAGATAAAAGTAACCACAGCTGCTTATGTTGACTGCTGAAACAGCAGAATTTTTCACGGCAGCTTCTCACCACCACACGACACAGCAGCAATATATAATTGCTGATAATTCAGAAAGGAGGAAGAGCCACGGAAGCAGCTCTTCACAGCTGTTGGAGCAGTCACCTCCCACGGCAGCAGTAGCGGCAAGCTGTTGAAGTAGGTGGCAGTAGCTCCTTCCAGCAAGAGATGAGTAAGCCTCTCAATTAAATTTATTTAAGGTCATGTTAGGGAGCTAGAGAGGGTTGAAAAGGAGAAGGAAATCGTGAGAAAAGAAAGGAAAACGTGGGAGAGAAGAAGGAAAAACAGAAAGGAAAACAGAGAGAAAAATCAGAAGGGAGAAAGAAAACCGAAGACAGCAAGGGTGTATCTTAATTTTTGCTGGCAAGTGTACTCTGATTCCTTTCATTCTTTGTTGTTTTTCATTGTTAATTGGTAAAGTATTATTGATCTAATACTTGCAAATTGTATGAATTTGATTATAATTATCCAAAATTTCTTGAAATTGCTGAGCTGGATTCTGAAGTTTAAACAGACCAAGAAACTGTTTTCTGAACTTTTGCCAAACAGCCAACCAAACAATGTCCAATTGAGCCCAAATTCAGTATACTATAATTTCAGTGCCATACCTAAGTTGTGACCAAACAGCTCGAAAAGCCGAGTTGAGCCGGTCACTGAACCGGCCTTCATATTAGCAACCGGCCAGATTCAACAATTCTGCTGATATATGAACTTTTGGCCCCCAAACCGATGCCCAAATGGGCTGAACCGGCAGCCGTGATAGCTTGACATTATTATGATAATAACAAAGTGTATCTTTGAAAAAGTTGAGCCCGAACCGGTCACGAATCAGCCCCCAAGATAGTAACAGAAAACTGGTTGCATAAGAACACTGCTAATCCAGAATTTGTGGCCACTTCCCAGGCCTGAACCGGCCAGATTTTGGCAGGAAACTGCCACGATCCCAACCAATTCTTAAACTTGTGTCTTTTATCTATTATTAGACTCCATGGACCAACTAAGAACCGGCCTTGAACTGGCCATAAAGGTCTCCCAAACAGAACTAGTCACTGCACCTTCCTATTGAAGCAGAATATGGCAGTCTGGAAACAGACAACCAAACCGGCCCTAACCCGGAGGATGCAGGAGCCGCCCCGGCCAAGTTATTTAGTACAAGAGTCAAGCTACCAACACACAAATTTGAGTCCAAAAATAGCTTAAATTGAATAGTGAACTGGCCCCTTGAAGAACTGGGTGTTAGCACCCATATGCTGGTAAAGGATAAGCTAAATGAACCGCTTTACCCTTTTTGTTTAGACCAACCGAAATGGCCCCTAAATTGGCCCAACCTGCATCTTGACCCAATTTGGATATTGAATCGACACTGAACCGGTCACCCGACCAAATTGATACTCGTCTTTGTAAATAAAATTTGGGCAAATTGATCCAGCCATTAAACTAGCCATAAAATGACCATTGAAAATGATAAATTATCCTTATTGATGTAAGAAATTATTGTACGTAAAATAACTCCATCCATGGAGAGATACGTGGACCGCCGTCCTCGGGGCACTATACAAGGAGGAAATGATATGATATGACCGCCGTCCTAGGGGCGCTGTACAAGGAGGAAATGATATGATATGACCGCCGTCCTCGGGGCGTTGTACAAGGAGGAAATGATATGATATGACCGCCGTTCTCGGGGCACTGTACAAGGAGAAAATGTTATGATATGACCGCCATCCTCGGGATATCGGCCTTTGATTGTGTTGATTGAATACAATCTATCCTCGAATGTAGTTGCAGGATGTCGGCTTTTGGTCTCATCTACGGATAATACAAGTAATATTACTCACCTCGGAGAGTAATATGGAGGTGAGGCCTACTTGCCCTAATCCCTCAAAATAAGGAAAAGTAAATAAAGTTCAGTGAAGGTTTCTTAAGATAAGAAAGTTATGAATAAAGTTTGGTAAAAGTTCACTAAAGAAAGAAAGATAAAAGCATTGCATTTCATGTATCCGATCCTTATATATATATTAAAGTATGTTATGTATAAACATTGCATATCCTTACATAATATATACACTGCTGAGCATTTGGCTCACTTCTTACAATTTTTCTTCCATTCAGATGGATCACAAAAATTGACGATTGATGAGCAAAGTAAGAAGGAAGCTTCGAGACTCCTTACATTTTGTGGTACTTTAGAATTATGTACACTTTGAATTTAGCATAGAAAAAAAAAAAAAAGAACGTGCACCTAATGATGTTGTAAACTTAAAAGTTATAATATGTTGTTTTGATGATCTTAGAAATTGCTTCTGTTATTTTGATAAATCAAATATGTTTCAGCCAAGTTTAATGAAAAAAAAAATGGCTTATGAATGTTCAGAATGCATCTTCCCTAATAAAACTAACACCGCAATTTAATAATGCGATGTTAGAGTCATTATGATTTTGGCTGATATTTAGATCCTGTGTATGATAAGATTATTATCCATAAATGAATGGATACAAGAAAGACGCACATCCCTATCATGGTATAAAGAAAATATATCAGTACGTGGCACGTCACACATGTACCTAGTGGCATATCTTTGTATCCGATATTGTATCCGGAGACATAACACTAGAGCCATGGAATGATTGTGGCAGTCTTGGAATCCAGTATTGTTTTGTTTCGTTGTCTGGATGTTGGGATAGATTTTGATGGATTTCTGGTATTGTTAAGGTTGTATGATTGATGTACATGATTAATATACATGTTTTGTATTTGGCCGACGTCCGTATTATAGTCAAAATTCTATCGAATTTTCAATTAAAAATAGGATATGGCAAAAAAATTATTTTTTACTCAAATTCACCTATTCACCAAGACCCATAAAGGGATATCAAGTGTACTATTAGGAGAAACTAATTTATTGTTTTTCGTTCTATTAAATCTGCTATATCCACACGTTGCAAATGACCTCTATACATAAATAAATGCACCTCATCTACAAAAAAGAAACTCCAATAGCATATTTCTAAGAAAAAAAATAGAATTTTAAAAGATTAAACAACAATTGTAAAGTCCAATAATTTAAAATAAAATTCAAAAGATCTATCAACAATTTTTTTAAAAAAAAGTATGTACCAATCCTTCTGGTACATTTTGAGATAGAAAATAGCACCAAGCTAGGGCATCATATGAAACTGACTCCAATAATTTTAATAAAAAATTGACTAATTTAAATGGATTAAGAGTTATTAGAATTCTAAAAAAAAAAAAAGAGATACAATAATTAATACAAAATAAATTATTATGACTTTCATATCACCATTAAGTTTTTTAATTTAATTTGTAATGAAACAAGTTGAGCAAGAAATGGGTGTTTCAAGGCTAATTATTAACCATAAACAACTTAATAAAATTTTATCATAGATTAAATATCTAATTTGAAATAAAAGAGATTTGATTGGTAGGTTTAATAATGCCAGCCTATTTCCAATTTTGATATGATAAAGTGATTTATAGCAGATTGAAATCTAGGATAAAAATCTTTACAGGACGGCTTTTATAATCTATTTTAGGCATTAAGAATGAAATGTAATATCTTTTGGACAAAAAAAATACTCAATCAGATTTTTAAAATATCATGAACAAAATATTTAATCAATGTATAAATTTTATTATTGTTTACATTGATAATGTTTTAATTTACTCAAAATTAATTGATAAACACTTTCAACATTTATAACAATTCTTATACATTATCAAACAAAATAGATTAGTTGTCTGTGCACCAATGATGAAATTACCTTAAACAAAAGTAAATGTTTTTAGATTTAATATTTATCAATATATTATTAATCTAATTCAAAGAGTAATAGAATTCGATGATGCATTTTTAAATAAAACTCAAATATATGTCTCACGACTCATTAATACAATATACGCAGGTTAAAAATAAAATCAATATTAATGTTTCTATGAACCATAAAAAAATCAAATCCGGGCGTGAAAATTGAAAAACATACAGGACCTAACATAATCGTCACGACCTGGGAACATAATATAAGCATGTCAAAAATAAAATCGATAATGATATTTTCATCAACCATAAAAACCCAACCCGGGCGTGACAGTCATACACATACAGGACTCGATATAAGAAAATCAATATAAGATCTCATCGGATATAAATCCGAACAAACATGCTACACGACCTGCTATCTACAATCATAAGGGAGGTATTGAATATAATAACAACTCATCAATATAATATAATAACTTAATATATCCCATACATGGATGAAGGTCTTCATCCGGCCGAATACACAATCATAACATATTCTCGAGATCTAAAACGTACCTAATATGAACATCTCTACTCACCGATAGAGATTTGCCGCATCAAATCGCGTCCGAACTTTTGTAAGCGTATCCATACCACTTGTCTGAAGGAATAAAATATGAAAACGTGAGTCTAAAGCTCACCAAGTATTATACTCGTATAAAACAGTACACAAATCAGAGGGAGGGATATCACATAACAGCCACGTAAAACAAAACACAATGTCCATAAAATTCCTGAAAATCGAGGAATAGTCTCGTACTAAGTCATCATCCGCATTAAATCATCCATTTGGGATACAATATATAAATCTCGTTCCGGTAAAATCTGATAGACGATATCATATCATATGATCTGGGGTCACAAAGACTGGCATCGTCACCACATCGGTGTGGGACACATACAATCGTCGGGATTTAAATCTCATAACGCAGAAATCGAGAGAAGACTATCGGAATTAAAACATAAATCAAAACACGTTTCGGATTTATCACATATTCATACACACAAGACAGCTCTATCGCACAATTGTGGGCCAATTAGTATATCTTAAAATCATCATCCACCAAATATATGCACGAAATCGGAGAATCAAAGATAAATAATACAAACTTGAGAAAGGGTTATCCTCGTCCGGTAACCAGACTATATCGGCTACGATTTAGGCCCGTAGCTCAAGGCCATCCATGCACTCTGTCTCCAATAGACAAGTAACTTACTCAATATATTTTACTACCCGCGACTTTAGGTGCAACCTTAAATTTTAATTATATATTTAGACGTCCAAATATATTAGTTCCGTCAATTCCTTACGATGGTTCTTATTTAAATACACAGTGGGGCAGGTCATCTACTAAACGTCTAGACCTTCCTTTCGACGGAAGAAGCCTTATCATATACGTCCCGGTTGGGACTAAACCTCCCCGTCGAGAGCGTTACCAATATTTCATACCTTAGATCACATATAATGACCCATCGGGTCTTGGATCGACATGGTTCCGTAGTGATCCCGCCCCCGGCAGCATGCATGAATAGTGTATGGCTTGGTTCATGGTTTCATAATATACATATACACAAATATACATATATATTGTCCTGGTATCCGAAAACCCTCCAAATCAGAAATATCAGTGTAAAACCACCGTACAACAGATCCCGCCCCCGGCAGCATGCATAAAATGAGAAATTCCCACACTCCAAAAATCCAAGTTCATCCCTTAGCTTGCGAAATAATGAGGAATCTATGAGGCATGCCATGTTCCAGGGAGCCCTGGACGAGAATCAGATGGACCTATGGGATACCCATAGCTACCCTTGAAGCCTGTTGTCATGCTCTTTTTGTAGGCACTTCCTCGTTCTAACGATGGTGGTTCGGTTACTCTGCTATCATCACACGTCCCCCCTCTGGTTGTCAAGGGTTTCCAACCGTCGAGTGAAACCGCGATTGGCGAGCACTCAGGTTTAGAGATTCCGTTCCCTCGATCAAGCGCTGGCTTTGGGTTTCATCTATGGCTAGTGGCCTTTCGAACGTCCGGGAGTTGGGGCGATTCTTGGTGTTCCACCGAGACGATGCGTGGTGGTCCCGGTGGGCACCGATGGATATGGGTCCCCTGGCTGCGGTTCATCCTCTCGGCAGCACAGGACTTGTATCCATTTCACCCCAGATGGGGGAGTCGGCTCTGGGGAAGATGCCACCAAGGCGTGGCAATGCGCCCCTATGCTTGGGGTCGATCCTTCCCACAGAGCTGTGTCCTTCGTCTACCTCTTTGCATTTTGCTGTATTTTTTTTTTTCAACATTCTTGTAAGCACGAGCCTTGTACTTTGTAAATAATATTCGAATGAATAAAAGTATTAGCCTTTTGTCTTCGTTCTTCACGTTACTGAGTATCTCTTTTCCTTCTCTCATGGTATGACTCAAGGGCCGCGGGACCCTCTCGCTGCCATACGCATTCGAGCGCTAGCTCATTCCAAAAACTTGGTAACTTCCTGTCACCTTGGATAGTGTCAATCCCTTGAGTCCAAAAGGGGACTGTCGATGGGAGGACCTAAAAGGGACTGGTCACAGGCTCGTTCCGCCTTGGGAGGCTAAACGTCATCAACAACTGTCACATCAATCAAAAGTGCTAGCGCGTTTATTCCGCTGGAAACCCTGGGGTTGTTGTGTTATAATGGTTCTTCTTGGAAAGGCGTGATGCTTCAAGGTGCCACAACATGAGGGAATCCCGTTGGCCAGCTGAACACGTCTCGTTATTCAGATGACGCCGTTTCCCTAGAGGATTCTGGCTATTTAAGCGCCAAGAATCCCTCTAGGTTTTGCATCCTTTGGTTGCTAAAAGGCACGAAATCTCCTTCTGCAGTTGCCTTTTTCTTTCATTGCAGTGACACTGATGGCGAGACCGTTTTTTTCCTCAGAGCCTAAACTACCCTCTGAGGAATCCGGACGGGGCACGTAGGCCTTCAAGGACCACGAAGAGGCTGTGCCTTTCGTGGCAGTAGCGGAGGGTTATCATTCGGAGCCTTCTGTCATTGGGCTGATGAGATTCCTGAGGGTACAGCCAGGTTTTGAATTAGATGGAGCATCCACCTCCTCGCGGCACCAAAGGCCTAGAGGAGCCCACCCGTCACTCTGTCGTGTCCTCAAGGGAGTAGAGGATATGGAAGCTCGGGTGTAGGTCACTATTGGAGAGGTCAAGCAGACTCGGGCACAAGCGGTCACTTCGAACAAGTATGGTCAGAGGTAGAGGCGAAGGCGTCACAGCTGGCCGATACCAACTTGTAGGCTCGAAACCATATTGTTGCTCTTCAGGAGGAGCTCAAGCAACATCGGGCGTCACTCAGGGAGGGACACGTTGTACACGCACAGCAGGAGGCTGAGTCGAGGTCGAGAATTAGGCCGGAAGGGTTGGCTCCTTTGCTAGAAAGGAGATTCCAGGAAGGCATCTAGCTTAGCCAAAGAATAACCTCATTGGCGGAACCAAAATTTCGTGTCGGCCTCTTGGACTCAAGGAATTCAGGTGCCAGGACACGCGCGGAACTATCGGTGTTCATAACTCCCGATCCTTTAAGGCCTGAAGGGAATAGATAGTTGTATTATGCAGCCATTGGTCGCCTTCCTCTGTAAAGGAACTTTATTGGTGAAAATATTTAGTGAAACTCCATTACGTTATTGAGCAGTTGGTATATTGCCATTTGTCGTTTGAGTGACTCGTTTTTTCTTCCTGGTCCATGCTCTGGAAGGGCTGTTGCCGCCACTTCTGATGGCTAGAATCACCGCATTAAATGCGTGTGTGATAGCTGGAATTCTAGCAGGCGACTGCAGCGTTAGTGGGGTGGCAGTCTATGAGATGCCATGATGGGCTGCCACGAGTAACTTTTGGCGATACGTTGAACAGGTGCATGTCACAACCATCATTTAGGGCGTCCTCTGCATCTTCCCGCGTAATGCCTCTTCACCTTTCAAACACTGCCTATTTAAGCAGTGCCTCCCTTGGCTTTATGTCCTTTGCACTTTCCTGCATTGAGAAAATCATGACTAAGAAGAAAGGCTCTCCCTCTTCTTCTTGCACGATTTGCCTAGGAGTTGGCAAAACCACGTCCGTTTTATCGGCGAGTGCCATCGCGGCCTTAATGGTTGATTACAGCATTCCTAGCGACTGGGCCTACCTTCCCCCTTGTCAGACTGGAAGGGCGAATGCACCTCCGAAGGGCTTCATCACCATCTATGAATATCATCTCAGAATGGGGCTTCATTTTATACCGAAACTTGCAAGATAACCATAAAAAGTTCACGAATATATTTCTAAACTATCAATACTAAAATTTACATTTATGGGATACATATAAATTTACAAATTCTTTTATCATCATTTAAATTAAACTAGTTACATCAACACCAATTACTGCATACTTAATGGTTTTTCTTCACTTTTTGTTCACCAAGTTTAAACTCCTGCGAAGCATTTAAAGGAAAAGAAAACAGTAAGAGTGAGCCAAATACTCAATAAGAACATAATAGTTAAGAACATGCATATTCTTATACATAAAAATATCATATAGAGGAATAGGAGTTGTAATACATGTAAGAATATATATATACTTTCAAAATATTTTCATAGTGCAATTAACTTTTTTTTTCTTATACTTAATTATTATTACTTGCTGGCATATTCTTACCTTATATATCTTGAGTAACCAAGGCTAGTGGGCCTTACCAGCTAACGAAGTATTTGATCGATATCTAAATTGTATTAATCCACACAATCAAAGGCTAAAATCGTATAACACAGCGATATTTTTTTATTATTTACATCTCGAAGATATGATGGATTATATTCAATCTATACAAATCAAAGGCCTCATCTTCTTTACTTATATCTCGAAGATAAGATGGTACTACCTATTATCTCCTGGAACACGGGTCAAAATTACACAGCGATACTTATTCAGATAATGATCTATACTATAATATCATAAGACATGCTAAGAAATACAATCCGTTAAAATAAAAAATCCTTGGTTTAGTTTCCTTCTTAAAATTTCATAGTTGAAACCTTTATTCATAATCTTGCTTAATCTTCTTAATTTTCTCATCCCAAAGAAAATTCATATTTCCATAATATCATATTAGTTTTCATTCATGTATAACATATTATATATATTTGTAACAAAATTACGATAAAGTATATCGATAAAATAAGTTTATATAAATTTTTACATGTGTTGGACTTATTTTTAGACAACACATTATTCAAATCTCGGTCTATAAATTTCATAATTTACCAGTTCACTAGTCGGTTCGGTTCCATTTCATCTCTTCAATCGGTTTGATTACAAATCCGATTTATAAATCGATTCGACTTTTCATAATATTTTTTTGATTATATCACATGAGCCGGTTCACCATCATCCATATAATAAGTGGCCGATTTATCATTTTAAAGAATTATACATAAACTGGTTCACTTACCAAATTTACCGCTTCATTAGAAACCAATTTATTTCTAATCTTTAATATCTGGTTCTTATAATGGCTAACCAATTTACATGATATATAACTTATTTACTAATTTAACATACCATCTGTGGCCAATTTATTATTTATTTCCTAGCTGATTCATACTAAATTAGCAAAATAGGCAATTAAATGCAAATCAACCGGTTTAGTTGCAATTTTCATTCTGAAACCGGTTCAGTGACCAAATCAAGGTATTTTTAAAAACCGTTTTACATGCCGTTTTACATGGTTGACAGTTGGTTTAAACGGTTCATGGCCGGTTCAGTCTACCAAAGTGGATTGTCAAATTTGCATCAGCATCGGCAAGGATCCTGGGGTTGGTTTTGCTACTCATTTGAGGATCCGATTCAGTTGTTCATTTAACCCATTTTCTTAGGCCGATTTTTCACAATCTTAATAAGGGTCTTAACTAGTTGGTGACTAATTTTGAGTCGGTTTGATGGTCGGATAGAAGCTGGTTTGGCTTGATTTCCCCAAACTGCTAATTTTAGCATCAGTTTCAGGGGTTAATTTAGTTGTTATTTTGGATCTAATTCAGTGATTAAATCACCATAAAAAATTACTTTTCATATATTTATAAAATCAGCACATAATTTTGGACCGATTTATATGAATATTTCAATTTTATTCTAGCATGGTTCAAAGTTATCTACCGATTTTAGTGCCAAATTCAACATTTTGGTGCAATCTGGCCGATTTAGTAATATTTAATTTTTTAAGAATGAACAGGTCAGATTTTTAAGAGATACTTTTACTACAATTTCATGATATCTTAAAGGGTTCATTAAAGTTCCTATACTAATTTTTATAAAGTTTGAACTGATCAAAAGCGTGAAGAAACTCAGCTCCAACAGCAAGCCCCTAATTTTCTCAGTTCAAATTGTCAATCAACTTTTAACACATTCAACCGGCCGGTTTCATGAAGAATTATTTCAAAATAAAAATATTATAATTTATCTAACATATTAAAGTTTTTCCACTAAAACTTTCATAGGACAAATCAGCCATTAACAGTATAGAAAAATTAGCATATCAGCAAGCATAACAACAGGTTGTAGAACTAACTTCATGATGCATGTTTCTAAATTTTGGCTATTCTAACATGGTAGCTGTAAGGATTATTCACAAATAAAAATATAGTGATTTAGTTAACATCTTAAAATATATTCAGTAAAAAGTTCATAGTATGAATCAATCAAATAAAGTATGTAAAAATTTGGACATCAGTATGGTGCAATAGAGTTTAGCAACAGAATCTCATTTGACATGTTACTGAACTTTACTCATCTAGTATGAATTCGATGAGGATTTTAAGTATTGGACCAAAACTATTTCAAGATAAGATTAATAATTTAACAAAAAATCAAAGAGGGAGAGGAATTCTTGCCTGAAAATATTTTATATTCAATTTTGAACTTACAGCTGCTACCGAGTCCTTTCTCTAGGCTCAGTTTGCCTTCTCTATTTTTTGCTCCTCTTTTCCTTCAACTTCTCCCCTATTTTCCTTCTCTCGCTTGGTGAATAATTATCCTTACTTATCTATTGCTTGCTATAAATGTTTTGAATTAATTGGAGCTTGCCACCTACCCTATTTGGGGTCTAGTTTCTCGGTGGCCTTATGCTAAATCAGCTTGCATGAGTGCTGATGTGTTGCCCCTTTATTTTGCCACTTGTCCTTATTTTATTTGGTAAAATTTGATACATATTAGTCCTCAAATATGCCATGTGTCTTCCCTCTTTAGTGCCATGTTCGCCTTTGTTTTGATGAGGTAGGCATGAAATCAGCTTTGCTTGTTTTTCCTTGCTGATGTTGTGCCCCCTTTCCCCTCTTTTCTTCAAATTTAGCTAAGTGTTAAATTGTGATTTTTGATACCTTATGAGTGCCATGTATATGGGGCTAAATGTGTCAAATTTTCTTATTTAATTATTGGGAATTTGTTGGAAATTTTGGGTTGCTGATGCTGGCCGAGTCCAATGCTGAAGTTGCTGCATTACGTAGCCTATTTCTTATTTCTATTTGGGAAAATTTAGTTAATTTAAGGGGCTATCATGTGTATATTAAAGTCTTGTATCATGTATAGGTTATGTTCTTACTAAATTGTTGAAAATCGGATTAGAAATCAGGGTTGTTCGGGACATACGTTGCTAGCTGCCGTCCTTGCTCAATTCTCCACAAATTTAGCTGATTTGGGGGACTTTCAAGTGTTTGTTGGGTTGCAATATATATAGAGGGAGGGACAGTGGCATGGGCTTCGTGTCCACCAAAGAGAGAGGAGATCAGCGCGGTGGTGGCAGATCAGTGCAGCGATGGCTAATTGGCACGACGATGGCAGGCGGCACGGTGGTGGTGCTCCCAGAGGGCTTGCGCAAAGAGAGAGAGGGGTTGGAGCACGAGCAGCGCATGCGGCGAGGAGAGAGAGATTGCCGGGGGAGGTTGGTGGCTGCAATGGGAGGCAGTGGCGGCAACAACTTGCGGACAAGGTAGCAACGGTCGTGGTTGAGGTGGCGCACTGCAAAGGGTAGCACAGAGGAGAGAGAAAGTGGCACCTCGCAAGTTTTGCGTCGGTAGGAGAAAGGAAACCCTATTCAGGTACCTCAAAGCATCCTTTCTTCAGATCTGTAAAATATAAAATCAAGGTAAGTATCATCTAACCTTATCCTTGGTCTGATTTCGTATCTGATGATATTTAACTACTGTTTGGAGATTTTACTAACTTGCATGTTATTTTTATACACCCAAATTTATTTATTCTGTATATGCATGTATATTTTACTAATCGTACGGTAATTTTACACTAGTATTTATGATTTGGAGGGTTTTGGAACGCCGGACAGTATATATGTATATTTGTATATCCGTATGTTGTAGAACCATAAATCAAGCCGTACATCGGTCCACATGCATACTGCCAAGGGTGGGGTCACTATAGGACCATTGTGGTCTGAGATCCAATGGGTCATTATATGTGATCTAAGACATGAGATATTGGTACCACTCCCGATGATGAGGTTTAGTCTCAACGAGGACGTATGTGATATGTGATCTCCCTTCCGTAGGCAGGAAGATGAGTTTTGTTGTAGTTGATCTGCCCCACTATATATTTAAATAAGAACCATTGTAAAGGATTGACGAAATAATATATTTGGACATCCTAATATATAACTAAAATTTAAAGTTACACCCAAAGTCGTAGATGGTAAAATATATTAAATAAGTTCCTAGTTTATGGGAGACAAAGTACATGAATGGTCTTGAGCTGCTGGCCTAAATAGTAGTCGAGCCTTGAGCTGCTAGCTTAAATCGCAGACGATATAACCGTGGTTACCGGACGATGGTAACCCTTCCTCAAGTTTATATTATTTATCTTTAGTTCTTCGATTTCATGCATGTTTTGTATTTCTGCATGTATTTGGGTAGATTGTGATTCAAGATACGTGGTTTGACCAACGGATGGGCGATAGGAGTGTCTCGTACGTATTGATATGTTAAGCCCCGAAGCATACTTTATATTTATATGTCTTGGTTGCGATTTCTTTGATTTCAGTATATGATATATGAGATTTAAATCCGAACGATGATATATGTTCCACATGAATGTGGTGATGGTCACGATTATGTAATGTGATATCGGATCATATAATATGATATCGTCTATAATATTTCACTAGGATCATTATTTATTATGATTATATCCTAGATGGATTGTTTGATACGAATAATGATTTAGTATGAGACATCTTCTCGATTTTTTAGAAATTTTACAGACATTGTGTTTTATTTAACATGGTTGTTATGTGATATCCCTTCGTCTAATTTATGTATACTGTTTCATACGATAATAGTACTTGCTGAGTTCTTGACTTACGTTTTCATATTTTATCCCTTCAAACTAGCGGTGTGAATACACTTGTAAAAGTTCAGACGTGATCTGTCACAGTCTATCTCTATTGGTGAGTGAAAATGCTATGTTGGATATGTTTCTGATTTCGATGATGTGTTATATTATTGTTTATGACCGGATGATGACCTTGATTTTTGTATGAAAAATATTAGAGTTGTTGTATATTTAGATATCTCCCTTGTGATGTTTGAATAGCAGATCATGTATTTTTATTGTCCAAATTTATATCCGATGAGGTCTTATGCGAGTTTTATTATATTTGATCCTATATATGTATAGACTGTCACGCGCAAGTTAAATTTTTATGGTTTATGGAATATATTATTATTAATTTTATTATTGATCTGTGTATATTATATTCCTGGGTTGTGATAATAATACAAGAGCCTATTCAATCTTTAAAAAATTTTTCAAGTTTGGCCACCAATGAAAATTGCAATAACTCTCTAGACAACCCCTTCATTGTCTATCAACTATATTCTAGTTAGGTATAATTATCAAGATCATAAGGATGCCTTATATAATTTATTTATGGTCCTTTAGTCATTTTTGGCTTATCGAAATTGATGCATAGCGTCCTAAAGGATTTTTCAACTGATTCCAAAAATGGTAGATTTATTTTGGGACAATTTTAATAATTCATTCATCTAAACTTAAGTAATCTTGCCTATATTATGACAGATTATGCAAAGATATTTCCTTATTTATCAGAAAGGTTGAACTCCATGTTGATTTTAAAATACCATGGGTATTGGCTTGCTATTTTAATTATCAACAATATTATCCAAAAGCTTCCTGATCAATTATTCAAGAATTAATAAGTCCCACGTTTTCCTTGTCTTGCTAATTCAGGGCTACTATTATTTGTTTGACTTAATCCCATTAATGATTTAATTGTAGTTGCTCCAGTTTGTCTGTGCTTCGATCGGCTGGAGCTTTCAATTATTTGAATCCTTCTCCCATCACCATTTCCCTAAAGCTACGTTTATTTGCAAAAACATAATTTATTAAAAATATTTTTCTTTTTTATTTTTGTTTGGAGTATATATGTATATATATATAATAGCACTCACATTTTTTGATGTTAGGCTAATTAAGAAAAATAAGTTAGCAAAAACTATGTTCATGATAAAATGAAAAGTTAAACTTTAATTTTGAAAATCAATTTTTTTTTCTTTTCAAAGTAGAAAGTCATTCTGAAAAGCGGTTTACGCTTCGCGCCCCAACCCCCTTATATACTGATCGCTACTAACTATTATCAATTATTGATAATTTTTTTATCTAAAAATAATACTATTGTGTCCTATGATGTCCTGGCCTGCCTGTCACCAATTTGTGACATCTCAGACTATCACCATCAATCGCCCGACGGAATGGTTAATAATCAACCAATGTATGATACCGTGAGCCACCATTGTAGGTCACTACTTGTAGATATCTCCGATCGTATTATTGGTCATTATGCAGTAACACCTATAAATACAATTTTCTCTAATATCGTTCCACTTTGTGCGATACACAATATTTTTTTTATATAGGTTAAATATTGAAAAGTACTTTAGTGAGGAGTTGTTTTCTTCTTTTAAAAAAAATATTTTGTAAGAAAAATGTGGAAATAATTTTCAAGAAGACAAAATTTTAGTTCATTTTAGACAACAAAATTTTAGTATTTATTACTCATATTTACTCCGATAATGACAATATTATGATCACCTATACATGAATTTTAAAATACGATAAAAACAGTGATAAATAAACTCCAAAATTTAATACTTAGGTACGACCTCTTAATAGTTATTAGCTTTCCAAATTTTTTTTTAAAAAAAAAAGTTAGCTCATATGCCCATATATAAACTAAATATATATTTTATCAGGCACGTATGAATTTTAGTTCAAAGTGTTTTCAAAACTATACTAATTTGATTTTCAGTTCAAAATTATACTCCAAAAGGGGGGGGGGGGAACACGTAAAGAATACTGTTGAAATAGCAAGGCAGGAAAGTGTCAAAGGTTATTCGTTCATTGAATGCATGGAATTGATCAACGTGAGAAATGATCAATTAAGCTGGTTTCTTTCTGCCTGCACGCCTCACTCAAAACCTTTGACAATTTCCTCCAACTGTGTATATAAACCCCATTGCCGCTACCTCTCTCTCCATCTCCATTTTCATTCAAACTCACAATCGATCTTCTTAATTCTATCTCTCCATAGTATTCTCTGCTCTTTCATCCATAATTCTTCAGCAGATTTATACAATGGACTAGTTTAGCTAATGGAATGAAAACCCCAAATTCAATCTTTTGCTTAGTCTTACTTCTCGGTTTGTTGATGAAATCAAAACCAATGTCATCAGCATCATTAGAAAGTGGATTCTATGAATCAACTTGCCAATTGGTCGAAACAATTATGAGAAAAGTAGTAAATAATGCCATTTTACGAGATCCCAGAGTAGGTGCTGGGCTTATCAGAATGCATTTTCATGATTGCTTCGTCTGAGTACGTAGATAGTGTACACTCAAACAAAGTGCTTTTTTGCCCTTTTTACTTTAAAACTATCTCTACAATATTTTTTAGTTTATTACTAAAATACAATAATTAAGAAAATATTTAGTTTAATTTTTTTGGGCCGCCTTCACTAACGTTTAAGCACCTTTATGTTACAGGGATGTGATGCATCAATATTACTTGATTCAACACCAGGTAATCCGGCGAAGAAAGACAGTGTAGTCAACAATACAAGCTTACGACAAAAGGCATTCAAATTGATTGATGAAGCAAAGGCAAAGATCGAAGCTGCATGCCCACAAACGGTGTCATGTGCTGATATCTTAGCATTTGCTGCTCGTGATAGTACATGCAGTCTTGGAGGAATAAGTTACGCCGTGCCAGCTGGATGACGTGATGGAAGAGTTTCCCTTCAAGATGTACCCATCCAAAATCTACCGGGGCCCTCTTTCAATTTATCACAACTCTAAGGAAACTTTGCAAGGAAAGGCCTTTCCGTGGATGATATGGTTACCCTTTCTAGAGCACATTCCGTAGGAAGATCGCATTGTTCTTCTTTTTCCACAAGACTCTACTCGTTCAACGCCACAACTTCACAAGACCCATCGCTGGATCCGAACTTCGCAAATGACCTCAAGACCAAGTGTCGTTCTCCGACTAATAATCCCAACCCAACCGTGCCCCTTGATTTTAGTTCATCAAATAGGCTAGGTACTAACTACTACAGAAATTTGCAATATAGTCACGGGTTATTAACGTCGGATCAAACTCTTATGACTAGTCCTTCCACCATTGGAATGGTGAGGAATTTAGCTAGGGATGGTAGAGTTTGGGGCGACAAGTTTGCTTCTGCTATGGTTCGTATGGGTCTGATTGAAGTCCTCACAGGCAATGCTGGTGAGATAAGAAAAAATTGTAGGGTTGTAAATTAAATAACTTACAAGGACTAATATGTTTGTGTAATAAAAATTATTTTATTTATTTTTATTGTTATCCTTCTGGTTCACAAATTTATTCATTTGTAAAATTATATAGGATTCCTTAATTATTTTTAGAGGTTCAAGCACTCAAATTATAATTAAAAAGCAAGTGTAGAAGTTGATCCCACATTTCATAATTGGGTTTCAAAATAAATGATGGAATAATGGTTGAATTTTTTATTTTATGTCCTTTAATAAGGGTTAAATATAAAAGTCATTTTCTTACAATGCCAAAAATTATTTCCATAACATAAGTAATTGAGGCTTATGAGTGATAAATAACGGACATATTAATCATGGATAAGTCAGTAATAATTACTCAAAATTTTAATTGAGTTGCGTTTATTATTTATATATTTATTATACGCTTTAGTTAAAAAAACCTAGTTACGTTCTACAAAGTTAAGAATAGAACATATAACACAGTGTTTGGTAGGTCAAAATCGGGCCAGGTGGGATATGGTTTAGTCACCCGGGTCAAATATTATAACTATGCCTATCTATAATCAAAATTGGGCCGATTTAGGGAGATTCATAGACATTTTTTATTTTTAAATATTTTTTATTTTAAAATTTATATTTACATAAAAATATCTAAAATATAATATTTTAAAATTAATTAAATAAAAATAGAGTGTATTGAATTAATTTTTGATATCAGATTACCAAACTTATCAATTCATTCCCACTGGATACTCTGTAATATTTAAATTCTAACAGGAAAACTCTCTCATTGAAGCTAACAACAATTTTATACTCAATCACACTAAAACCGTTCAAACGGTGGGAGAAGATGGCATTATAATGCTTGAACATCGATAAAATGCTATTAAAATACTAATATTAATAGCCTTCTAAGTCCTTATTGGCAATCTTGAAGAAAAATTATTGTAATATATCAATTTTTGAATATTGTAAATGTGGATAATTGAGGTAATCTAATTTAAATTGGGCTTAACTCGTATGAAAAAATTAAGTTTTGGGATCGTGGAATGAATCAGTGGGGTAGGCCCACCGGGCACTCAAGCACCTGGTAGGCGTCCCGATCAGCCTCCAGCGCCCGCCCAGGATTTAAACCCGTGAGGGTTTTATTTTGGTCATTTCTCCCGGCTTCCGGGAGAAAGAGAGAGAGAAAGAGAGGGAGAAGTGAGAGAAAGGAGGAATCGAGGCTTTCGAATTCAAATCCGACTTAGAATCAATTGAAAAAGTGATAGATCGGATCCAGGTTAGTGTACCCATACTCTCCTCTTTCAATTCTAGGCACTTTTATTCCATTTTTTCGAATATTATCGTTCTGATATCCAATTAACTTTATATTTTGCATGACCCATGATCTAAGTATGAAATATTTCGATTTCATGTCCAATTTGTGAGATTTGTGCGGTATTTCGCACCCGAAAGCCGTAACCCACACCCGGACCGTGTTTACCAATTTATTTTAGATTTTATATATGATTTGGCCTTAAATAATTAAAACACATGACTTGAGCATGCACGTATGTGAATTTCATGGTCAATTTCGTAGTTTTGACCGATTTTTTAACATGAAACCCTAACTTCACACCCCAAACGATTTCACCATTTATTTTGAGATTTTTGCATAAATTAGTTTTAGAATATTGTTACCCATACCTTGAACATGTTAATTTATCAATTCAATGTCCAAATTGGTAGTTTTATACGATTTTATGCTCACCGGAACCCTACCCACACCCCTTTGATTTTACCCGAATTAATTATAATTTATGCATGATTTAGCTTTAAAAATTCATGATCCAAACTTTATGGACGCGAGTACTCTGTATATTCTGTATATATGTACATATATTTTATATACGTTAATTTTATGTATTCTAAAAATATTGTTAGGTATGAACAATAATATTTAACCACATATACGTTAATTTTGTTATCTTGTATATACTCCAAAAAATTATGTTGCATGTAATTATGAAAAAATTTATTGTCTGAAAGTTGTAAAATTATATTTGCCTCATGGGGGTAAGAATTTCTTACATATTTCAAGCTTTATAATGTTTTATTTATGTATTATGGATATATTAATTTTGCTTGTTCTGAGAATTATGTTATGAACCATTTGTTAAAGAATTATTGTTTGAAAGGTTTAAAATTCTATTTGGGTTAACAAGAAAAATATTTTCTAATTATTTAAATTTTAAAGGAAATTATATATGAAATTAAGAATACATGAGAATTTAAACTCACGAGAAATATAAAAATATATATCTAAATATGCTTATGTAAAAAAGAAAATTTTGGAGAGATATTTTACAATTAAGTGATAAATTGATGGACCGTTCTCCAACAGAGTGGGAACAAAGAATTTTAGGTTTAAGAGCTAAATTTTCTAAAAAAAAATAAGAAATTAAGAACTTGGATCGAGAATCGTTCAATAAATAATATATTTTAGCATGCCTTAATACATTATAGTGGAAGGTCGTTGTCCGTCTTGGTGCTGTGTGAGGTTATTGTCCCTGTCTATAAGAATTGTATGTAAATGACCTGCCTCTGGGTCTTGAATAAAAGGATATGCCTTTTGATTGTGTAAGAGTAAATACAATCCAGGTTGCGACCGATCGCTCATTTGGCCAGTAAGGCCTACTGGCCCCGATCCCTAATAAAATAAATTTTCTGTATGATTTGATGATTAAGAAAAGAAAAAAATGAACTAAAGAAATTTGAAATGATTTATTAAAGTATTTTTTTCTAAATCATATTTTATGATCTCAGATGCATCTCCATTCCTTCCTATATGCGTTATTATTATTTTTAATATGAAGTTTGCATGTTCCTTACTATATATGTTCTTTTCTGAATATTTAGCTCACCCTTACCGTTTTCCTTCCTCTAGATGAATATGAGTTTACACCCGATGAGGTAAGGTAGAAGATTTGAGTCAGCTAGGCTCGAAGACGTGGAGGATGGCCATATGGACTTAGTTATATGGTTTTGTGCCTTCTAATGGAATATTTTGTGCTTCTGATGGATTTGTATATTAATGTCTATGTATGATGATGATGAATATATAGTTTAGATTCCACTGTTTTGATATATGTATAGGCTTCCGCAGGTCAGTATGGTTGTTTTGGTACCTAGTGGCATCTTCTCTGAGCCAGCGTAATATCGGAGTTATGACGTTAGTACTACATGTAGTTGGTAGCTTATGGGTTATATATTTTATGTATTGTAGATTATTTGATTGTTGTACAGGAATTTGTATAAGTTCTGTATTATGCCAACGACTGTGTTACGACCAAAACTCTGTCGAATTCTCAGTTGGAAATAAGGTACGTCACAGATGGTATCAGAGAAAGAGATATCTTAAATTTGATTTGAATCTTATACAGAAACTTAGGTTATAGTAAGAAAGATTGAATAAGTAGATGAATGTGTAAAATGATTAAAATAAATTGGATAGTTCTAGTTGTCTTAGTTTAAATAACTTAAATTAGAACTAAGTCAAGATCATGTAGAAGTTGGAGCATGGATTTTGAGATTTGAAATTGTGTTTGCAGTGACCCAATATTTGGGAGATAAATATATATCGTGGTATATGTTTGTGGATACTTTATGGATAAATATCTTCCCGATGAGATTTTAGGAGTATGTTTTGAATTGTTGCCAGTTCGCTCATAGGATTGAGGATTGTCATTATTCATAGGTTGGACAGTAAAGAAGTCCAGTGCCTTAGATCGGGGCTTTACAGTAATGGCATAAGGTATCAAGGTCGTCTACTGTGATGAAAGGTAAGATTTCTAAATTTTGATATTGTAACATATGTATCGTTTTGTGATCCCGAATATATATTTTTATTTGTGATTCCTAAGTTTATTCATTATTTAAGGATCTAGGCTTAATACTAGTGGTATCGAGGTCTATAATATTTTCTTGGGTCCATAAATATGATTGGTTGAACTGAGCTGATTTGTTTTGAAGTATCGAGTTCTGATCTGATTTTGATGGTAATTTAGTTTGCGAGCCTCCATACTTATGTGAATTGGATTAGTAAAAATATTATATCCAGCAATTGAGTTGTGAAATTTTGAGTATGTGTAACGAACCACATTTTTTGACCGGAATTCAACAGAATTTTGATAGTAAAATGGTCGCAAAACTATACAAAACCTGAACAATTTTCTATACAACATATAAAAATCCATCCAAAATACTCCAACTACTAGGAACAACATGTAACTATCAACACATGATCCACTTTGCCACAATAATTTTTGTAGCCCCCAACGTCATGTCTTCGGGGCACAATATTGGCCACAGAAAGAAGTCACTAGGTACCTGAAATAAACTATTATGTTCTACGAAAGTATATACTATTATCCATACTTACAGCGGAAACTACTAAATTTGATCATCATCTATAGATACATTATACGTCGACATGCACAATTGAAAAATATACAAGTTCTCAAATTTGTATACAAACTACAAAATACAAGTTCATAATAAGATCTTTCAAGTCTCGTACCTAGCCAACATCTAATCCCTACTCCGCCTCATCAGGCGTAAAAACATGCTCATCTAAAAAATAATAATAATAAGAGTGAATCAAATACTCAACAAGTTTAATATAATAAAAAATAATAGACAGTATACGTAAGATAAAGCTAAGGAGGGAAGTAAGAGTATAATGATGATGCATAAGTATGGAATATAATCACATTTATTTCCGAAATTTATTTATTTTTTCTTATTTACTTATCTTTCTTTAGGTTCCAAAATATACATAAATTTTTTTATTTTGCGGACTAGGGCCAATAGGTATTACTAGCTAACAATGCGGCCAAATGAGGAAAGAAATGTATTTATTTCTATACATTCTAAAGTGAAACCCACACAATTTAACACCCCGTGATGAGTGGTATACATTTAACTTAATATATTGGGCCATAAACATATGCTACCATGTCTCCCGTAACCCAGAGGCAATCTTTGTGCTTTCACAGTAATATTCTAATGTATGTCAGAGAATATTACCCTCTAAAATATAAATTCTTAGTCCAATTCCATAATTACTTATTCTTAGGGAATTCCATACTTATTCATAAAATATTATTCTCATTCCAAGAGAACGGTTCATCAAACATAATATATCATGAAATTTTCTTCTTATATTTCTCATAATTTATATAATTCTTTTAAAATTACGACTTCACATGACATAAATTATATGCATAATCATTATTAAATATGAAAAAATAGAAATTCTTACCACTGTGAACTAAAAATGACTTTAGAACTTTCGGATAATAAATCCCTTTATAGATGCATACGACATAATTTTCAGAAAATATACATGTTGATTTATTTAACGTACATGCAGTTAAATATCACTATTTACGTCCGATAATATTCTAAAATGTATAAAATTAACATATATAAAATATATGTGCATACATACCAAATATACGGAGTACCTGTGCCCATAAAGTTAGTTTTACGAATTTTAAAGCCAAATTATATATAAATTATAAATAATTCAAATAAACCCTAAAGGGGGCGTGGGCTAGGATTTCGGTGAGCATAATTTCATATAAAACTATCAAATCGAACACCAAATTGATAAATTAACATATTCAAAGTATGAGTAATGATTTTTTAAAGCCAATTTATGCAAAAAGTTCTAAAAATCGATGGGTAAAAACATCCGGGTGTGGGGTTAGGGTTTCGGTGTGAAATAACGATCAAAACTAGAAAATCGGATGTGAAATCCACAAATGTGCATGCTTAAATCACGGGTAATGCAAAATATAAACTTAATCGAATATCAGAACAAAGATACCCGAAGAAAATGAAATAAAAGTACAAAGAAACGAAAGATGAGGGTATAGGTGCACTTATTTCAACCCGATTTATCACTTTTCTAACAAGTTTCAAGATGGAATTGAACCCGAGAACCTTGATTTCTTCCGTCTCTCTCTTCTCCGTCACTCTCTCTCCTTCGCGGGGTAAGCCCCAAAAAATGATGAAATAGAACCCTCACGGGTTCTTAAATCTCGAGCTGACACTCAAGCGCCTGGCAGGGATCCCCCACCACTGCCTCCTATTGGATCTGAACTTAATTTTTCTACATAAATTGAGTCTAATCTTGATCATATTACCTTAATTACCCGAAATAACGATATTTGAAAAATCGGTGCATTATAATATGAGTTAGAGTTGATCGAGGTATCGAGAAATTAAAATCATTTTGCTTTCAAATTGTTTAATGAGGATTGCGCCATGTTCATTTAGCATATGATGCCACATCTGGAGGTCATTTTGTGGTCACTAAGAAGTTTTGATCGTATGAATATTTGAGGATATTTTTGAAAGGAAGATTAAGTGATTGATCTTTTGGTCGGTAATCCGAGGTTGTATTGAAATCAACACTGATCTTTAAGAATTGCATACAGAACTGAGGAAGTATCGATTAGATGCCACTGTGGGATATTCTAGAACCTTTGAGGTAGGTAAGATGAACTGATGATGTTACATATGGATGATTGAAAATTTGGATTGTTCGGGAGATGAATGGTTTGATAAGCGGGCTCTAGAAATAAATAGGTGAACTATTTGATCTTTTGTAAGGGCTTGGTGTTTTTTAAGGTTGATCTATATCCAAAGTATTGTTAATTGTGAATTATTGAGAATTGTGCTGTGACAACATTCGAGATAAAGATATGGTTGTTACGAATTCCAGTAATGCCATTTGGGTTTGTAGGTTTGTTCGTATTTTTATGGACTTTATGGATTGGATCCTCACGCCATACTTAGGTCAACATTATGATGGCCTTACCGATAAATTTAAGAAATTATGGGAGATGTATGAACTCTATTTGAAAACTGTGTCATGAATTAAGAAGGCAAGTAGCCATGTGCTCAATTGGGAGAGAATATGAGTTTGATTAAAAGAAATGTTATATTAGACATGTAATTTCTTTGATAGTATGTATATGGTTATAATTTTAGTTGGGTTATAATTTTAGTCTGCTCTAAACTAGAATGGGCATTCTTTCCTTACATATGTGAAGGTCATATTTATCGATTTTAGAGTCACTTTTGAATGTGCCATTTCAAATCCTATCATTTGACATATCTTTATTTGAGATTTTGATGGTTTATAAAATTATATCAGGTTATATGATCACAAAGTATTTAAATTTTTGGTCAAAAGAATAAAATATAAATTTATGATAATTAGTAATTTAAAATATATCTAAAGATAATTAAGGATTGAGCAAATGATAAATAGACCTCGGGATCAAGTTGTAACATTATTGACTGGTTTGTCCCGTCTCCTATAGTGCGGTTGGTAAAGAAATAATTAAATTAACAATTATAATACCTTAAATCATGGTTTTTTTAGATGCATTTTCCTTTTTTGGTTCTAAAAAAAATGAAAGGTGAGCAAAAGCTAATCCTTATTCTTCTTTTTGTAGATCCATAGACTTATATCTTTTAATCTCCTTCAAATGGTAAGCCTATTTATCAAAATATTCGAAAATAATACAATATATTAACATTATTATATCACTAAATAGTGTAACTAGTCAATAAAATAATATATATGAATATTATATATCTCAATATTGCATCCAATGAATATTTAAAATAACAACAGATCTTACAATACCAATAATAATAGAAAATAAAATAGCATTTTTTTCCCCTTTATTTTTTGACTTTTGGGCAAATTACTTACATGTGGAAAGAGGGAACGAATATACGAGATCATTCAATTATGTAATGAATGCAAGTAAATCCTCGCATTGAATAAGAGAATCCAATTTTGAGATTTTTGTGCTTTTTTCCATAGTAAAACTCCCTATTAATTTCACGCCTTTTTTTTTAATTTCATAGATTTTAAATAAATTTAAAAAAACATAAACTATTAGATTGTAAGTTAATACATATACATCTATGTCATTATTTTTCTCTTAATTTTCTGCAAGCAATTTTTTTCCTAAATTATAGATTTTATCATAATTATCTACCTTATAACTCTAATATATAAACTATAAGATCATGTTAAAACTCTTATACAATATCACATAAAATGGATCATTTTATTTGCCATGTCCTCGTAATATTTCTCAGTTTTATTTTTACCACCCAGCCGATGATCATCTCTGGTTATCCCTTCAGCAAATTCACCAGGATGCATGTAGCCATTATAAATTGGCTGTCGGGCGACTCGCTCGAAGTTCATTGTCGATCAAATATGGGCTATGATCTTGGGAGTTACATTTTACAGCCTCGTGAAAATATTACATGGTCATTTCACCTGGATTTATTACAGAGGACAAAATACACCTGTGACCTAGGTTGGAGCCGTGGGCAACTTTTCTTCTATGCGTTTGTCGATAGTCGAAAGTTTGTCGACCACCGATGTGGGGGGCGACATTGCATGTGGAATGCTACTTATGATGGTTTGTCTTTGTTTAATATCAAAACGGGTAAATTTAATTTCATGTTTGGGTGGGATAAGTGACAAAATGAACTTTATTATGGAAAGAAAATAATTAGAGACTTTTGATGTTGGAGCTTCTTCTACGGTTTACGTTATGTTTGGCGATTGCAATTTTTTTTTTATAAAAAAAATTAACACCTTAATTTAATATGTGATTGGCCTTTAACCCATCAAACATTGCCAGTGTACTCTCTAATTGATTAGTTCAAGTAGCAAAGAAGAAAAACTCTAAAAATACCACTGAGTGTATATAGTTTTCACTCTGATAAGATTTAACATTACCAAGATATATAATGTTCGTTCCAAATCAACTTTTTATTTCACAATATGAACACCAATATCATCATGCAGATTTTTGAATTCACCCATTAAAAAAAGTAAATGTAACACATTTATTATGTTACGGTTCAAAATCAAAATAGGTGTTAATAATAATTTAGAATAATTATAACTTATAAAATTAAATTTTAAATATAAAATAAAACTAAAATAAACCCTGAATCTGAGCATGACGTGACGAGTCATCCAGCAGTCTGACCATAACCAGTATAATAATGTCATTCATTCATAGGATCGCTCCGAACTATTATTCTAAACAAATAAATAATCACAACATACTCTAAAATCCGAATACAAGACTGAAACTCATCAAATATAAGCGGGACTTCCATCCAATCCGCATCCAAACTCTCTATAATGTATCTGAAGCCCACTAAAGTGAAGAGATAAGAAGCAATAAAAAACGTGAACTGAATACTCAACATGTATAAATATATAATATATATAATAAATCGATGCTTCCATAAATAGAACAAAAAAAATTAAAACGTATACGAAAACCTATAAAAAATCAAAATTCAAATATCAAATGGATCAAACCAATAAAATTCCAAATGTGATATCATGCTCAAAAGTATAATCCAAAGCGAATATCAAAAATTTCAAATATACAAGATTAACCGAATTTCAACTACGGACAAAACCTAAGAATCTCAATCAAAATCTCAAATATCCAATTAATGCAAGTATAATATATTAAAATTTTAAAATATATACAAATCGGAGAACCAAAGATCAAAAGCCTAACTTAAAGAAGGGGTATACATACTCCCAATAATGTTAAGTAATAATACTACTATTTAGACCCATAAGTAAGGTACATTTTTTTTCTTATAGATCAAACGAATGCCTTTTTTTGCCACTCGTAGATGATATGTGTAATCATCAAATCTGTCTGATACATTAAAATATTTGAATATATTAATTTCATTTAATTCTTTACAATTGCTCTCATAGAAATACAATTGGGAAAAGTCTCTATATCATATATCACAAAACTTTTTCTATCTTGTAGAAAGGTCAAAACTTCCACTCGGAAAGGTCACATAAAGCTTTTCCTTCAGAAAAAAATCACATATCAAATCACATAACGAGGATAGAGACTGACCTGAAGTACAATGCATGAATACTACATGCACGACGCATATATAAGTTTTTATAACTTTTTTTTATAAATATACTTAATATAACATAATATCTTAAATTGTTTACCTATTTTTTATAAAACAAGTAAAATCCTCAAATAGTACCAAAACTAAAATAAAACATCAAAACAATAAGTAAAAGTAATATGCATGCACAAATGAGTTAAATAGGGTAAGTAAATTAGCTTGCATGTACATTAAATTTATCAAACGTAAGCAAAAATAACGGAAAATAAAAATAGACTAAGAATAAGGTTTAAAGATACTTACCTTAATATCTAATCTAACAGATCTGATAAAAGAATGTTTCAAAATATATCTTTTGCTCTTTCTCTTCTTTTCTGAGTAAAATGATCAAAACAATGCGCGTTGTCCTTATATAGTAAAATCGACGCACGAGCGCTATCTGGTGATTCGATGATCATTCAAAAAAATAAAAGACCAAATCAGATTATCTTAGTATTCAAAAAAGGCATACATACGAGTTCAAGTTCAGGTTGTAAACCTTAAATTTTGAGTATTTAATGCGTGAATCTACTGATTGCTATCTCTTTTTTTTTTATTTGATTGACATTTTAAATTATTTGTTGATTAAACACTCAATGTTACTTGACAACCTTTAAGCTGTGTAAATTATTTTGATCTAATAATTATGTTGTAAATTCTAATTAGTGTTTTGGGCAAAGTGTCAGAATCTTGGTAGCGTCGGCTTCCGTCTAGGACTAACATTGTGAGGCTAAGTAGCGAGAACCAGAGTATTAATCAAAGCATCGGTATAAAGAAGCCGCATTCGAGTTCTCAGCAGCTGGGATATGAAAGCTGCTGTCGGTTTCCTGGAGCATGATTTGTCGAAAATGGCTGAAAGCTGTTGCCGCTTTTTTCAAGAGCATAATTTGCTAAAAATGGCTAAAAGCTGCTGCAACTGGCTTTCTGGAGTATGATCTGCTGAAAATGGCTGAAAACTGCTGTTGGTGGTTCTCGGCATGGAGACAGAAGATACAGAGTTCACTGCTGCTGAAAACTGTTCATTTCAATGAAACATATTGCTAGTTTGCTGATTTTCATCAGCTTTGGAGCATGTCTTCAGAGCTGAATTTTTTTTTTGCTAGTTTGTTGGCAATTTTTTGCCAACGCCATCTGAAGTTGGTAATGGATTTCTGTTGGCAATGTTTTGGCAACTCTACATTTCTGATATAGCTTCTGTGAAATTGAAGGTTTCTGTGAAACAAGATTTAGACTTTGTTTCTAATATGGCTTTAAATCATGGCTTCTGCGAATTAGATATTCGTGCATCAGAGTATCAGAAGCATCAAAAACCCTTCAACTCAGAAACTGAATTCTTTTTTTTTTTATATCAGAAGCTGAATTTTTTTAAAAAATTATTGTAAGACAATTTGATATTTGTGTTAAATTTTTGTCCATTAAAGTATATAATTTAAATGTAAAATTATATATTTTTTGTGGTAATTATTTGTCATTAAATATAATCTTTAGTGACAAATTAAAAATATATTTTAGTGACAAATTTATTTTGTCACTAAATAATATTATTTAGTGACAAATTATTTTTTATTATTAAAAAAATTTTTTAGCGACAAAATAAAAATCCATTACTAAAGGTTTAGTGACGAAATAATATTTCATCACTAAAAATTTTAGTGACAAATTTATAATCATTAGTGACAAATTATTTTATCACTAATGATTAATATTATTGTAGTGTCAAAACCTTTGACAATTTCCTCCAACTATATATATAAACTCCATTGCCGCTACCTCTCTCACCATCTCGATTTTCATTCAAACCCACAATCGATCTTCTTAATCCTATCTCTCCATAGTATTCTCTGCTCTCTCATCCATAATTTTTCAGCAAATTTATCTAATCGACTAGTTGAGCTGATAGAATGAAAACCCTAAATTCAATCTTTTGCTTAGTCTTACTCCTCGGTTTGTTGATAAAATCAAAACCAATGTCATCAGCATCATTAGAAAGTGAATTCTATGAATCAACTTGCTCATTGATTGAAACAATTGTGAGAAACGTAGTAAATAATGCCATTTTACGAGATCTTGGAGTAGCCGCTGGGCTTATCAGAATGCATTTTCATGATTATTTTGTCCGGGTATGTGGATAGTCTACACTCAAGCAAAGTATTTTTTTGCCCTTTTTACTTTAAAACTATCCCTAAAATATTTTTTAGTTTATTAAAAAAACAATAATTAAGAAAATATTTAGTTTAATTTTTTTGGGGCGCCTTCACTAACGTTTAAGCACCTTTATGTTATAGGGATGTGACGCATCGATATTACTTGATTCAACATCGAGTAACACGGTAGAGAAAGACAGTATAGTCAACAATCCAAGCTTACGACAAAAGGCATTTGAATTGATCGACGAAGCAAAGGCAAATATTGAAACTGCATACCCACAAACTGTATCATGTGCCAATATCTTAGCATTTGCTGCTCGTGATAGCACATGTAGTATTGGAGGAATAAGTTACGATGTGCCAGCTGGATGACGTGATGGAAGAGTTTCCCTAAAAGATGGGTTACCGGGGCGCTATTTCAATTTATCACAACTCCAATACAACTTTGCAAGGAAAGGCCTTTCCGTGGACGATATGGTTAGCCTTTCTAGAGCACATTCCGTAGAAAGATCACATTGTTCTTCTTTTTCCACAAGGCTCTACTCGTTCAACGCCACAACTTCACGAGGCCCATCACTGGATCCGAACTCTGCAAATGACCTCAAGACCAAGTGTCCTTCTCCGACTAATAATTCCAACCCAACCGTGTCTCTTGATTTTAGTTCACCATATAGGCTAGATACCAACTACTACAAAAATTTGCAATATAGTCGCGGGTTATTAACGTCGAATCAAACACTTATGACTAGTCCTTCCACCATTGGCATGGTGAGGAATTTAGCAATGGATGGTAGTGTTTGGGGCGACAAGTTTGCTTCTGCTATGGTTCGCATGGGTCTGATTGAACCTATATTTATTCGAGATTTTGACGGTTTATAAAGTTACGCCAAGTTTTGTGATGACAAATTATTTAAATTTTTGATCGGAAGAGTAAAATATAAATTTTAAATGATTAATAATTTAAAATATATTTAAAAATAATTAAGGATCGATTACACAATAAATAGACCCCAGGATCAGGTTGTAACATTATTGATTGATTTGTTTTGTCTCCTATAGTGCGGTTGGTAAAGAAATAATTAAATTAACAAATATAATGCCTTAAATCATGGGTTTTTTAGAAGCATTTTCCTTTTCTGGTTCTAAAAAAATGAAAGGTGAGCAAAAGCTAATCCTTATTCTTCTTTTTGTAGATCCATAGACTTGTATCTTTTAATCTCCTTCAAATGGTCAGCCTATTTATCAAAATATTCAAAAATAATACAATATAATAACAATATTATATCACTTAATAGTGTAACTAGTCAATACAATTATATATATGAATATTATTATTGCGTCCTTGTGTTCCGACAGCCGTACAATGAGACTCCGAGTTCAGTCTTTGCGCTCTTTCGATGCCCTCAGATGGACGGAAGCGTATAGTACAAAAATAATTGTTAAATTTGACAAAAATGACGTTTCAGGAAAAAAAATAGGAGAATGGCATAATGCACAAAGATTTTACGTGGAAGACCCCTTCTTGAATGAAAGGAAAAAAAACCACGGTGATGGACGCTGGGACCGAAACGATCCACTACACTTAGAATGGGATACAACTAGTCACAGTGGCACTTTTGGTTGCCACATAGGATTACAACACAAGTGATCTTGCTCCCTCTTTTCTTTTCTAACTTTCTTTCTCTTGCGCCTTTTTCTTTTTTTTTCCTACGCTTGGATGCTGTTCGTAGTGAATGGAAGAAACGTTAGCCCTTGGAATCCCTTTCTCTGTCGTTTGAATGAGGTATTTATAAAGGGGGAACATATCCTTGAAATGGGGACACGTGGCGTTGGCGTGTACTGGGAGACCTGCCACCAACTCTGCTGATTTGGTGTGTGTTGGGAGGCCTGTCATCAACTCTGCTGATTCGGCATATCAGGTGTCATTAGTCCCATAATGATTGCACATGCTCTGAGCACCGTGATTTCCTGTGGATGTAGCGTATTGCAGAGAATGCGTGCTCCTTGGTAACAGTGAGACATCTGAGCTGGCGTGCTCAGTCACCTTAACCCCATTTTCCCCTGATCTGATGATTTAAAGATGAAGAGATTGTCCTCGTACCTAGAAAGCCTTCTGGGTCTTTTCCGAATCATCGGGCTCATTAAGTTAGGTTCTCGTACATTAATCGGGAGTTTCACTTGCTAAAGGCCCTCGGGATTTCAGTGTTATATTCTTGGCTTCATGTCCTCGGGATTTTATTAGTGACGTTAGTTTCTTATGGCATCCTTGGGCCTCTTGGGTTAAATTAGTCTCTCGGACCATTGTTGCTATTTGGGCTTCTTGGGACGTTGGCCCGGGCCATCGGGCTTCTAAGGCCAACTTAGCATCTTAGGCTAAGTTAGACTTCTTGAGCTTCTTAGGATGCGAATGACTGTTTTTGGGCCTCTTGGGCCAAATTGTCCTCGCAAGTCTCTTGGTCCGTAGACTTGACTTTTTGGGCCTTCCTTTCTGGGCCTTGGATGCCGGGATCCATTAATTATATATCTCAATATTACATCCAATGAATATTTAAAACAACAACAGATCTTACAATACCAATAATAATAGACAATAAAACAGCATTTTTTCCCATTTATTTTTTGACTTTTGGGCAGATTACTTAAATATAGAAAGAGAGAACGAATATACGAGATCATTCAATTTGATTGATCTATAATTATGTAATGAATGCAAGTAGATCCTCGCATTGAATAAGGGTATCCGATTATGAGATTTTTGTCCTTTTTCTTAATTTCATAGAATTTAAATAAATTTAAAAAATATTAATTACTAGATTATAAGTTAATTAATACATAGACATTTATGTTATTACTTTTTTTGTTAATTTTCTACAAGCAATTTTTTTTCCTAACTTACAGATATTATCATAATTATCTACCTTATAACTCTAATATATAAACTATACGATCATACTAAAATTCCTATACAATGTCACATAAAATGGATCGTTTTGTTCGCCATATCCTTGTAATATTCCTCTGCTTTATGCTTGCTACCCAACCGATGATCATCTCTGGCCTATCCCTTCACAAATCCACCAGGATGTATGTAGCTATTATGAATTGGTTGTCAGACGACTCGCTTGTGGTTCATTGTCAATCAAATACGGGCTATGATCTTGGAAGTCATATTTTACAGCCTCGTGAAAATATTACATGGTCATTTCATCTGCATTTGTTAAAGAGGACGAAATACACCTGTGACTTAGGTTGGAGCCGCGGGGAACGTTTCTTCTATGCATTTGTCGATAGTCGGAAGTTTGTCGACCACCGATGTGGGGGGCGACACTGCATATGGACCGCTACTTATGGTGGTTTGTTTTTGTTTAATGTTAAAACAGGTAAATTTAATTTCATGTATGGGTGGGACAAGTGACAAGATGAACTTTATTATGGAAAGAAAATAAGTAGAGACTTTTGATGTTGGAGCTTCTTCTATGGTTTACGTTGTGTTTGGCCATTGCAAATTAAAAAAAAAATTAATACCTTAGCTTAAAATGGGATTGGCCTTTAACTCATCAAACATTGCCAGTGTACTTTCTAATTGATTAGTTAAAGTAGCAAAGAAGAAAAACTCTAAAAATATCACTACCACGATATTTTTGCGGTATAGTTTTCTAGTTGCCAGTGTATATAGTTTTCACTCTAATAAGATTTAACATTACCACGATATATAATGTTCGTTCCAAATCAACTTTTTATTTCACAATATGAACACCAATATCATCATGCAGGTTTTTGAATTCGCCCATTAAAAAAAGTAAATGTAGCACATTTAGTATGTCAAGGTCCCAAAAGTAAATTTTAATAATAATTTAGAATAATTATGACTCTTAAAATTAAATCTAAATATAAAACAATAACCAAAATAAATTCTAAATTCGAGCGTGACATGACAATTCATCCAACAGTCTGATTATAACCAGAATAATAAATAATAATGTCATTCATTCACAAGATTGCTCCAAAATATTATTCTAGACAAATAAATAATTGCAACTTGCTTTAAAATATTGTAAAGAAGAAGTGAGCAACGGTAATACAAACAAAATCACTTAAACATAACAAACCAAATGCCACAAAATTTAATTAATTAAATAATCTGAACACTATTTTCTTGATAATACAATATACAATCATCATTCTATCCGCCGGCCCAAACAATACCAAAATATGTCTATTAAGATTATAATCTGAATACAAAAATAAAACTCATCAAATATAAACGAGATTTCAATCTAATCCGAATCCAAACTCCCTATAATGTATCTGAAACCTATTAAACTGATGAGATAAGAAGTAATAAATATGTAAACCGAATGCTCAACATATATCAACATATAATATATACAATAAACCGATGTGTCCATAAATAGAACGAATGAAATTAAAACGTATACAATAACATATAGAAGACCAAACTTTAAATATCAGATGGGTCAAACTAATAAAAGTTTGAATGTGATCTCGTACTAAAAAGTATAATTTGAAGGGAATATCAAAAGTTTTAAATGTACAAGACCAACCAAATCCCAACTGTGAACAAAACCTACGAATCTCAATCAAAATCTCGAATATCCAATCAATGCAAGTAAAATATATCAAAATTATAAAATATACACAAATCAAAGAATCAAAGATCGAAAGTCTAACTTGAAGAAGGACTCCACGTACTCTCAGTAACATTAGGTCATATCACAACTATTTAGACCCATAGGTAGGATATATTTTTTCCTATAAATGGGAATGGATGCCACTTTTTTTATCACTTATAGATAATATGTGCAATCCTCAAATCTATCTGATATATTAATACGTTTGAATATATTAATTTTGTTTAATTTTTAACGATAGTTTTCATAAAAATACAATCGGAGAGGGTTTCTATATCATATATTACAAAACTTTTCCTATCAAGTAAAAAAAGTCAAAGCTTTCACTCGGGAAGGTCATATAAAACATTCCCTTTGAAAAAAGTCACATATCGAATCACATTATGAAGATAGAGAATGATCCGAAATACAATACATGAATATCACATGAACGGTCCATATGTAAGTTTTTATAACTTTTTCTTTATAAATATACTTATACATAATAGAACATCTCAAAATATTTATCTATTTTTTACAAAACAAATAAAATTCTCACATAATAGTAAAACTAAAATAAAACCTCAAAACAATCAGTAAAAGTGATATGCACACACGAATGAGTCAAATAATGTAAGTAAATTAGCTTGCATATACATTAAATCCATCAAGTAAGCAAAAATAACCAAAAATAGAAATAGACAAAGAAGAATGCGTAAGGATGCTTACCTTAATCTCTAATCTAACAGATCTGATAAAATGATATTTTAAAATATATATTTTGCTTTTTCCCTCTCTTTCTTTTCCTTCTCTTTCTCTCTTTTTTTCGACACAAAATGACTAAAACAATGCACGCTATTTTTATATAGCCAAATCAACGTACGAGCGCTGCTCAAGCGCACATTAGGCGCTGCACCTAACCTTACTTGCGCACGAGTGCCGCTTTGGGCGCCCCTCGAGTGTGACCCCACTAAAATCAAGGCTTCAGCATCACCTCAAGCGCATCAGGCGACCTCCACACAGCCATACTCCACTCAAGTGATCTTCAAGCTCTTTTTAGGCGCACCCTAATCTAAAAAATATAGATGAGCATATATTGGGCGTACCTTAGGTGCCAATCTATTTCCTTAGTTTGAATTGTCTCTAAATTCACTTTGCATAATTTTTTTTAATATATCAAATTTAATCCAAAATAAACTGATAATATTAAATTAAATCTGACGATAATTGAGTATTACATATTGAAAAAAGGAACGTATAACACTAAAAAAGGAGAGTGTTTTATGATCACTCTTTACCATCAATCCCTAATAAGAGAGTTTGGAAAGGACCCGTTGATAGCCTTCTAAATAAAGTAGACAGAAGTCATAAAAGCAATTTTGAGAGCTCTTTTAATAAGGGATTTCCCTTCCCTTTCTAATTAGTTGAAGTTCACAATATGCTATGATCCCAATGGTCATGAAGTAATGTGTAACCAACTCAATTACAAATAATAAACCAAGTTTCAAGCCATTGCACTGGAAAAAAGATCGATGAATGTTTTTGCTTTCAAGGAGCAAAAAACTCTTTTGCTCGAAAGCAAGGTGAAAAACTGGCAATCAAAGGGATTCAACCGTCTTTTAATACAATTCACATAATAAATGCATGAGCGGGGATGAAATCATGTAACCAAATCAAATTGCACCTCAAAACCAAGCTAGTATGCACTTGAAAGATACACCAAACTAAATTAGTCGAGAAAATATCATTGCGTTCCAGAGTTTAAAAGATAAAGTTGGGAATGTTCATGCAATGAAGTGGAGAAGTCGAGAGGTAGATTAACGAGCCAACCACAAGCTAATTATTAGTAAGGTATGAATCTTAAGTTTATTTTTAAATAGTAATAAATTGAGCTAATTTGATAAAAATATCGATTTTAAATGAGTTTTGAGTCAAAATCAACATTATAATTGAGTCACATCAAATCAAGTAATATTTGATCGACATCTGACGCACGCATATACATATTTTTGATATTAAAGACACACTTAAAAGACGCATTCAGGACACTCATGCATATTTTAGGTAGGATATTCATACACAATGTGCGCTCATGAGACATATGTGCATATTCAAAGTAGAATGCACGCACTTAATGTGCGCTTGACAGATATTTCGTGTGAGGGACCATATTCTAACCGGCATCCGGTAAGATCCCGCCTGCAAAATATCCATCAAACTAAATACAAACATGTACTATTCATCTATATAAATATATACATATCACAATAACAAACACATGGGATCCAAAAGCCACAATATATTCGTGGCTCCAACATTGTATCCTCGGATACAATATTCGCAAAGAGACATGCCACTAAGTACTTGAATGCAAACCATAATAACCTACGGAAGCATATAAAATCATCCATACACAGTAGAAACTAAACTCATTGGAATATCATCAATAAAACCAAAACACATCTACATATCTATCTAACATATACATAAGCCCTCCATAAAATTTGCACAAAATCACAAAAATCATCCTCCAAGCCTAGCTTAATCCAGAAACTCTGCTCTTCATCGAGTATAAGCTCATACTCATTTAAAGGTAAAAAATAATAAATAGTGAGCTGAATGCTCGGTAAGATACAAATATAACATAGACAATGCATTATACTTTAAAATAAATCGGGGGAACAGGATATGATCATAATGCAGATGTAAAAACGTAAAATATAATTAAAAATATTTTCGGAATACATTTAGCTTTCATATCTTGTTTTTGATTTCCTTTGGATGTAGATATTGTATTGAAATTTTTTATTTTACTTTTGAGTCCTTTAGATCTAAAACATGTAGAAACTTCACTCATATTTAGAAATTAGAGTTAATAGGCTTACTAGCTAACGAAATAGATATCGAAGAAATGGATTGTATTTATTTCATACAATCGAAAGGCCTTATGCCTCTAATTAGAGGTCAGATCATATAGAGTTCGTCACATAAACTCCCACAGTAAGGTATTTTTTTCAATACCATTGTAATATATTAAGACATGTCAGAAAATACTACCCGTTAAAATACAAATCCTCAGTCCAATTTCATACTTACTTTACATAGTTTGAATTGAAAACTCTGTACAAACATACGGATACAGATAATTGGTAATGGATAACGGATACAGTTTAACAAATAACTGTTACTAACAACGATTAACAAATAACGGATACAGATGACAGAAATCGATACTGACAGCGGATAACAAATAATAGATACGGATAACAAATACCAATACTAACAAGGGTAACAAATTACAGTGCCCCAATTTCTTATTGCATATTCCAATTTTATATTCTTGCAGAAACGGATGCATATTTCATATACTTGGGATACAAATACATAATTTCATATTCTTACAAATACAAATATATATTCGGTATTCTTGTAAACTTATTCCGATACATATTTTCATATTCTTGTAAATTTCAATCTTCACATGACTTCAAATACATGCATAACTTAGCTTAAAGTTTAGAAAAATTAGGAAATTCTTACCATGTTGAGCCAAATAAAATATTATAGCTTTCGGACTACAAATTCCTTCACAAAAGGAACTCCACATAATTTTCGAACATACAAAATATCATATATAAGATACACGTAAATAAACACCAAATAATTAAGGTAAAAACGTTCACAAAGTTAAGGTTCCAATTTTCTAAAGCCAAATCAAGCAACAACTCCAAAATAAACGGGCAAAATGATGGGATGCGGGGTTGGGGTTTCAATGTAACATAATACCGCATTAAACTAACAAATCGGACGCCAAATCAATAAATAAGTATGCTCAAGATATGAGTTTACAAAATATAAGTTTAGACGAGTATTTTAATGAAAATACCCAGAAAGAACGGAACAAAAAGAGCAACACGAGAAAGAAAAAGTATACGAGTACACTTAACTCAACCCGATGTACAACTTTCTCAACTAACTCTAAATCGAAAACGAACCTGAGAGCCTCAATCTCCACTTCTCTCTTTTCCATGGCACACTCTCTCTCCTCTCTCTGTTTTCCTTACAAAAATGACAAAAAATAGAACGCGCGGCCTTAAGTAGACAAACTGGCGCTCGAGTATTCATTGGGCGCACTTTAGACGCCCCTCCCCTAGATTCGGCACTCGACCGGTGCCTTGAACGCCCCTCGAGCGCTATGCTACTAGAAACGGCGCTTTAGTGGGGCTCGAGTATGGGTCGGGCGTAGGTCAAGTTTGGGTCAAGCCTACAACGAGCCAACTTCGCGCATACACCGCTTGGGACCCGTTTCAACCATTCTAACTCAATATTGCACTTCCTTGGACCCTAATTTTAATTAATATTATCTTAATAAATCATGATTATTATAATTTAAAACTCAAATTTTATTTACAGATTAACATTTCAAGGTTTACAACGTTGATTTTCAATTTTGCCAATTCCGGGTCTTTAGGCTTTTCAATCCAATTTCTCCTATGTGCTTTGACCTCAATTCACTTATATTAATTTAATTACTCATATTTACTATATTTTAAAAATTGATACCTTACAATCCTTCCTCACTTATAAAAATTTCGTCCTTAAAATTTAACGAACCTCAAAATTTAACAATCAGAGATAATCCTTCCAAATTTCTTCATTGCATTCTTAAGTCACGTCCTCGATAAGATGATTTTTCTTAGAGAACCTTAACTATTTTAATTGTCCTGACTCTTAATACCTAATACTTTCTATCTAAAATCTAAATTGAAACCTTATCATAAGACAAATTCCTATTCCCTCACTACAGCTTAACCTAACCACATACCTACTTCCACAATTATCAATACATGGAAAACTTTACGATAATCCACCAAATTCAAAAGCAATCCACTCTTATTGACCATCTCTCTAACTTAATATAAAATCTCAAACGGACCAATAAACTCCTACTTCAATTCATCCAAAGCCTCGAAAATGATCATTCGCTTTGAATTTCAAACTGAACCTTAAAATATATGGACTTACACGCCCTGCTACATAACTCTGATTGTTCATTTATTAGCGCACTAAAATCCTCTTACAACTCATATTCATTGGTTCATATCGGACGCCTAGGTTACATAACAGATATAAACCTAAGAAAGATCCAAAAGACATCAATACATTTAAGGATAAACTCATAATCCTCAAATTATAATCAACTTAGGAAACACAATCGAAACAATTACCCCAAAACTTTCAGTACAATTTTAGATCATCACCAAAGCCTTAAGACTAGAATACTCAGCAGACTCGTCATCTCATTGGCATACCGATGAGCTAACTTTTTCCTTGAACACATGACCCAATTCGACAGGAAATGAACCTTATCAGCTAATTCATAAATACCCATATTGTAAATCTGATCATTCTCTTTAAGCCTCAATCATATCGTGAGATCTATGGAAGTTATGGGCCAACACACACTTTTACCGTACTATTCTAATTACTCATTTATTTTCAGTATCAAATTTATTGGCCGAAGAAAAATCCCAAAAGCAAAATCTATAATCCCCAAATTACATATAACTTGGAAGCACAATTGGAAATATAGACTCCAAATTCCAAATATAATAGATAAACTAAAGCATCCCAAAGTTAAAGATTAAATTTACCTTCCACCACATTTGATGCTACCTCTGAATTCTGCACCTTAATTGCAAATGTCTTGTCTAAAACTATAGACTTCGGGACCATCAACTTCTTAGAATTGGGGCAATCATTGATCAAATGACCCTATTGGTCACATTTAAAATAGGCTCCCATCAATTTATAACAAGACTTTCCTAGATACACTTTTCCACAATAAGAATAGCCGGGTGCTACCGCTTGTGGACTTGGCACTGTTTGAACTTCAACATTCTCCTTTCCCTTATCCGCCAACTTAGCTTTCTTGGAGGGTCCTTCCACTTTCAAAATAAAGCTTGCCTTTGACTTTCCTCGATTTGTCGCTCTCTTCTTAGAATATTCCTCTTCCCTATGCTCCTTCTCGAATATTAACGCTCAATCTAATACCTCCCTGTAGATTCGTAACTTTATTGTCGATAGTTGCTTTTTAATTTTACACCTCAAACCCTCACGTCCTCATCAACCGCATAAGGTGTATAACGTGACAGCCCAATAAAGTTTGCATCGTACTCCGCCACCGAATGATTCCCTTACCTTAGCCAAATAAACTCTTTCTCCTTCTGTTCCCGAAACTGTCAGAAAAATATTTGTCTATAAAAGCCTCTTCAAACATGTCCCAAGAAATATCATCTTCAGGCACTCCTAAAACTCTCTTTTTCATTGCCCACCAATGATCGGCCTTGCCTTCTAACCGATGAGAAGAAAATAATACTTTATCTTCCTCGGGATATCAAATGACTGAAAATAGTTTTTGGAGCCTTTGAATTCAACTTTCTGCTTTTAGTGGATCCGGCTCTCCCAAAAACTCGGGCACACGTTCAATTGTGAAACGATCATAAGCTGTCGCCCTGAGATTTTCAGAAGTTGGGGCCAGAGCCGAAATTGGAACTGGAGCTAAATTACGTTGCCCCATAGCCTCAATAAAATTTGCTATCATTCCAAAAATATTTGACTACTCCGCCTCTCGATCCTGCGGATGGCCACCACCACGCGTAGTTCTTCATCTAGGTACCATTGCTAATACTCTCTTTGAAATAAAAACAATTCTCGTGAGATCTCAATTCAATTCGAATACAAATATAACTAATTGATCCTAACTTAGTCCAAGCCTAAATTAATTAACTTAACTTAATTAAGATACTAACAAGGATAAGTATAACTATTTAATCTAATTTAATCATCTTAGGCCTTCATCTACTTATTCAATCTATGTTACTGTAACCTAAACTTTCGCATAAAATTTAAATCAAGCCTAAGGTATCTCCTCCTCTGATACTACCTGTGATGAACCATATTCTAATTGGGATCCAACAAGGTCTTGCCTACAAAATGTCCATCAAACTAAACATAAACATGTACTATTTTCCTGTACAAATATATACATATTACAATAACAAACACGCATGATCCAAAAGTTATAATATATCCGTCACTTCAACATTGTATTTTCGGACACAGCAAAAATTAAACTCATTGAAATATCATCAATGAAACCAAAACACATCCACATATCCATCTAGTATATACATAAGCTCTCCATAAAATTTGCACAAAACCACAAAAATTATCCTCCAAGCCTAGCTTAATCCATAAACTCTATTCCTCCTCATCGAATATAAGTTCGTACTCATCTGAAGGTAAGAAAATAGTAAATAGTAAGTCAAATACTCAGTACGATAGAAATATAATAAAAATAATTTATTATACTTTAAAATACATTGGGAGAATAGGATAGGATCATGATGCAGATGTAAAAACGTAAAGCATGATTAAAAATATTTTCAGAATACATTTAACTTTTATATCTTATTTCTAATTTTCTTTGGATGCAGGTATTGCATTGAGATTTCTTATTTTACTTCTGAGTCCTTTAGTTCTAAAATATGTAAAAACTTTACTCATATTGTGACGTACCATGTCTAAAATTAAAATCGGTAAGGTTCTACCTGCAAAATGGCCATTAAACTAAATTAAAAAACCTGTAAAATATATACATGCTATCAAATGAACACCCAAATCGTCACAGAATTCACAAGTGCCACAATATATTCATGGCATCCAACATCGTGTCTCCGGACACCATGTAGGAACCGAGAGATGCCACTAAGTCCCTAAATACACATCACAATAACCTACGGAAGTATTTTATAATCCAATATACCACATTCCAGCTAAAACATATGACCACTACTAACAATTACAAAATAATAATGTATTTGTATACAATCCTCTTGATCCAAAATAATCATAACTGCACCAAAAATACAAAACTGAATACCCAAAATACATCGTATAATATTTCAAGCCATAAACTAGGCACTAATCATTTACTCCTTCTCGTCGGGTAAAAACTTGTGTTAATCATTTGAAAGGCTAACAAAACAGCAAGGAGTGAGCTATATGTTTAGTAAGGCACATCAATAACAAGGAACATGTAATTTTTATATTCAAATCATAATAATACATATAGAAAGGAATAAAGATAAATGAGAGATTATAAACATGAATGGAGAAGAAATGCTTTCATAATATCCTTTAATTTCCTTGAGTTCTTTCTTGGTTTTTCTTATTCATCAAATCATACTGAAAACTTGTTTTTTTTTTTTTTTTTTTGGGAACCAGGGCAAGTACACCTTGCTTACTAAAGGAGCAGTCGATGGTACCCTAGATTGTATTTACTCCTACACAATTAAAAGCCTTCTCCGCCCATTCAAGACCAAGAGGTAAGCCATTTACATATAATCTCTATAAACGATGACATAATCGCAAGCGGCCATTAGCAAATAATGATCTTCTATTATAATATATTAAGGCATGTCGAAATATACTATCTAATGAATATTTTTCGGTCCAAGTTCTTAATTCATTATTTCCTTAGGGAATTCTGCCGTTAAACCCATACATCCTTCGTTCTCACCCTTTTGGAGAACGGTTTATTAGTTCTTAACTTAATTGTAGAATATCCCTCCTTGATCCTTTTCTATCGAATTTACATATTTTCATATACTTGTAAGCTTAGGAAAAATCAAAAAATTCTTGCCATATTGAGTCAGAGATAATTTTAGAGCTTCTAGACGATAAATTCTTTTACAAACGGTTCACAACATAATTTTTAGAACATACAATTTAACATGTCGATAATACATGCAATTAAATGCCAAACAATCATGTTCATAAGCTTGAGTCCAATTTTCTAAGTCCATATTTTGCATTAATTTCCAAATAAATGAGAAAAAATATATGGGGCGCGGGTTAGGGCTTCGTTAGAGACAAAACCATATCAAACACGAAAAATCAGACACCAAATCGGTAAATGTTCATGCTCAAGATATGGGTTCCAATTATTTAAGACCAAATCATACATAAATATTAAAATAAACAAGTAAAAGTGTCCGGGCACGCGGTTAAGGTTCCCAAGTGTGAAATACCATAAAAAACTTAAAAATCAAACATGAAATCAATATATATACATATTCACTATATAGGTTTTACAAAATATAAACTTGAACGGGTATCAAAATAAAAATATCTGAAAAGGAACGGATAAAAAGTGTAACAAGAGAAAGAAAAATATACATGTGTACTTGCCTCGACCCGATTTATGACTTCTTTAACTAACTCCAGCATGAAAACGGACTCAGAAGTCTTGAACTCTTCTTCCCCTCTCTTCTCCTTCATGCTCTCTCTCGCCTCTCTCCCAGAATCGCGTGCTAATATGACCAAAAAACCCTAATCGCGCTTTATACTTAAACTGACTGTCGAGCGCTAGTTGAGTTCTAGTCGAGCGCCAAGGCACCTGAGAAACCATGCTCGAGCGGTCATTGGGCAAGTATCGAGCGAGACATTCTGCCAAACGTGTCTCAGGTGTGCCTCGAACATGCCTTGGGCGTTGCCATTCTACCAAATCCGCCTTGGGAGCACCGTGGGCGTGCCTCGGGCACAACCATTTTGTAAAACGAGCCCCGGGTGCTCCTCGGGCACCACTGAGGCGCCTGGCCTCCTTTACCCACATATGCTTCCGAAACTAATTTTTCGCATACATTAAGCTTAATTTTAATTATATTAGTTTAATTATTTTCAAATTATCTTATTTTAAAAATCCAAAACCTCACACATATTTAGGGATCAAGGCTAATAGGCCTTACCAGTTAACGTAACAGATATCAATGAAACGGATTGTATTCACTCCACATAATCGAAAGGCCTTATACCTCTAATTAGAGGCTAGAACATACAAAGTCCGTCACATAAACCCCCATGGCAGTGCATTTTCCTTGATACTACTATAATACCCTAAAGTATGTCAAGGAATACTACCCGTTGAAATAAAAATCCTTAGTCCAATTTTATGATTAATTTACATAGTTCAAATTGGAAACTCTATACAAACATACGGATGTAAATAACAGATAACGGATACAATTCAACAAATAACGGTTACTGACAACTGTTAACAAATAACATATACAGATGATAGATACTGGTACTGACTACGGACAACAAATAACAGATACGGATGATAGATAACGGTACTGATAAGGCTAACAAATTACAGAGTCCCCAATTTCTTATTGCAGATTCAAATTTTATATTCTTATAGAAATAGATGCATATTTCATATACTTGAGATACAAATACATAACATCATATTCTAACAAATATATATACATATTCGATATTATTGTGAACTTATTCGGATACATATCTTTATATTCTTGTGAACTTAAATTTTCACATAATTTCAAATACATGCATAAGTTAACTTAAAGCTTAGAAAAATTAGAAAATTCTTACCATGTTGAGCCAAACAAAATATTATAGCTTTTGGACTATAAATTCCTTCACAAAAGGCACCCCACATAATTTTCAGAATATACAAAATATCATATACAAGATACATGTAAATAAATACAAAATAATTAAGGTAAAAACATTCACAAAGCTAGGGTTTTAATTTTCTAAAGCCAAATCAAGTAAAAACTCCTAAATAAACGAGCAAAAATGACAAGGCGCGGGGTTAGGGTTTTAACGTAACATAATGCCGTATAAAATTACCAAATTAGACGCCAAATCGATAAATAAGTATGCTCAAGATATGGGTTTTATAAAATATATGCTTAGACGAGTATTTAAATAAAAATATTCAGAGAAAATGGAACAAAAAGAGCAATAAGAGAAAGAAAAAGTATATGGGAGCACTTACTTCGACCCAATTTATAACTTACTCATCTAGTTCCAAGCCAAAAACAAACCCAAGAGCCTTGATCTCCACTTCTCTCTCTTCTCCACGATACTCTCTCGCTCTCTCCTCTCTCTGTTTTCCTCACAAAAATGACAAAAAAATAAGACACGCAGCCTTAAATAGACCAACTGGGGCCAGAGCGCGCGTCAAGCGCACTTCTAGCGCCCTTCCTTGGATTCAGCGCTCGAGTGGTGCCTCGAGTGCCATACAACTAAAATTGGTGCTCGAGTGGGGCTCAAGTGCAGATCGAGGGCGGGTTAAGCCTGGATCAGACTTGCAATGAGTCAGATTAGCAAACATGCCATTTGGGACCCATTTTGAACATTCTAACACAATATTTTACATCATTAAACCTTAATTTTAATTATATTAGCTTAATAAATCGTGATTATTATAATTTAAAACTCGAATCTTATTTACGTATTAACATTTCAAGGTTTACAATACCAATTCCTGATTTTGCCAATTTTAGATCTTTCGGCTTTTCAATCAAATGTCTCTCATGTCCTTTGACCTCGATTTACTTATATTAATTTAATTACTCATATTTACTATATTTTAGAAATTGCTACCTTACATTTTGGCATTGTATGGTTTCTGTTTTAATACCTAATGTGTGCTTAATAAGCCACACATTCGCTAATTTTTTATATAAAACCTATTTTGATCAATTTCAACCATTTTCTCTAAAATTTAGAGATGAAAGAGAGTAAGAGAAGAGATGAACAAAGAAAGAGCGAGAAGACTACGGAACGAGAATGAGATTTGAAAAATTTTTGGTAAATTTAAATACAAGACAAGTACATTTGAACCACTTTTTCTCTTATTACTGTTCCTTTCTTATATTAATAAATATTTATTATTTTAAATACTATATATACTATAATTTCATATATAAAATGTTTAAACCTTGATACGTGTGCTCTCATTCTTATTTTATATAATTTTTATGAAATATATATCTTCAATTAATGCACATCATATACAATTGCTAATTCTTAGTAGTAATATTCTAATATGTTCCTAAATGACATTTACTATTATTTTGTGTCTTTAATATTCATATGTTTGTTCTTACATGCTCTGGATTTCTACATAAACTATATTATATATTGATAATATTTACTTATTCAATTCTATATGTTTTTATTTAGTAGGAAAGTGATAAAATTATGCAAAACCTGATGACTTTTTCGCAAGTCTTGTACTAGCCACTTTCACTTATTTATAAATTATATTTTATACTTTTTGTATGTTTTAAAAATACTTATTAATGTTTATGCATGATTTATTATGGACTCTATGCCATATATTTGAAAAAAATAAAATAAAAACTCTATATAAATTTAATAACAAAGATATTTTCTTTAATATGAGAAAATATAAATGATATATTTATATTGGAATAAAGTTTTCTATGTGATTGTATACGAGCTATTATAGAGAATTAATTAAGATATATTATAACATGTCTTAATATATTATAATGATAATCAAGATTCGAACCTATCATTTACGGATTGAAAGTAGTGTTTAATCTCATTTACAGAATTCATGTATGATGGCTTACCTATAAATTTTAAATAGTAGTATATAACATTTGGTTATATAGAAACATATATAATCTGATTTTCGATAGTCACTTCTTTATCAATGAGACCATCACTGATATTTGGTTCACAAGTTTTTACATAATTTGAGTATATTTATTTGAGACACAATTTAAAAAAGAAGGTTTGATCATCAACTTCAATATTTGTTTATGTATTATGTCATTTTTTTATAATTTTGATCATGTTATATTTTGACATTTTTTATATGTGTATATATGTTTAATTATAAAAAATTTATACCTTATTAAGTAACTAACTTATTTTTATTTTTTATTTTTTTACTAACCTCTCAAATTAAAAGGTTTGGGCATAGAAGGCTATTTAGAACTAATTTAGGATCTAAAATATCAATTTTGTATCAATATTTCATCAGTATAATAATTAACATCAGTTTCTATCTTATTTAATTTCAATTATGTTTAGTTTATGAAATGTATGAGATTGGTTTGTTCTTAATAGTTTACTTGGGTTGTTATTTTAGTTTGTTTTAATTTAAAATGGATATTTTTTTCTTATATATGGTCAAGGTCATGTCTGTCGATTCTAGAGTCACTTTTAAATCTGTCACTTCAGGTCTAATAATTTAACCTATCTTTATTTAGGATTTTAACTATTTGTGAAGTTATGCCATGTTACATTTTGACAAAATATTTAAACTTTTGGTCAAAAGAATAAAATATAAATTTTAAATGATTGATGTTTAAAAATATATTTAAATATAATTAAGGATAATGTAAATAATAAATAGACCTCGAGATCAAGGATGTGATATCATTGATTGATTTGTCTCCTCTCCTATATTGTCGTTGGTAAATAAATAATTAAATTAACAAATATATGTCATAACTCAAGGTTTTTTTTTTTAAGAATGATTTTCCTTTTTTGGTTCTAAAAAAATAAAAGGTGAGCAAAATTACTCCTTATTCTTCTTTTTTTATAGATACATGGACATATATCTTTTAATCTCCTTCAAATGGTCAGGCTACTTATAAAAATATTCAACAATTATGAAATATATTAACATAATTATACCATTTATTAGAGTAACTAGTCAATAAAATAATATATATGAATATCATATATTTCAATATTACATCCAATGAATATTTAAAACAATAACAGACCTTACAATATCAATAATAATAGAAAATAAAATAGCATTTTTCCCCTTTTATTTTTTGACTTTTGGGCAAATTACTTGAATATAGAAAGAGGGAACGAATACACGAGATCATTCAATTTGATTGATCTATAATTATGTAATGAATGCAAGTAAATCCTCGCATTGAATAAGGCAATCCAATTATGAGATTTTTGTCCCTTTTTTTTTCATATTAGAACTCCCTATTAATTTCACGCGTTTTTTTTTTTTATTTCTTAGATTTTAAATAAATTTAAAAATATAAACTATTAGATTATAAGTTAATGCATATACATCTATGTCATTATTTTTCTTTTAATTTTTTGCAAGTAATTTTTTTCTTAACTCACAGATATTATCATAATTATTTACCTTATAACTCTAATATATATACTATGGGATCATATTAAAACTCATCACACAGTATCATATAAAATGGATCGTTCTACTCGTCGTATCCTCATAATATTCCTCAGCTTTATTCTTGCCACCCAGCCGTTGATCATCTCCGGCTATCCCTTTAGCAAATTCACCAAGATGCATGCAGCCATTATGAACTGGTTGTCAGGCGACTCGCTTGAGCTTCGTTGTCGATCAAGTATGGGCTATGATCTTGGAGGCCATATATTACAGCCCCATGAAAATTTTACATGGTCATTTAATTTGGATTTTGTAAAGAGGGTAAAATTCACTTGTGACTTAAACTGGAGCCGTGGGCAACTTTTCTTTTATGCATTTGTTGATAGTCGAAAATTTGTCAACAACCGATGTGGGGGACGACACTGCTTGTGGAATGCGACTTACAATGGTTTGTCTTTGTTTAATATCAAAACCGGTCAATTTAATTTCATGTATGGGTGGGATAAGCAACAAAATGAACTTATTATGTAAGGGAAATAATTAGAAACTTATGATTTTGGAGCGTCTATGGTTAATGTTACATGTGAAGATTGCAAATTTAATAAATTTAATACCTATCTAACATTGCCAGTGTTAATTTCTAATTGATTAGTTCAAGTAACAAAGAAGAATGACTCTAAAATATCAGTAAGTATATATACTTTTCATTCTAGTAAGATTTATCATTACCGTATGCATACTTTTTTTTCATAATATACTTTTAATTTCACAATATAAATGCTAATATCATCATGCAATTTTTTGAATTTACCCATTAAAAAGGTAAATATAGCGTATTCATTTAACCATTTATCTTTAGTCATGTTCCCTTCAATTTAATCAAATTGGGTTATGTATTAAATTTGATACTATAAGTGATAGATTTATTGTGACAACGTAAATATGATCTTATCATTTTTTAAATGAAAAAAATATTTTTGGTGAATATTTATGAATTATCTTAAAATTACATACTTACGATATGTTTGGTTATTGAAATAAAATAATATGAAAATAAAATAATTATTTCCATAGAATAGATTAATACGAAAATAGAGTTAAAAATTATTATTTCCATATTTTATTATTAGAATAGAAGAAGTTGAGAATTAGTATTCAAATATTTAATTTATAAAATAGTATAATGAGTAAGATAAAAATTTATCGAAATGACCTTATTTAATGGAAAAAGATATTCTTATTCCTTATATATATATGTTATTCTAAATTATTATTTAGTATAATATATATTTTTATCATGAAAATGCATATTTATTAAATATTTGATATAATATATATAATTAAATATATATTACATATATATAATTACATATACATATTAAATATTTATTAATTATTTGATATAATATTATGTATTATTAATATTACATTTGATATAATATTACTTATTATTATATAATACGTAATATTACTTATTAAATATTTATTAAATATTAAGTATATATAATTACGTGTATATATTAAATATTTATTAACTATTTGATGCAATGTTACGTATTATTAAATATAATATTTGATATAATGTTACGTATTATTATATAATATGTAATATTATGTATATAATTACGTATTAAATATTACGTATATATAATATTATGTATATGTAATAAATATTTGTTAAATATAATTATTAAATAATTATATATATATGGGTATTTTTGAAATATAAAAAAATTGATGCAAAAATAATTATTACCAATTACCTCAGAATAACTAATACCAATAGGAAAATAGTAATAGTTAATCCCTAAGATCTGAAACTAACTATTCCTTTAAAAATATTTATTCATTATCAAAATATAATCAAATAGTAAAATAAATATTTATAAAAAAAATAAGGTAAAAATAAAAATTTTATTTTCACCAATCAAACGTAAGGTTACAGTTTATCTAACGCATGAAGGCTGATTATATATCATTTGAATTGTATTAAAGTGAGATTAGAATATGTCATATTAAAAAAGAAAATTACTTGCACCAAAAAAATCTAAAGGGTTAGTTTAAATTTGGAAAAAACCTCCAAAATGCCATCAACTTTTCCCATTTTTTTCTAATTTTTATTTTTATCTATAGCTTTTCATATTTTATTTACAAGTATAATGTTTTAGTAACAATTTTATAATTTATTTAAAAATTAGCCAAATATATAGTTGTGTTGATAATAAAGTGATAGTTTGTATAGATAATAAAGTATTATATACGATCAGATCCAATTCACCCGTTAATAAAATCATAAAAGATCACAACAGATACAGCAAGAAGAGTAAAAAAACAAAACAAAAAATATTAAAAATATTTTCACAGAAACAATTGACACATATTGCACATTGAAATAAAACTTTCTTTTTATTCTATATTTTTAGCCGAAGATACCCACGGGGGAAAAGAACCTAGAAAGATACTCTTCACTAGTCTTTTTTTTTTTTTTTAACATTCTAATGAATGTTAAATTAAAATATAATTGATTTTCAATATTATTAATTATTAATTAAATTATAAATTTCTAATACTTTAATTAATTACACGAAAATATTATAAGCATGCTCCATCTTTCCTTAAATCCTTCTCTTCCCCTAGCTTTATTTTGACATTCACATACAGAAAATCTAATGTGTATCTTGTAATATATATAATGTAATATCCAAATACTAAATATGGTTTAAGATATTAATAATTAATTTAATTTAATAAAAATTTTAAGAAAAAATTTTGATTCAGTTAAAAAAATTGAGTACGAAATTATAGAGTCCCACATTGGATTGGAAGGGAGAACGAAGCGTGCTTTATAAGCCGTGGATACCCTTCCCATGTATACACATTTTGGGGGCGGTAGATTCCGTCTGTCATGAACAAAATCGCGCGGGCCGCGTGTTGGCTTAAAATGCCGTAAAGTTCTCTCGACAGAAAGCGGACAATATCTACATGCAGGTGACCCGAAAACGTTACAAATGCTATCAGAGCCAGGACTTGGGTTCGGTGTGCCAGCTATGACGCTGAGCTCCCAAGGGAGGCGGACTATAGAGTCCTACATTAGATTAGAGAGAGGAACGAAGCATGCTTTATAAGCCGTGGATACCATTCCCCATGTAGACGCATTTTAAAAGCGGTGGACTCCGTCTGCCAGGAACAAAATCGTGCGAGTCGCGTGTTGGCTTGAGACGCTGTGAAGCTCTCCTGGCCCAAAGTGGACAATATCTACATACGAGTGACCCGGAGACGTTACAGAAATGGCTTGGGATACCCTTCCCATGTAGACGCGTTTTAAAAGCGGTGAACTCCGTCTGCCATGAACAAAACCGTGCGAGCCGCGCGTGTTGGCTTGAGACGCCATAAAGCTCTCTCGGCCCAAGGTGAATAATATCTACATGCGAGTGACCCGGGGACGTTACAGAAATGGCTTGGGATAATACCTTGTGGGCATAAGAGCTATGTATAAATATATTTGAGTATAATCATAGTATTTGATATATGTGCAAACAATGCTTGTGCGTATTTATTATAATGTCACGGCGTTTGTTGCGCAGTTGTATTAGCTAAAATTAGCTTTTGTATCTAACCTATATGTTATTAGCAGTTTAAAAATTTTTGTTGATTATTTTGTGTATTTTTTACAAAATTTAGAGGGAAGAGAAAGAATGAAAAGGGGAAAAGAGAGAGGAAAAAAAGAGAAAGTAAATTTAAAATAATTTTAAGAAAATTTTTGGTAAAACAAATTGAAGATAAGTACTTTTAATCCCTTTTTTTTTTATTGTCAAATTTTTAAAAAAATTTATATAATTTTTATTTAAAAATTTATACATGTGATATTTTTTATTTTTTTTAAGATTATATTACATGCAAGTTAAATTTACTTTTATTTTATGAGATTTTAAAGAATTGTGCCTTGATTTATACATATTATCTTAAAATTTGAAAATCTTTTATAAATTATTCTTACATATCTTATTTATATAAATATATGGTGAAAACTCTGTTTTGACTTTATAAAGATGAAATATGAAAAAAATACATATATTTATTTTAATGTAAAGTTTTTCATTTTAACTAGATAAAAATAATTATATATTATAAGAAATATAATTTTTAATAACAGAAAATTAGCAATAATACTAAATCTCATCATTAATAATATTTTTTAAAATTTTTAATAACAGAAAGTGAAATAATCTTATTATTATAAACTATTTAACGATGATAAAACCATACAACCTTATTGATATTATTTTTCATAAATAATGATAGAATTTGATTTTCAATAATCAATTTAATGTCGTTGCTGTTGACAAATGTTATAGTTTTTGAAAAATCTGCAACAAAAATTTAAAAAAAAAAAAATGGTGACAAAATAATAATTTTTTTATTAACGGATATCTTTATTTTGATAAAATAGAAGCTATAAAAAAGTTAATCTTTGATATAACAAATTTGTGATAAAACTTAATTGGTCACTATTAATTATAAAAATATATATATTAGCAACAAATATAAAAAATTATTACTAATTGTTAAATAGGAATCTAAATAATTCAGAATTAGAATCAAAATACATTGATTTTTAAATTTTTAACTCAATGGTTAATCTCATTTTTGCTCACCAAATATATCTCTTATATTAATAATTAAGATATATTATTTATTTACACACCTATAATTTATCTACAACCTTCTCTCAATATATAGTATACATTGAGTTTATTTTTTTATTTTTTTCTAAATCTCAATAGGTTATTCAAATAGAAAGGATTTGAAGATGAGTTCTAAGTAGATGAGATATAATTAATATTTTTATTTTTTGTGATAACATTTTAATGACAAAAATAAAATTAATGCTACTAATAATAAATATATATGTGCTATTGTGACGAATATTAAATTTTATTACTAATAACAAAATAAATACCAAACAATTTTAAAAATAAAAACAAAACAAAATCCATCACTAACACTAATTTGTGCTTCACACTCAATATGCTCAACCCATTCGCTCTACCTCCGCCAAGTTCTGTATCTCTTAGCTAACTTAGCCGCCTCCGCCATCTCCATCTCCAGAGCAAAATCCAAACTTTGATCAGAAATTACTACACTTCTCCACTCTCCTCTCGCTACACCCAAGAATTTTCGGTCAAACACATCTCCAAAGCATGCCGTTTCATCGACTTCGAATGCCTTCTATCTCCTTCAAACAATCAAACATTAAATGCTGTCAAACACTCAAATGGATGAGTTGGGTATGACCAGATCATCTACGTCCTTTAACGCCTCACTGTTTGTAATCATTCTAAATTGTTCAATTACGTTCCTCAACTGTTCGACGAAATGCCTAAAAGATATAAAATTATAGCTGATAAGATATCTTATACTATACTAGTAAAGACTTATTGTGATAAAGGTTCTCCTGAACTAGCTATAGAAACATTGACTGAAAGGAGAAAAAGGTTATTGAGGTGACTGCCATGACATCTACAATGATATTGGATTCCCTATACAAGAAGGGGAAGGGCGATGAGGCAGAGGAAATTTTGAATGAGATGGTGAAGAAGGCATGTTGACCTGATGTAGTTGTGTATAATGTTAGAATAATGTATACCCATAGAGGGGAGCCAGAAAGTGTGAAGAGATTGATTGAAGAAATGAATACTGCAGGATTAAAGCCAGATACTGTAAGTTACACCTATTTGATGACTAGTTAATATAATGTTGGGATAACAGAGGAGGCTGACAGTGTTTATTGAGAATCGGAGGGAAAAGGGTGATGCCCAAATGCAGTAACATTCAGGACTTTGATATATTGTCTCTGTAAGAACGAGGATTGTGAAAAGGATTCCAAGATTTTCTAGCACAGTGTTAAGTTGCATAAGATTCCTAATTATGGGACACTAAAGGTTTTGGTGTAAGGGTTAGTGAAGAAGAAGATGACTAAGGCCGCAAGAGGGTTGATTTAGGCTGTAAAGAAGAAGTTTCTTATTGATTTTCTAAAATCTTGGAAGAAAGTTGAGGTAGAGCTTGTTCTTGGCTTCTGAAGAATCTTGTTTTAAACATATAGGTGTCGAGAGGTTGCTGCGTGATGAATCGATGCGGCAATCTTTATTGAAGAATTTTGAGGATAATACCATTTATCATTGTTACTAATTCACTTTTCAATGTAATATTATATAAGCCCAACTCAGAGCTGCTCACAATGACATTTGCACTAAGTGCTCAAGCCAACCTTTGACTTCTCTCTCTAATCTCTCTCTAATTTAAATAATCCAAATTCCTAATGATACTTTGGTTCTGTTTTGTATTGATTTTATATGTGATATTTATCTAAGGTGACATATATGTAACTTTTTTTTTTCTAGAAGGCTAGTATTCTCGACCAAAAAATAGTTGTGGTAATAAATTTATGCATAGTTTGATAAATTGTTTTAGACATAAAATTATCTATAACCAGTATTTAATTTTATTTTCAATTAGAATATTCTTTTGACTAAATAATTGTTGAAATATTGCTTTAGGATAGGTAAAATAAAACATATTTATATTGATACATGTTGATCCATTAAACTAAACCAAGCAATAAGTAGATATGTGAGATCAAAATCTTAAGATTTATATAATGATATTAAATTTAATTAAATTTATAGATTATTAAAATTATTTATGAGTTTGAATTAAAAATTTAGTGTTTAATCGTAATAATGTAAGTATGAGTGGCATTTAATGTACGCCTGAACTAAGCATTAGTGTATTTTAAATTGAATTACTATACCTGATATGTTCACGCATGCTTGTTTTAAAAACTCAACGCCTTAGGGTGTGCTTAGGGAACGCTCATACATAAGCTTAAAATGTCTTTGCACTTAAATAGTGCCTAACTGACACGCGTTGATCTATTATGTGTAGGTTTTCTGACTAATTTTGATCATTTTTCACAAATTTTATAAAGAAGAAAGAGAATAAGAAAAAAAGAAAGAGAAGAGAAAAAGAAAAGATAGAAAGTGAATCTAAAATAATTTTTTATAAATCTAAGTAAATATTTGATAATTTTAGGTTAAGAGATATGTATCTAAACCAATTTTTTTATTTTTTATTTTTTTAAAAATCTCTTAATCATTTTTATTTGAATACTCATATATATGATATTTACTTACTCTCTTCAATTATATATTGCATGCATGTAAAGAACAAGGTTTGAGTTTTAAAATTTAATCATGATTAATTAAATTGAGATAAATAAAGTTACAGTTAAAAATGATAAAGTTGGTCAAAATTAAAGTTGGACCAACTCACATCAAGTTGAAGAACACTTGACTGATGCCCGATGCATGCACAACGTGTCCTAAGTAGTGAGGTTGCGCTTAATAGACATCTGGCTTAATCTTGAGCGCGGTTTCCAAATTAGCTCACACTCGATATATGTCCAAGGAATGCTCGAACACACTATGACAAAATATCAATGCCTGACGCGTGCCTGATGTGACACTTGTGGATCACTGTGTTTGGTCATGATGCTCGATACGTGCTTAACAAGCGCACGTGTACCAGTTTATTTTATAAGTTGTGTCAAACTGATTTTTGAATATTTTTTGTCAGATTTTAAGAGAGGAGAAAAAAGGAGAATAGGAAGAAAGAGAGTTAGAAAGTTAGAGAATGCCAATTGAAGCGAATCAAAGTAATATTTTGATAAATTTAAAGTTAAGGCGCGTACATCTTAAACCTTTCTTCTTTTGTTACCGATCTTTTTTTATTTTATTAAATACTTATTATTTCAAATACTCATATATGCTATATTTTTTTAGCTAATTTATTTAGACTTTACATGCATGAATTTATATTCCCATTCTTTATAATTTTTATGAAATTTATATTATTAGTTCTTATTCTTTATATTGTTAACTTATTTCTTTATATTTTTATCCGTAAATGTGCTGAAATCATACTTAAATAATTATTCTATACTTTAAATTCACAAATAATATTCCTGTATGTTTATATTTACTAAATACATATTTTGCATGACCTAAAATTTTATTAATTTGTCCTTATATGCATGTTATTTGAGATAAAATATTGAATTGAGAAATTTTATTGATTTTTCTATAACTTTGTTTAAAAATTTTATAATATGAAATTACATATTTTAAATTAAATATGTTCAAATTTGTGCAAAAAATTAAAGCTTTGTATGATAAGAAATTGAAGAAAATTGAATGAAAACTCTACAATTTTATAAAAAATTAAGAATATTTTCAATGAAATAAGAAAATACTAAGATTATTGTAATTGTGTAGAAATCTTATTTCTTTATATATCAAATCAATGTAAAAAAATTAGCGATAATATATTATAGTATGTATTAATATATTATAGTGATGATCGAGATTCAAATCTATAATCCACAAATGAAATTGAAAGCACGTTGTGCTAATCGTGAACAATCAAGTTTTGACCCCGTTAAAAGTATAGCGGAAGCAATATATATAAATATCCGATACACGTAAAGGATATTTATTTCTAGATGCTAACGAGACAACAAGCACGCACAATATATATATGATGTGAACAACAATAATAAAGACGCGATTTTTTATGACGAAGTGAAAACTCGATACCCACGGTATCGAGAAAAACACTCTGGGTTTCAACGGCCAGGGAAGCAATGCATTATGAAAATCAACTTACAGACCGGGTGGTAACGACACGCTAACCTAACCGACTTACTCCCATCACGTGATCCATACCAAGGAGCTCCTTGGATTTGCTCGCGGTAACGGAACCGGACTCCTTTCGGTCTTTACGTCAATCTTCCCTCGAACCACTTGAATTGCCGATCATGAACGAGTCTCCTTCTTCACGAACCAACGTCTCCAAACGTAGGTAGAAGGCAAGGTTTCAATGGTGAAATAAAGTTGGTGAGAAAACGTCTATGAACATGTAGAGCAATCTTGTGAGGTTCGGTTTTCTCAAGAGAGGCAATGAACATGGAGCATAAGTGGCTTTTCTTCTCAAGGAGGCACGAAATTAATTTCTCTAGAATCTTAGGGTTTCAAAAACCTAAGTCCAGTATATATAGAGGGCGCAAAAAGTCGTTCAAAATTTTTGCCCGTTGCACCGGCGCTCGAGCGGGGCTCGAGCGCGCGGCCCTAAGGCGCGCAGCGAGCGGGCACCCTACTGGATCCACTCGAGCACCTGGCGAGCGGGGGACCTACTGGATTTTCGGCTCGAGCAGGTATCGAGCGCCTGGAGAGCGCGAGGGCTTTGGACGGCTCGAGCGACTGGAGGGCGAGCGGATAGAACGGACTTTAACCCGACAACCCACAGCCCGACATCGATATAATAAACATATGGTCACGGAATATGCCAATTAGACAAATGTCTCTAATAGAAAGCGACGTTCAATCTTATCTACAAAGTAATGTGTATAACGGCCTATCAATTAATTTTGAATAGTAATATAAAGCCTTTAATTAAATAAAAATAAATATAACTCTAATTTTAATTATCAGCACCTTAGTCAATAAAGTCCTATTGGCCCTTGGTCAATAATAATAGTATGCTTGAATATAAAATTCATATGGCATATTTTGATTATATACTAAAAAAAGAAATTTAAAAGTTGTGTATATTTATTATGAAAATTATGACATTACATATGAAATTGATCTATTATTCCTTCCAATATGTTTCATGTAAATTCTATGTTAAATTATATAAAGCATTTTCCTTCCTGAGCTCTCGGCTCACACTTGCTTTTGTTTTATTTTTGCTAACCCCCTCTAGATTAGGGGGTTCGGGCACTTACAAGCAAGGTTGATAGCTGAGGTGACGATTGAGGATTAAAAATTAGATATTTGAATATTTTATGTTGTATTTATTTTTTTGACAATATAATTAAGAATGTAGATAACCTGAAAGATATAATTGTTTTAAAATAATGGCTTTAGATTGTTTACTCAGTTATATGATTTTCAATTAAATTATCTTCTTTGATGATTTTGGATAGTAGTGTCATCGGACGCTGATCTATCCGACTGTAAGATAACTATAATTTTTAGTTTTGAGTTGAGTTGATTATTCTAATTTTGATCTAAATATAACTCCTTATACAAAATATTGACGCTGTATTACAGTTTGTTTTTTAGCTATTGGATAATGTGATATTTCGAATCCTGTGATTAGGTTATTTATTCTATTTTAGCCTGTTGTGGTGTCAATGAGAGCTCAAATCCATCGTTAATTGGGTTTATTAAATGTTAATAGAAAGATATTATTAATTATTATTCAAATTTGATACAATGACCTGAGAATACATATTAGTTTGGTTTCTATTCAATGAAATTTTAAAGGTTTGATTTAAAATTAAGTATGTCGTATTGAAATCCTTAAACCTTTGACAATTTATTCTCGCTAGACTATTTTATACTAATAATTTGGTAAAAGTTCTACCCCAATTCTAATAAACATGATTTATTTTTTGAGATTTAAGAAAAAAATTATATATTTTTATTTTAGTGCAGATTTTTAATTTTAATTAAATAAGAATTAATATTAAAAAATTAATAAAATATATTTAAATATATTATAATATATTATTTATAAATTAAATGTCAAACATAATATTTATAGGTCCAAAAAATAACATTTTGCCCTTACTATAAGAAATAGTATATAATTAACTTACCCATAAATCATAAATAGTAGTATATTATAATTGGTAATGTAAAAATAATCATAATCTAATATTCTATATTTGTCAATTATTAGTAAGGTCATTTTCCATTCTTGTTCTTATATTTTTAAAATATTTTTATATATTTTATCATTATTTTAAAATTTTTTGTATTAATATTTTCAATCATGATTATTATCTCTTTGTATATTTTATTTATTATTATCTACATATATAAATTATATATTTTTTTTAAATATTAGATTAACTTTTACCATTTTCTCTTAATCTTTCAAATTAATGGGCTTGGATATAACTTGCAAGAATTTTGAACGGTAAAGAACGTTTCCGGAAAAAATAATTTTAAGATATTTTATATATATATTTTTTTTTATCTAGATTTGTTTTTATTATTTCGATGTTAAATAATTTATATATTTGACAATGCCTTGAAATTATATTTTTAGTGTTAAATATTAGACATTTTATTATTAAGTTTGATAATATTTTTCCTTGCTTATGATTAATACTTGATCAGATAATAAATTATTAGAGCCATTTTTAAATATGACTTCTAAATTTTGGATTTTATCATATTCATTATTAAGCTATTTAATGTATTTATTATAGGACTGAATCTTAATATTTGAATTGAGATTAGGTCAATTATTAACCTAATTTATTTATACATTTTAATTAAAATTTAATCATAATATATTTTGACTTAGGATTTTAGGACACAACACTTTATATACACAAATACATATATAATAAATCCTATTTTTTACTGTAACTAAAAATATATTCATCTCACCTATTTTTTAATGTTCTTTTGAATTCATTTTGAATACAATTTTTTAAATTTTTTATACTTTAAGAATTCATTATCACTTAAGGTGACGTTTGGTTAGAGAAAATAAAAATTATATTCTCTCCTTATTTCTAAAAGAATAAATATTTCTCCATTTGGTTATAATTTAACCAAAAATAAATATTCTCACATTTTATTAGAGAATAATTATTCTTACATATATAAAAATAATTATTTATTATTATTATTATTATTCTCACGTTATTTATTATACTATTTTATAAAATAAATAATATAAGACTAATTTTTATATTATTTTATTTTAATAATTAAATATAAAAATAATAATTTTAATTCTATTTCGGTCTTATTCTATTTTTTAAAAATAATTATTATATTTTTATTTTATTTTATTTTAATAATTAAATATTTTATTAAAGTGTTGAGAATCAATAGTGGATTTTGTGCCTCAAATATTGTCAAAATTGACAATATTTTAAGAAAAACTTCATAATATTACATAATTTTTTAATAATGTTAAAATATATTTAAAAGTCTACATCATCAACAATTACTTCTAAATTCAATAATTTTATTTATTTTAATATAATTCGTTCATGTTAATTAGGATCTCATATGTCATCTTCTCATGTAAATACCATTTGACCAAGTTTAATTTCAAATTAGATTACTTCTTGATAGATCGTTAAAATTTCAATTATATTAACTCCAATGATAGCTTATCGTCTTAAAGGGGGCCCCAAAAATATATGTCTTAATTTTACATTACCAAAAAAAAACATACTTTATCCTAATTTTAATTTTTTTTCATTATTTATTTTTAATATTTGCTGTATTATTTATAAAATATATATTTTTTCAAACAGTAAAAGATCATTTAATTATTAAATAGCCTTCAAATCAATCAGTATTCGTTCAGTTTCACCAAACAAGCCACTCATTGAACTGGCAGTTTAGTCAAAAGCTTACGACAATTTATTATTATTATTCTTTTTTATGTTGAAAAAAGTCTTGCATGAAAAGGGTTTTTCGAACAACTGCGTTAATTATATTGATAAATGTTTACATCTTAGAATAAAAGGTAAAAGATATATTTTTATTAAATTTACCCATTAAAAATATTTTCAAATTTTATTAAATTTGATAATTATTGCATGATTAATTAAAAATAAGTAAATTTAAATGAAGGTTATTTGGATAAAAAATATTTATCCTAATTATTATCTGAAAGTAATAAATACAAAATAATAAAAAATTTTCTAAAATTAATTATAAATTTTTCATAAAAATATGTAATTTTTTACAATATTTTTCATATTAGAAATTAGAATTTTCTAAATAAAAAACAAAACCCCACTAATTAGTAATTTTAAAAATACAAGTTAGTGATAGTTATGAATTACTTAATCAGCTCTTGATCAATTCTAGTAGGAAAAAACATGCAATACATCACAAGTGATATGCCACTACGTGATACCAATTTATTAAAAGAATAAATATTAGTAATTATGTATTTTAATAATCAATAAACTTAGTATAAATTTAAAAAAATATATAAATTTTATCATAATTAACACCTAGTTACCTAAGAGCACACGCCCAAGGCACGCCTAAGGTGCACTCGAGTGTGAGACACCTTATAAAGGCGTGTGTGGGTTAGAGTTTTTCTATTGTTGCGCAGTCGGGGCAAAAGAAGAGAGGAAGAGCAGGGAAGAAAGAGGGAGAAGTGGTGTTTGGACGTTTTAAAATATTTTTTTGTCAAATCTATTTAGTATAAAGTTGATACAAGTATCCATAAGCTAAATTCTTGATTTATTTTTGTATCCGACGATATTTGTGTATATTTTAAAGATTTTTTTATATACATATTATATTTATATACATTATCCATTTATAGTGTACATACATGTATATTTTATCAATTGTTTGGTAGTTTTACATTAGTATTTATAATTTTAGTTGGTTTTGTTATTTATAAAAATTTAAAATAATATATATGTATATTTGTGTATCCGTTTGTTACAAAATCATGAACCAAACCTTGTATTAATACCCACGCATGCTGTCAAGAGACAAGGTCAATACTTTGTGGGACCACAGCGATCTAACACCCTAGGGGTTGATTTGTAATCCAAGATATATGATATTTGTGGCGTCTCTCTCAATGAGGAGATTGTGATTTCGACAAGTACGTATGTAATATATGTGATCTCCCTTTTACCGATAAGAAGGTTGAGTTATGATATGTGATCTCCCATACGTTTTAATGAAAATAATCGTAAAAAATTAATAAAAATTAATATATTCGAACGTCTTAATATATAAATTAAACTTAATGTTATACTCAAAATTATGGGTGACAAAATATAGTAAATAAATTTTTAATTTAGAGGAGACAGAGTATATAGATGGTCTAATTTGCTGACCTAAATTGTAAATAAATTGATTCAAGGTTATCGTGAGTATATATAACCCTTCATCGAGTTGATCCTTTAAATCTTTAGTTATTTGATTTCGTGTATACTTTATATTTTTACATGGATTTATATTGAAGTGTGATTTAAGATGTGTGGATTGGTTCACGGATTAGGCGATAGGAATTTTTAACACATATGGATATGTGTTAAGTTCGGAACACGTTTTGATTATATATTTTGGTTATGGTTTCCTTTAATTTTTGCATATGAGATTATGAGATTTAGATCTAGACGATTATATGTATCCCATGCGGATGTAGTGACGGTTACGGCTTATATAACGTGATATTAAATCACGACATATTATAATACAATATGAAATCGTTTATGAGACTTGATCAGATTATGATTTATTATGATTATGTTCCGGATGGACAATTTAATACAAATGATTATTTAGTACGAGACTATTTATCAGTTTTCAAAAATTTTACGGACCATGTGATTTATTTTACACGATTGCTATGTGAAATCCATTCTCTCTAATTTGTATATATTATTTTACATACACGATAATACTTATTGGGTTTTAAACTCATATTTTCATATTTTATCCCTTCAAACCAATAATTTGGATATGATTGTAGGAGTTTGGACTTGGTTTGACCTAATATTATTTTTCCTAGTAAGTACGGATGTTCATACTTTCAGGCTTTTAATCTTGGTGGTGTATTTAATTTTTATGGTTGGCCGATTGTGGGCCGTATATTATGTATTAAGAATTATGGGATATTTATATTTTGTAGATGAGCGATTATTTCATTGGATATTCCCTTTTTAACTTATGGATAGCAGGTTATATATTTTGTTACCCGAATTATATCCGATGAGGTTATATGCAGGTTATTTTTTGTTGGATCCTGTGCATATTTGGATTATCACGTCCAGGTTAGATTTGTATTATTATTGATGTATTTATTGAATTTTATGTTATAAATTTTATTAATTTACCTACGTATTATGTCCCGAGGACGTGATAGCTGCCTTATTTGGGATGAAAATGGGTTTGATATTTGTTACTCTGAATCTAGATCCCACGTATCACAATAGGCGAACAAAAAGTAAGAGAAATATGGGACTCGCTCCCTAATATCTCCTCCAATATTCAAGTAAAAAATTTTCTATATTGAAGAGAAAAATATGAGGAAGAAATGCAATGATACAAGAGTGTTTGGGGATTGAGTATATAGTAAAAAATTAAGCTCTATGAATACGTTCAAATGAGTGAGTAGTTTGAAGTGTTACAGTCGTTATGAGGGTGATTTTGGAAGAAATCCACTTGTGTGTTCGAATGACTTTCACTTGTTTAAGTGTTTGTATGTCATATCTAGATCTCAGGTCCCCTTTTTCTGTCGAGAAAAAGAGTGCATTTATATTGTAAGTGTCGATCGGTAGATCTTTGGGCGTTACACCTCTATAGTTATAAGGGACATTACTCATGTAACTGCTGTTTACTTTTAATATCTCAATAATCATAAAGGACGTTACTCTTGTAACTGTTGTCTATATTTATCGATTAGACTGTCATGATTTTTGACCATTGATTTAGAGTGGTAACCACTGGTAATAGTCCATTGATTATTTATAAGTGCACATTTATTGTTGGACAGTTTCTGGTCGAATTGTTTGGATCAAATGCCAGACCTCCTGAATCTTGGACTTAGAGGGTCTTCTATTGAGTCGTCACTATCTGAACCATTCTTCTTTCTATGGATTGAATTTTGGTCGACTTGTAGACTGTTATATGCATTAATATTATAAATGTATAAACAAAAATAGGATATTGAGAAATTTTATTTTAAGAGTTTAAAATTTCAAAGTACTGTGATGGATATCCCTTTTCAAATTGGAGTTACGAGAATAACAAGTATGTACGTACTCAGGACTTTTTCATCAATCGTTAAATTGAACGATGCATGCAGGGAAACCTGTCCCTTTTATTATTTATATTTATATTATTTTTCCATAACAATCAAATCGTGCGATAGTATTTCTCAACATAGAACGATTTCAATATCTTATTATTTGTTATTTCAAGAACAATAATTCACATAACATGAATGATCATTTATGAATTTTTTAATGATAGTAAATTATTTTATTGGGACTAAAGTTATCAATTTAAATTACTTAAAATAACTTTTTAAAATATATGGGTATAAATATATAGTTAAATCGGACCCTTTTGGACAATAAGATACAAATGCCTTGCTTTTTATAGTTTGACAATTTTAGCATATTCATGTAAAATTTTATAGTATTAAAATTGTCATTTAGATTATTAGATTATTATTTTATTTCAGAAATGATAATATAGAATGCTTATATAAAATTGCTTCAAAATATAAAATTGATTTTTCTTTTATATTTTCTTTATTCTTCTACAATAATTAATAACAAGATTTATAGTTAAAAGTAACTTTTTTCCTAATTTCTATCTAAAAATTGAAATAACAAATACTAAGGATGTAACCATTCTTACAAACTGTTTATTTATAATATGGAAAAAACAACTCCTTTTGAACTGTCTGAATGATGATGTATCAAACTTGTCTTTCTTAGGATATGAGCATTATTTTTAAAAAAAATTAATTTTTAATTTATTTATAAAATAGTTAAATCAGTATTATTTATTTTAAAATAAATAATTAAAATATAAATAATTAGTCTCTTTATTTCTATTAAAAAAAAATAGAGCTCCCTTGAATTTTATATATGAGGAGTATAATTTGTTATTTTAAGAATTCTTAAAATAAATTATATAATTGATCTAATTTTGAAATGTAGTGTTTCGGTTCAATTTAGTAACTTGACTTTTTTTTTTCTATTGATTTTAATGTTGTTCGCTTCAACACTGAAGTAGTGGGAGGTGTCATCGATGGAGCCTCCATGAGAGATTTCAATGTTCGTATCCTCACATGTGGCCTTTATGATGTTAATCAGGTCAATTATTGCTCCACATGGTTTAACAAAAGAAATAGTAACGATTGTATCTTTTGAAAGTTTGATCACATTCTTGTGAATTACAAAAGCTCGTCATTTTCAATAACTCTAAAGCTGACTTTTTTTCTTCATGTATCTCTAATTATCCATCAACTATCATCCTTTACTCTACTACCACCCTGAAAAGAGGCATTCTTAGATTTGACAACTTATTTGCAACCACCCCGAGTTTCTTTCTTCTGTTAATGATGCTTAAAACCTTGATGCTGTTGGTATTTTTATGTTAAGGGCTCTCTCTAAGTTAAATCCTATCAAGTCTAGTATTAAGAGGCTTAACACTTTTATCAATGATATCTCTTTAGTGGCCGTCAAGATTATATTTAACTTGAATATTTGTCATTTTATTTTTTTTGAACTAATTTTTAAATAGAGACCTTTAAATTTATAAAAATATTCTTATAAATGTCTATATAAAGGTGCTTGAATATGGGGGGAGCCTTTTCAAACAAAAGGCTAAAGAGAGATGGCTTTTTGTGGTGACCATTATATAAAATATTTCTTTTTATTTATGTTTGAGAGTCAAAATAGAAATTGAATCATTTCTCTATAAGGATGATGGCTTCTCCACTAATAGTCTTCTTGAGTTACAGAATATTGTCTTGGACCACTTTTCTTGCAACCTTAGCATTGAGCCCTCTAGGGATGATATCCATCTTGATGACACTATGCCTTTTGTCCAATAGATTATTCCGCAGCATATGTGGACCTCCATCACTCGGCCTATTTCTTTAGATGAAATAAGAGTGATCATATCTGGTTTCGTTGATAACAAAGCCTCGAGCCTCAATGGACTTATCTCAACCTTCTATGAGAAATTTTAGGTTATTGCAAACCATCTTATTGTTGAAGCCATCTTGGATTTCTTTGAGAATGGTAAATCTTTTAAGTAAATTAACTTAACGTTGATTAGTTTGGCCCCCGAGATGGTCTTTCCTAGGAAAATCATTGACTATTTCCCCATCTCTTATTATTATATCTTTTATAAAGTTATATTCTATGATGATTGTCAATAGGCTTAAAGGCAATTTCTCTTCTCCTATGGATAAGTGTCAATCGGCCTTCATATAGGTTAGAAGCATCTACAACAATTTTCTGTTGGCCCAATAGCTATTGCAATGCTATCACTTCAATAGAAAGTTTTTAAGATGTGTCATGAAAGTTAATTTGCATAAAAGCTTTGACTTAATCAACTGAAATTTCCTTCTCACAGTTCTCCAGGTGATGAAATTTTTAACTAAATTCATTAACTGGATTAGCCAATATGTTATTGTCTCATCCTTCTCTATCTCACTTAATGGTAAATCGATTAGTTTTTTTAAAGGTGTTAAAGGGTTTCGTCAAGGAGATCCTTTCTCTCCATAGCTCTTTGTTTTGGCTCTCGAGGTCTTTCGTGATATTATTAATGCTTATGTGTACAATAATAATAATAAAAGTGCAAAAAAACACAGACCATGATACTTACTTTTACGAATGATCTTTTTTTGTTCTGAGCTACCAATCCATCTTTAGTCCTTATCCTCGAGGATTCTCTTTACATATTTAGAAATTTTTCGAGATTTAAAGAGAATATTTTTAAAAGTATGATTTTCATCAATTCCAAATATGTTTATCTTATTAAATATATCACAAAATACTATTCGCTTTCCTCTAGGTTTCCTTCCCATCAAATATCTAAGAGTCCTGCTCATAACTTCTAAGTTTTCGACATTTCATTGTAAGGCCCTTGTTGACAATATCATTAATCATATTTTCTCTTGGAGGAACAAATGGTTATCCTTGAATTATAGACTCTAACTTATTTCTTTAATTCTTAACCCCTATATCATCTTCGAGGCCTTTATATTTGTCCTTCCTAACACTATTATTAAGCAAATTGAGAATAGAATCGGAAACTTCTTTTGATATGGTTGTACAAAGCATTAAAATGTGGCAAATGTTGCTTGAAAGAAGGTTTACTCACCTAAGCTTAAAGGGGGTCTAAGTCTCAAGGATCTCCCCTCTTGGAATAAGGTTATTATTGCTAAGTATTTATTGCGTCTACTTATAGTGATAATTCTATCTAGGTATATTAGGTTCAGGCTAATAGAATCAAAGGCATTGCTGTCATGTTTCCGTCCTAAACCCCTAATTTAATATATCAAGTTAGACTTTAATTTAATGCCTATAATTAAATATTTAGTCAAATAACTTAAATCCAATCAAATATTAAGACGTGATTCTACAACAAGTATCATTAAACGGTGCAATAATAAATAAATATAAAGACGTATGACCTAAAAGCAATATTCAAAAGTAGCTCTGAAAACTTATATTCTGATCGATTTAGACAATAAATAAAGAAAAGTATGTTAAATCTAAAATTAGTGCAACCAATAATATATCAAACATCACATAAATTATAGTAATTATTGGCTTATTGCAATAATACATACAGTTCAAAACATCAAAATAAAGAACTCTGACTCAGGAAAACAAATAGCAAAAGTATCCTAACAACTATTTCTCCCATAAGCCTTTCCATCATTCAAAATTTTTTCAATTATATTTAAACTAGCTAATATAAAAGATTTGTAAAAAGGTGATAAGAGTTAGCCTAACGCTCAACAAAAAATATATAAATTTTATATATGTAAATATAATAAACTAACATATAAAAGACGATATTCATGTTTAGAAATTAAAATACCATTAATATTGAACTTGCAATAAAACAAATGAAAATTGCATACATATATATGACATTGAATAGGCTAAAATTATGTAAATGCATAAAAATGTACAATATGTAAAAATTATTTAAACGTATAAGAATATAAAATATACAAAACTCATTTAAATATATAAGAATGTGAAATGTGTAAAAAAAAAAAAAAAAAACCTTTCAAACATATAAGAACTAATGATTAATAATGACCTAACCAATATAAGTCAAATATAAAAGTTCATATTATAATTATTTACACATAGTTAAATGTCATATATTATTATTCATGATCTGTAAATGGACTGACTATATTTTATTTCTTATAGTCGAGGTTAAATACCACTTTATTAATCTGTGAATATTAGGTTTGACCTTTAAAAAATATACTAAGATATTTTTAGAGGTATTCTCTTAATTACCTACAGTAATTTTTACTTAATTAAAACTAAAAACTCTATATTAAAATATAAATACATAAATTTTTCAGTAAGTTTGAAAAGACAATCACTTTTATCAAAATTAAAGTAAAATTTTTAGTACTTTATTAGCAATTAAATAATATGCAAGAACATATTTATAAAAATTTTAAGATTTTAATATGACATATATAAATTTAAGATATAGAAGCTTTTTAAAATTTTATGAAATAAGAATTAATTGACATGCATGTAAAATATAATTAAAAAAATAAGTAAATACTACATATATGAGTATTTGAATAAAAGTGTTTAGAGATTTTAGAAAGATTCAACAATAAAAAAATAATTTTAAATAAAACAACCTTTACTTAAAATTATTAAAATATTTACTTTGATCCGCTTAAATTACACTTCAAATTTACATTTTCCATGTTTCTCTCTCTTTCACTCTTCTATTTCTCTCTCTTTGTTTAAAAGCTCATAGAAAATGAATTAAAAATAGTCAAAAATCGTATTTATAATAGATCGATACTCAGTACAACTCAGGCATAAAGGTAAATTTTGAATTGCACAAGAGTGTGCCAACAAGTCATGTATCAAGCACTTCTATTTTGAACTAAACACATATGAGCGCCTCATATGTATACCTCAAGCGCGACAATTCTATTTAAAATATGGTTCTATGTAGATTAGATACACGTCAGACGTCACTTTGGCCTAAACCTCTTTGGTCCAATACTAAATTTTTTTAACCTAAACCAGCAATTAATTTTAGTAACTTATTAATTTACTTAAATTTGGAATCTTCAATATAAATCTTAGGGTTTGAATTTTATAGTTGTATTTGAACTATAAAAATTTTGCAATTCTTCCCTTGGAGCTATCAAAAAATTCTTTCAATTCATCCAACCATTAAGCCTTTTTTGTATCTCCATAGGTAATAGCTTCTCTTGAGCGGCCAACTAGAAGGGACTCTCTTCCCATTCAACCATTCAAATATTCTAACCAACTTGGGTGCATGTCCAATATGTTAGACTCATGTGGCCAAAGGTTTTATTTCTTCACATATACTCATTATTTGACTTTCTATCAAGAAATGTCTAAGTATTTGGATCGTATTTAGAGGTTTGATTGTCATAATGTTTGGTTATCTGTAGGCTCGCTCTTGTAGCCATCATCTACCACATTTGAAGGGTCCAAAACACGATAATTTCTTATAAATCTCATCTTATGGGCCTGTGTTTTGGAACCGTGACTATATTTTTAGTCATTATTAATAGGATTATCTCTTAAAAGTTTTTATTATTAGACATCAATAGATAACTCATCGGATTTTTGACTTTCTATTATCCTATCTACGTGGAAAGATTCTTTATTTGTTCATGATAAATCAAAAATTTTTTAATATTTAATTTTATTTTCTAAAATTGCCCCGTTTGATTTTTGGTTTGTTTTTGGGTCATTTTGATTTAGTGTTTTATTTTATTATTTTTTGAATTGTATTTGAGCTCCTTCCACGATTCATATTGTATAATTCTTCTAATTAATTAATTTATTATTATTTATGTAAAAACTGATGATAACATCACATATATAATTTTTTTTAATTCATATATATTAGCACAGCTGATAATAATAATAATTTAAGATATTATATTTCAATAAATGATTGAAAATTTAATTCTTATTATCGTTTTTTTGTCGTACTTAGCCGTAGCCTTTGCGATGTAAAGCAGTATATTGAATCCAAATTCATAAGGTAGAAATGCGAATATTACGTTGCAAAAAAATTATTAAAAAAAATTTCAACTTAAAAATGAAAAAAAAAAAATTATTCTTTGAGACTTCTGTAAATAAGAAATTTTTAATGATAATTAATTAAAATTTTTTAAAAGTGGTTCTGAATTTGTCAAAGCAATATTTAGTAAAAATTATAAATATTTTTTTGGAAAACAAATTTGAAAATAAAAATAAAAATAATAAAAACACCCTTTAAAATACCGCACAGCTCTACTGAAAACCGACCCAATTAACCAATTGCCGACCACTGGTAGATGTGGATGCGATCCACCTGGAACTAGAACAAATTTTCATGGCGAATAGTTGTTGCAGCGGAATGGGGCCATGGACGTTGTGAAATTTGTGTCCACAGGAAACGAAGAGGAATGAGGAAGCGTCCCGTCAAAATCTTATTTCGTCCTCTAGTCTTCCATTATTCGGAGAGAGAGCGAAAACCTTATCTTTGCCTGCAATTTGCAGAAGACAGATACGCTTACAAATTATGCATTCACCGTAAGGGCAAATAGCACAGGATTTAGCCCTGGGATAGTGAGATGAAATCCAATCGATTTTCGTGTAATCCGTCAATCGTATTCCCGGAGTCTCAGTTCTCAGCCATGAATTTGTAGGTCGAGTAGAACGGAATTCTATCCGTAAGTTTGCAATTGGATGAGGTCGTTCCTCTTATCTTCCATTACTCCATTTGGGCGGTTCTTTGCTACCTTGATCATTTTGGAAATTATCTTTTTCCTGTTCTAGAACTGGGAAGACGACCCTTATTCCGTTCGAGATTGTAGAGCCAGGAGCGTGTTTCAGTTTTAGGATGTGAAGGAGTACCACTGGTTTTAGTATCCTGATTGCAGGTACAATCGGAATAGTTGGTTGTTATTCAAGGTTCTACAATATGAATTACCGCGTTCCAGATTTCGAGATGGACGAAGACTGTTCAATTCCTACGTCTTCTGGCTTGTACAGACAAAAGAATATGTAAGTCCTCTGACTCGCTTATTTTACTTTCGTTTTGGTTTAATTTCTAAATTGATGAAGCTGAAGGATCAATCAGGCCGGAGGAAGAGATCATGGAGCTTCTATGGCAGAACGGACAAGTAGTAGTACAAAGCCAAAACCATCGGTCTCTCCGAAAATCACCGCCGCCAAATCCACTACAGCCACCGCTTCTTCCACCGTCGCCTGTGAACGACTCCACCACTCAGATTTTCATGCAGGAAGACGAAATGGCAGCCTGGCTGCACTACCCACTCGATGATACTGCCTTCGACCGCGACCTCTACGCCGATCTCATCTGCCCTCTTCCGAAGCCACCGTCGTCTGCTCCTATCCGTGCAGCTGCGGCATCCGAAGCGCGGCTGTCGCCTCCATCGCAGCAGCAGGAGGTCGCCCAGCGGCCACCAGGGCCTCAGACGAGAAATTTTCCTCATTTTTCGAGAGTGAAACCGGCGGTTTTAAAAAACGAGGTGAGAGAATCGACAGTTGTGGATTCCAACGAGGCGCCAGTGGTGCGGCCGGCATCGAGAGTTTTGCACATGGGGCGAAGCGGGGTGGAGATATCCGATGGCGACTTGCGGAGCGACGGCATCAGCGGAGCTGCGGCCGCGGGTAAGTTAACCTTTGCCGGCGGAGGTCGCAGCACGAGCAAAGAGTTGGAGACTTGTGACTTCACAGTGACGTCATCTCCCAGCGCTTCAGGAGCGAGCGCCACCGCCGCACGCACCGAGCAAGTGACCATGCCGGCGGGCGAAGATCGGAAACGTAAAGGCAGAGAACGCGACGAACCGGCTGCTGACAGTCACAGTGAGGTTAGTGTTTGAACATCCCTCAGCCGTCTCTTTTCCTCTTTCCCGATGCGTTCTGTTCTCTATCTTCTATCCTGCACAGTCGAGTTATTTCCTTTTCGATGCATGATAGCAATTTGGCCTTTTTCTCTCCTTTTTTTTTTTTTTTTGTCTTTTTACTTCTTGAAATTGTAAATTTTGGCTCTGTTCCTTATCTCCATCAAAACTTTCGTTGCTTACACGTGGCAGTTCATACTTACCTCTACAGACTAGCTTTGCTGATTGTGCTGCGTGTGAAGTTTAGAGAGTTGAATTTTTGTGGGTTATTATTGGGGTTCAATTTTACTGAGTGTGTTAGAATATCCTGGAGAGTATAATGAGAGAGGACTAAGGTAAATTAATAGAACCCTAAAGATGTGTTTCAAGCGAGATATCATTAGTCTTTTACTTTTACTTCTTCTCCCTTTAACATGGTGTTTTTGTTTGAAGTTTTACAATGCTTTTACAGAACTTTCAACTAGGAAAGAAGGCGGCTGGGGAAGATAACATCTTCCTATTGTTTAAAATAAACGTCTCATTTCTGAGGTTGCTATGTCCAGCTTCTAAATGTGTTGCTGCCATACAGCAGATCTGTTTAAATTCATACAGCAAAGCTTGTATAGGATGATGGGCACCTCTTGGTCTGCTAGTAATAAAACTTGCATTGAACCGATATTTTCCATTCTTTCTTGAGGAAATTCATGGAGAGGAAAAAAGAGTATGTGTTATGGCATATAGACGTCATATTAATTCCTTGTGTGTTCTATTGTCTGCTCTGCATGCTTTTCCAATATTTGGTGGTGTTTTTATTCGGGGAGGGGGGAGGGGGGGGGGGGTTGAATTAGTTGGACATTGTATTTTAAACAAAACATTGTGACACATGGAGGCTAACTCATCAGTATTCCACCCGAATCAAACATAATAAGAGGACGTTGGCGGATTGTTTTGATATCCTAGAAATCATCAATTGTAAAATTATGTAACAGGGGTGTCCTGGGGATTACTCAATCAAGAGAATAAAGGGATGCCTTTACCATCCGGGTAAGCCCTTGGCCTCACACACTGCCACATTTCAGGGTTGGAAACACCTTGGATTTGTCTAATTGCTTAGACAAACACCACATACAGAGTAAACTTTTGTTGCTATCATCCTAGGTTTCTTTCAAGATATGGATAGTATAAGATGCTGTACACCGACGATTACTGTGGTGGTTGTGCTTTTGCATTTTGTACTTCTTTCTAGCTGGGGTCTGAAAGGTGTGGTTCAGTAGAGTCTTTAGCTGAAACCTAAGATGAACCTGTATTCATCACTTCGTGAATCAAGTTGGGGACCAGAAAAGGTTCAGTTTTGGCTCAATTAGGCTTTTCAGCTTCCATCACTTCATAGATAAAACATAAGTTACAGTTATTCGATTATTAGTGTTGGAGTAGTGGCTCTGCATACAAACAGATAATTGAGACTGAAAAGCAAACCACCATGGATTTACGGAAAGGGTAAAAGGGTACCTGGGATTGTTTCTCTTTCCTAATCCTAGGGTCCAAGGTGAGGCCATCTCCAAGCTTCAAATGTAATAGTGTATAGATCTTTTATATAAAAGGCATAATGCTTATAGATTTATTATCTGTGAAAGGTCCATCGATGATGTGAAGATTATTGTATGCAAGAGGGGAAAACATACACAGATGAAAGAGAGGGATGGTGATTAGCACTGGTCAGGACGGTACAGTTAGTACAGGAATTCTGTGGCTGGAATTAAGTGATCTGTTGAAGAGAGATGTTTCATAACTTTTTTACTGAGTGGGGGGTTGCACAGAAGATGAAATGGAAAGGGCATGCAAGCTCCCTTTGGATTGTAGATAATGAGCATCTTAATAACTCTTTAACAGATATTTGGGGAAATGAAGCAATTGATGGAAATCTCACTCATCCTCAAAGCTTACCCACTATTCATGATAGGAATAATAGGTGCTTCTTATAAGAAGTATTTTCCATTGACAAAAGTAAAGTTGACGATGCAGGAAAGCAACATAAACTGGTGGTGGTGTTCGGAGATTTGAAATAAAGTACACAATCCGGTACTTGCTAATTAAGATTGGTATTGGAAGTAGAAGAATGCCAGCTAGCAACCATTTAGAATCCATCCTGGACAATGACAGATCGTTTTTTTTTTTTTTTTTGTGGCATCTACCAATATTTACTGTTCATTAATGGAATCTGTGTTCTTTTTTTTTTTTTTTTTTTTTTGGCTTTGTCTCTCACACCTACCCAATTCAAAATCACAGTTTTTAGACAAAGTGGGAGATCAGCCAGTACCAAATGGTTCGTGTTTTATCTCCTGAAAGCTAGTTGCCGGACTATCTTAGAACCGGATGGTTCTTGTTTGGAGCTGCTTGTTGTTTTATCTCCTGAAGGCTAGTTGCCGGACTATATTTGCAACAAGTCCATGAGGTTGTTTGACTTAATTCTCCTGGATATAGCTTCCCTGATCTCCAGAAGTTCATGATGGTTCATTTCAGGTTTTGGCCACATTAGATCACCTTGGCTAGTTACATTTCAGGTCATGGTCGCCCTCAGGATCACTGGACATGGTTTGTGATTCCTTCCGTCATTGGTTGGCAGTAGGATCATTGGTTTGGTGAGTTTGTCATGGTAGCTTAAGGCCTTTGATTGTTCATTTGACTTGCTCGAGGGTGAATATGATGAATTCCCACAGTATCTGCTCATATCTTGAAAATTTCTTCTGTTTGACTAAGCTTACCATGAGCTAGCTGCAAGGGACTACTTCAGTCTATTTGTTTGCAAAGATTCATCAAGTGGTTAGGGGTGGAATCACAGGATAAGTAGTAGACAGACCACTTCCAACCCCTTCCCACAGTGCTTTGATGGTGCTAACACGTCAATTTGATCCAAGTGTTTGCTTACACGGGTACATTTGGTTAAATGTAATATGCCAAGTAATATGTAATTAAAATTTCACAGTAATTCAGTTACCATGTTTGGTTTGTGAACTTAGGCTATAATCATGATTCCAATTTGGTAACTGTTACTTAGGATAGTGTTATCAGTAATACTCTTTCAAACCCTTGCAATCAACATTATAAGGCACACTGTATAGCATATACCCGATCAAATTGTTTTCCACTGTTATCGATAAAGCCAGGTCCACCATGGAAAATCTTGGTCTGATGTCTTTCAGAACCCCTCCACACCCCAAAAAAAAAAAAAAAACAAACAAAAAAAAAAAACAAAAACAGAACTCTGATTTGTTTTTTTAAGTTATTCTGAAAGCCCCAATTGGCTGCCATCAACACTTGTCACACTTTGCGAGCAGAAAAGAGACCAATGCCTAGCAGCACATTTCAAAAAAAAAAAAAATCTGTGCTCCAAAATAAAAGAGACAACGTTATGTAGTTTACCAGGAATAAAACAAACAATTTACTCAGCAAAAAAAAAAAAAAAGAAAAGGAAACAAATAAGTAATCTTACAACGACAATGTACTGATACTTGTTGGTCTTTGTTTTTCAAAACAGCCATTAGTTTCTGCAACCACATTGTAATCCAATGGTGATCACATAAACAATGCACTCCCATCACTTTACATGCATGATTGCTTTAAATTTTCAGTTCCTTCAAGTTGAACCAGACAGCCAAAGTTTGAGAGTCGACATCAGATTGTTAACCAATCTACTAATCTGGTGGTAAATTCTTGGCCAAGGAAGAGGCCATGCTTCATAAGACTCTCTAGGCAGGAGCTCAATTTGTAAGATTTACTGAGTTATAATGAGCAATGACCTTGCCGGTCTGATATCATTGCTAAAATGCAGATTATTAAGTAGATATATACAGTGTATTGCAGATCAGCTAGCTACTAACTCGTTGGAAATTTGCTGAAGCTTGTTAGTGGAACATGTGAATTGAGCTTATGTAGCCTACCAATGAGATTGATTCAGGTGATTGTCAACCTGCACCATTTCAAGCATGCTCTTGTCTTTTCTGACCTAGTCTTGAATGTGTTTTAGGTAATTGAGAATCTTGACAATGCAAATTTTTTTTTATCCTATCTTTTGGGGTTTTGGCCTTTATGTCCATATGCTGTCATACACTTTCCCAAGGTGATTGTCCACTCATATGACGAATCTAATTATAGTAGTGTTGCAAATCTTACACTTCTGTATCCAACATTTCTATTGTCGGCCACATGAAGAGGTTGAGCCTTGGTGTGGCTGTGATATTGACCAATTCTAACCCTAGATCATGGGTTCAGACGTGAAAAATATCTTTGCAATGGATGGTTAGGATGGAGTATATTTGACTCTCTTTTCAGAACCCATAATATTGGAGCCTTGTGCACTAGGCTGCCATTGTATCTAACATTGCTGACACAAAAATCTTGGTTAGGAACATAGATGAGGAATTTCGAAGAGTGAGTGGAAAGGTAGCTAAGATGTATGGGATTGATTGATAAGTCACAGAATAGATTAAATCAAAGAAGGAAGAAAGTAACTGAAATGAAAGATAAATTTTCATGCCTGATGGGAATATTTTGATGCTTGAAGAGCAAGGAAGAAAGGAAACTCATGTTGGGGCCTTGGATCGCTTATTTGAACCGTGAGGAATAAATTAACAATACATAACAAACAAACAAACAACAACCACAAATAATGAGGCGACACACAATTTTACGTGAAAAATCCTATTTAGAATGAGAGGGAAAAACTACGGAATAATTTGTCTGAAATATATTTACTATGCAATCAGTTTGATTACACAAATCCCACAAATATAAGAATTAGATATCTTATAACAAATAGATCGAGTAACAATGAGTACAATATAAAAAAGTAAAAAATATAACCGATAAAACGTTCTTCTCAATTCCAAGGATATCATACCCAAGGTTGACTAAAATGGGAACACGATTCGAAACTCAATTGGATGCTAAAATCTTTCTCTTCTCTCTTTTCTTTCTCTTTCTCTTCTTTTTCTTTCAAAGACAGCGCTCTCTGGTCTCAAAATTAATAGTAGTTTGCCCTAAAATGTGTGTTTTTATATTGCGAATCAGTGCTTGTGCACTTGTTGAGTGCACCTTGGGCGTGGGAGCCATTGGGATCGGCTATTTGGGCACGCTTCAATGTGCCTCCCTTCTGAAATTTGCGCTTCAAGCACCCCCTCAAGTGCTCCTTGAGAGCATTCCTTCTGGAATTGACTCCTCAGGCGCTCCTAGAGCGCACCTCTTTTAGAATTGGTGCTTTAGGTGGTGGTCGCATGCGCAAATACTGCAATCCTTCGTATCAGTACAGTACCCGTGTGTTTTCATCTGAACCACCAAATGATACGTCAAATGGGTATAGGCCCACATGAGAGTAACACATAACTGAACAAACTTCCCCTCATGACAATACGGGGGCAATCATCATCATCCTGATGATAATTCGGCAAGCTTTAGGCTTTCCTTTCTACAACACTTTGGTCATGATATCTGATCTATTCTCTTCAATCCTGATCTTATCAAGCGTCAACAACTCCGAATCAACAATATTCCACATCCAATAATCTTTCACATCAATATGCTTTGATTTGGAATGAAATGACGAATTTCTGCAAAGGTGAATTACGCTTTGATTGTCACAAAGTAGCACATATTGCTCTTGTTTAAATCTGAATTATTGGATGAACTTTTTCATCCATAGGATCTCCTTGCCTTCGTTATAGTAATAAATTCCACCTTGATGGTCAAGAAAGCAACATATTTTTACAACTTTGATTGTCAAGGGACGGCTCCTCCCGTGAGCATGACTAAATACCCCAAGGTGGACTTCCAAGAGTCAACTTCACTTACCATATTTGTATCAGTATACCTAACCAGAAGTGGTTTGTTGCTTTCGAAACACATGCATAGTTTGAAAATTCCTCAAAGATATCTCAATATCCATTTCACCTAGGACTAATACTCCTTACTGGGATTTGACTGAAAACGGCTAACCTTTCTAACAGTATGAGTAATATCCGATAACATACACACCACAACATACATCAAACTGCTCACGGCCAAGGAGTAAGGTACATCATCCATGGAAGGGCATTGCTAATTGCTTAGTTTAAAATGATTGGCCAACGGAGTGCTCACTGGCTTCGACTTCTCCATATTCAAATGTTGAAACACCTTGTCCACATAATTCTCTTGGGATATCCACAGTTTCCTTACTTTGTGGTTGCGAAATATTCTTATACCAAAATTTGCTTCGTCGGCGCCAAGTCCTTCATGGCAAAGGACTTCCCAAGTTGTTGCTTTAATTCGGCAATCTGGGAGATATTTCATTGAATAATGAGTATATCATCCACACAAAGTAAAAGAATAACGAAATCGTCTTTGGAAAACATTTGAACAAAGATACAATGATTCAAAATAGTCTTGATCTACTATAACAAACTTGAACTTTTTATATCATTATCTCGAAGCTTGTTTCAGGCCGTATAGGCTTTTTTTTAGGCGACACACCAAACGTTCCTTCCCCTCAACACAGAATTCCTTTGGCTGCTCCATTTATATCTTCTCCTCAATGTCGCCATGAAGAAATGTCGTTCACACATCCAATTGTTCCACTTTCAAGTCAAGAATAGTAGCCAATCTAAGCACTACCAAGATTAAAGACATCTTCACAACGGGGGCAAAAATTTCGTCAAAATCAGCACCTTTCCATTGATTGAAACCTTTCACAACTAGCCTCGTCTTGTATCTCTATTGTGGGCTGTTCTCATCAGCCTTTAAGTGAAAGACCTACTTATTCTTCAAAACACATTTTCCCTTCGGCAATTTTGTCAGCTCAAACTTGTGATTTTCCTACAACGACTTCATTTCATTTTGTAGGGCTTCCATCCACTCCGTTTTGTACTCGTTCTCCATAGTTTCAACAAAACTTTCGAGCTCTCCTCAGAGGGCCTTCAATCTCTTGTGGATCTTTCGAGTGGAATAGACTTGGCGGGTTCAGTAACATCATGAGGAATAACATCATCCTCATCATCAAGCGTAAGAGTCCCACGGTGTTCTTCCTCCTCGGCATTGCCTTGATCACCATCTTCATTATAAATGGGCACTAATATCAAGGACTCAAAATTTGTATCACAAACCCGATTATTGTCGTTGTTGGAGACAACCTTCGCTGCTTTGCCGATTTCTTCAATCGTCTCATCCTTATCTAACACTACATCCCTCGATCTAACAAACTTCTTCCCTATCAAGTCGTAGAACCGATATCCCAACTCATCTTCTCATAGTCGAGAAAAATGCACTATCTTGTCTTGAACTCCAACTTAGTTCTCTCGTCCTTCGGGATGTAGACAAAGGCCTTACACCTGAACACGCATAAGTGGTCATAAAAGACTTCCTTCCCGGGCCTCACCTTTTCCAGTACTTCTCCATTAGGTGGACTGCTCGGTGATAAGTTGATAACATAAACCATAGTATTCAAGGCTTCCCTCCAAAATAAACCGGGGAGCTTCACCTTCGAAAGCACACAGCTAACTTTCTCCATGAGCGTCCTATTCGTCGATTCAACCACACCATTCAGCTGCGGTGTCTTTGGTGGGGTTCTTTAGTATCGAATTACGTAAAACCGACAATACACATCAAATGCTCCAATGTACTCACTGCTGTTATCACTTCAAATGCACTTTAATTTCTTCCCCATTTGCCTCTCAGCCAAGGTATGAAATTGTTCGAAGATGTCAAGGGCTTGATCCTTGCCCTTGACATCTTCGACTTCAGCAGATACGCCCACAACTTTCTTGAACAATCATCGATAAATGTGATGAAGTACAGTACTCCTTAAAGTGTCTTTACCTTGAGATGACCATATATGTCGATGTAGACCAATTCAAGAAGATCGGCTTTCTTTGTGGACGAGTTTCCATGTAACGAAACTCGTTGTTACTTCCTCACCATGCAATGAGCGCAAGTCTTCAACTTCGCTTTCTTCACACCCTGAAGGAAGTCTTTTTTATCTAAACAGTTCTGCCCCTTCTCACTCATGTAACTCAGTCGTCGGTACCACAAATCTAAAGACTCCTCACTTCTAGCAATATGCACATCTCTAACTGAAATAGAGGCTTACAATGCATAAAAGTTGGAAACTTTTTTTTTTTCAAGCAATTACAAGAGATCCTCTGGTCAACTTCCACACATTTTCACAAAATGTGTTGCAAAATCATTTGTTGTCAAGCTTCCCCACTGAAATTAGGTTTAGCGGAATATTCGGGATGTGTCGTACATCTCTCAACAACAACTTGGTCCCATTGTTGGTGATGAGGCACACATCACCACAACCGACAATCTGGGATGTGCTCTCGTTATCCATCTTTAACACTCCAAAATCATCGGTAGCGTAAGACATGAAACATTTTCTTTGTAACATGACGTAGAGTGAGGCACCGCTGTCCACCACCCAATAGGTTTCGTGATCTACCAAATTGATCACTTTATCCTCCTTACATACCAACAAAAGGTCATCTTTAGTAACAATTGAGACTCTCTTCTCATTTCGGACCTTGTCCACTTTCTTCTCATTGCCATCGGAGTTTTTATACTTCCACTTGTAACAGTACTTCTTCATGTGCCCATTTTCCTGCAGTGATAGACCTTGAGATTTTGATACATTGATCGGGATTTGCTTCAGCTCTTCTCACTAGATTTAGGGCCACGCCCTTTATTCCCTCCCCGTGACTCGAAGACTAGCACTTCGAAGTGCGAAGAAAACCCCAATGATCGACGTCTCATTTCCTTATTTAGCATAACTCCCTTTACTATTTTCAGAGTTACCATGCCATTCGAAGCGATATTGGCGATGGTGATCCGTATTACTTCCCAATAAGGTAGTCAACAACCACAAGCCCAATAGCTCATCATCAAATTTGATGCCTAGACCACTCAACTAATCCACACATCCTTAAAACTTATTCAAGTGATCGGCTATCGACATTTCTTCCTTGTATCTCACTTGCATTTACTTCATCAAATGGTATAATTTGTTATTATCGGTTTTTGAAGTATAGAGTGTCTCAAGCTTCTGCCATAATTGTGACACACTGTATTTTCTTAACCGGAATTTAGCAAAGTTTCGGCTGAAAAACGGCCGTCGGATTGATACAACCCTATACAAAATTCCTGTATAACACAAATATATAACCACAATTCACAACACAGATCCAAAAGCCACAAACAGACACATGGCACCCACGTCATAACTCCGATATGATGTCGATTCAGATAAGATGTCATTATGTACCAAAACAAACCATAATAACCCACGGAAGCATATACATTCATCAAATATAGTAGAAACTAAACTACATATACATCATCATTATCGGTATACCATTCCTTCTCAAAATATACAAATTACTCCCCCGGAAAGTTACAAAACTACAAAACTAAGTCCACAAGGTCATCTTTCACGTCTTCATGCCTAGCCGACTTCTAATCCTCTAATCTATCTCATTAGATATAAGGGCGTGCTCATCTGGAGAAAAGAAAACAGCAATGAGTGAGTCAAATACTCAACAAGGCACATACATATAATAAGAAATATGCAAATTTCATAATCAAAATCATAATAATACATATAGAAGGGAATAGAGATACATGAGAGATTATAAAACATGAATAAAAAACTTTGCTTTCATAATACTTTCCATAATTTCCTTAATTCATTTCTTTTTCTTTTCTTAATCATCAAATCATGCTAAAAATTTATTTCGTTGGGGGTCAAGGCCAGTAGGCCTTACTGATGGATTGTGTTTGTTCCTACACAATAAAAAATCATCTCCTCCTATTCAAGACCCAGAGGCGGGCTGTTTACGTACAATCCCTATAGACGGGGCCATAGCTGCATGCGACACCAAAGCAGGCAATGACCTTTTACTATAATATACTAAGGGATGCCAAAATATATTATCTGATGAGCGTTCCTCGGTCCAAGTTCTTAGTTCCTTATTTCCTTAGGGAATTTTGCTCTTAAGCTCAAAATCCTTCGTTCCCACTTTACTAGAGAACGATTTATAAGTCCATCACTTAATTGTAGAATATCCCTCATTGTTCCTTTTTCCATAAATCTTATTCAGATACATATTTCCATATCCTCGTGAGCTTAAGTCCTTACGTTATCTTAATTACATGCATAATTTCTTTTGGAGCTTAAAAGAATTAGGAAATTCTTTTCACATTAAGCCAAATAGAATTTTAAAACTTCCGAACGATAATTCTTTAACAAACGGTTCATAACGTGATTTTCGGAACATACAAAATTAACATATTCATAATACATGTATAAATTATCATAAAGCTTGGAACATGTAAGAAATTCTTACCGCCATGAGGCAAATGTAACTTTAAAGCTTCCGGACAACAAATACCTTCACAAATGAATGTAATATAATTTTCAAAACATATACAAGATAACATAATTAACGTATATGCAGTTAAATAGCACTATTTACGCCCGACAATATTCCAGAATACATAAAATTAACATATATAAATTTGTGTACATAAATACCAAATATATAGAGTACCCGTGTTCATAAAGCTAGGGTTATAAATTTTTGAAGCCAAATCATGCATAAATTACAATTAATTAGAGTAAAATCAAATAGGAGGCGTAGGTTAGGGTTTTTGGTGTGTATAATGCTGTGCAAAACTATCAAATTGGACACCCAATTAATAAATTAACATGTTCAAAGCATGTGTAATAATATTCTAGAGCCAATTTATATAAATTTCCAAAATAACGAGTAAAATCGTTCGGGGTGCAGGGTTAGGGTTCCACGTTCGAAAACCGGTCAAAACTAAGAAATCGGACATGAAATCGAAATATTTACATACTTAAGTAATGGATAATAAAAATATAAACTTAATCGGGTATCAAAATAAGGATACCCGAAGAAAACGGAACGAAAGTGCAAAGAAATGAGAGAAAGGATATGAGTGCCACTTGTCTCGACCCGATCTATCACTTCTCTAACTAGCTCCAAGTCGGAATCGAACCCGATGACCTTGATTTCTTCTTCCTCTCTCTTCTCCACTCTCTCTCTCTCTCTTCTTTCTCATGGAAGCCAGGAAAAATGGCCGAAAAACCCTCGTGGCCCCTTTTATATCACCGGCCAGTGCTACGCTGCTTCCAATGCCTGCCCTGGGTGCTCAAGTGCTAAGCAGGCGTTGGCTCACTGCCTCGGGAGCTTGCAGCGCCTCTCGAGGTGCCCGGCAGGTGTCCCCCCCTAACACCTCCTACGGTCCCAAAACTTAATTTCCCACATGAATTAAGTCTAATTTTGATTATATTAATTTAATTACCTATAGTTATGATATTCGAAAACTGGTACATTATAATAATGTCTTTGCATTCCTCTCATTCTGAATGTGTTTATACGCGTCGTCTACGAATTGTCGGATGTAGCCACAAACTTGTTTATATTCAAAAGTCCATTCCTCGAATTTTGACTCAAGCTTTTGCATAGCAAATATTGGAAAGTGCATTGTTTTCACAAACAATAAAACCTTCATTTTGCTCTAAATATCATAAGTTGTGCCATTTAAACAAATCATTTTGTTCCCGACCTCCATCGATTCAAATCAGTTTCAATACACAGCACAATTGACCATATCTCTAATACTAATTGTTGGGACCCGAACTACTTATTCGAACCGTAAAGAATCAATTAATAACGCACAATGAGTAAATAACAATTAAAAATAATGAGGCAACATACAATTTTACATGGAAAATTCTTTTTAGAATGAGAGGAAAAAATTATGGGACAATTCGTCCGAACTTTATCTACTATACAATTAGTTCGGTTATACAAGCCCCACAAATATAAGGAGTAGACACCTTATAACAAATAAACCGAGTAATAATGAGTAAAAAGTAGAAAATAAAACCGATAAAATATTCTTTTTAACTCCAAGAACAACGTACCTAAGGTCGATGGAAATTGAAACACGATTCAGTACTTAACCGGATGCTTAAATCTTCATCTTCTCATTTTTTTCTCTTTTTCTCTTCTTTCTCTAAAAGACGGTGCTCCCTGGTCTAAAAATTGTAAGTAGTTTTCCCTAAAACGTGTAAGTGCATTTTATACTGCAAACTGGCACTGGAGCGCGCCTCGAGTGCAGGAGCCACTAGGTTTGGCACTTTGGGCACCCCTTGATTACGCCCTGAGCACATCCCTTCTAAAATGGATGCTTCATGCACTCTTTGAGCGCGTCTCTTTTGGAATCAACGCTTCAGGTGATGGTCGTGCGCGCGAATATTGCAGTCCTCCATATCAATACGGTACTTGTATGTCATCGTCCAAACCACCAAATGGCACATCAAATGGATATGAATCCACACAAGAGTAACCCATAACCCAACAATTCAGCCTCATCCATCAATTTTACGTCTCTTTCCCTTGAATTAGTACCTTAGGTACCTTCCATGTCCAACTGCTGAACATAAGTCAGACATGTTTGGATATGTGCACTTGATTGCATGTAGATTTCACGCCACTTAGTTAGAATTAGGTTGTAAAATGTGAGTATGAAGTTCTAGCACTAAAATAGATGCCTAATGCATAGGATTGAAACCTTTCAAGGCTGTTGTTTGGGTGCTAGAATCAGAATTAGACTTGTAATTGAGTGTAATGGGAAACTAGGCAATGCTAAGTCTCCCCATATGTTTGTTTCAGTAAGGATTTGGAATTTGGCTGGATCTCATTTCCCGTTTTATTGATGCAACACACAAAAAGGATCAAATGATGCAATCATAAAAGTTGATAACATTAGAAAATACTTTATATAAGACATTGCTGCAACTGCCTACTTTGATTGGGCATTCAAGGATTTTGTAGTTAAGGTTAATACCTGTCAGTGTAAAATTATCTATTAATTAGGAGCAAACAACCAAGTGTAATTAGTTTACCTTTTTTGTTTTTCTTGTTATCAAGGTGTTTAGCTCTTTAAATAGACTTTTGTGTTCTACTTTGGGGACTATGACCAATGACAAGTGAAGTCTGTTTATAGTGCTTGTCCAGCATTTATATTTAGCATTGCAAGAGTGTAATGAGTTCAAGCAAAAAGGAAAAGCGGGTGTCCCGAGCCACCGAAAGACTTGATTGCACCCATTCCAACAAGGGTGTCCTATGAAATGAAATCTTTAGAATAAATCAATGCAATTTAAGAGGAATCAATCAAAGGATATCAATTCAATACTCCCCAATAAAAGGAGAATTGATCCATGGTTGATATTGAAGTAACATGCAGCTATTTAAACCTCAGAGATTTTTCTTTTTTCAAATTGGCAGAGAATGAGGCAGAATGGAAACAGGCCTTTGATACAAATTCAAAGAACAAGTATCGTATTTAATTTATGTTTTCGTTTTATTTAGTCATACTGTTATATTTTGTTGGTATATCTGTAGGATTTCTGTATCTAGTCAATACCAAGTGAATGGAGGAATCTAGATCTACTGTTTATGAGAGTATCAATATAGTATAACTAGGTTACTCTTTGTCGTTCTTGTTTAACAAGGCATTGAAGACTATAAGTAGTCCCTTTTCTGTTTCTGGAACAAGATTAATACAGCTTTGAAGTTCTGTTTTTTGAGCTGTTTCTTTTTCTGCGTCATAATTTTATGCGGTTTTGAATCATCCTAGGGATATTTAGTGCCTGCATGTGTGCATCTTCTTTTTCTTTTCCAGGTCAACAACGAATATGCATCAATCAATCTTAAATTAAAGTGCGTGTGGGTGTGCAAGTGTTCATGTATGTATGTACTGAGGTATCTTTAATGTTAAATATTTAATGATTGCATTCAGAAATAATTAACTATTCATATTTGTCATTTTCTGAAGGATGCAGACATTGAATCTGCTGAAGCATGGAAGCAACCTCGTGGATTGACCACTGCAAAGAGATCTCGTGCTGCTGAGGTCCACAATCTCTCTGAAAGGGTGTGTATTATGCTAATAAGAATTATATATTAATAATCCTCTGCCTATAAATTTCATGATGCTTTCTATATTTCTAAATAGAGACGTCGAGACAGGATAAATGAAAAGATGAGGGCTTTGCAAGAACTCATTCCTCGTTGCAGCAAGGTTAGCATATTAGAGATATGTTTGGTGGTTTATTATCTTAAAACTTTCACAATGTGAAATTTCTCCCTTTTCTTGAAAATAGTCAGATAAAGCTTCAATGCTTGATGAGGCAATTGAGTATTTGAAATCACTGCAAACGCAGGTGCAGGTATAGTCCTTTGACATTTCTAGTTATGTTGTAGCCATGATTATTTTACCATAACAAGGCAGTAGAAAAGAAGTTTCAGTTTGCAATTAATAAATAAGATTTTTATTTAGATAAAAGAGAGTAAAGTGATGCAGTGCAGAACCCTCCTAAGGGGAAATACAAATTGCTTTAGAACCAGCTCCAATGCTTTGTGTGCATCAGCCAAAAGAACATCCCTAAGGACACCACTTGTCAAGGGAAATGGATTGGCACAAATTGATTTTAGAGAATTCTCTAGATTATTTTCTTATAAAACACAAGATAATTGCATACCAAGCCCGTTGTTAGAAAACTTTTGCTTCCTGATACCATTATGTTGAAACCTAGCTCTTTCACATAAACCTATTGGGTTATGGGTCATTTCCATGAAGGTCTATACCTATTTGACGTGTCATTTAGTAGTTTGTTCGGGGGACGCTTGTACGTGAATTATAGTGTTTGCACACGCAACAAGTGTCCGAAGCGCCAAAAGCAATAGGCGCGCACTTGAGGCGTGCCTGAGGCGCCAAAAACAGTAGGGGCATGCTCGAGGCATGCCCGAGGGCACCCGAAGCTCCGATTCCAAAGGTGCCTATGCCCGAGGCACTCTCGACGAGCGCTCGAGCGCTGGCGCACAAGATAAAAATTCACTAACGCGTTTTAGGATTAACAACTTGCAAATCTGAGACCTAAAGCACCGACTTTGAGAGAAAAATAAAGAGAAAGAGAGAGAAAATGGAGAAGAGGAAGGTCCAAACATTTGAGCAAGTTTTGAATCATATCTCAGATTCCACCGATTTTAGGTACGTTATTCTTAAAATAAAAAAAAGTTTTACCAATCATGTTTCTACTCTTTCATCTTGTATTTTCTACTGTTCGGACTTGTTAGTGACAAGGTGTGGTGCCCTTGTATTTGGTAGTTTGTATAACCAAACTTATTGCATAGTGGACATATCTAGACGTATCGTCCCGTGGTTTTTCCCTCTTATTTTAAAAAGGATTTTCTATGTAAAATTGGTTGTTCATTGTTATTTGTGATTATTTGCTTATTATGCATCATTGATTATTTTATCGCGTTCAAATAAGCTGTCCGGTCCCAACGAAACCTCTACTGTGGCTGGGCAAATCCACATCTTTGTGAAAACGCAAAACAAGTTTGTGACTACAGGAGTTGATAGCTCTTGTTTCTTTGTTTTAGTTATGCTGATGTTATTTGGTATTTTTGTGAGGCATTTGTGGTTCCTCCAGTCACCATTTTGGTTGGGATGTTTTGGGTTAGGGGAGCAGGGAGAATGTATCATTAGAAATGAAGATTTGTTTGGCATTGTTGTTGAAGTAACTTTAAAAAATATATATATTTGTATTGGATCTTTCATAAAAATATCTGAAAAAGCTAATTAAGGTTTTTTTTGTAAGTTGTTTTGTTTTTAAACAAGTTTTAGTTAATTACCTTTTCAAAGATACCCCAGAAGCTCTTTTGGGAGAAGTGAGAATTTACATATATATATATTTGCAAGCGGAATGATAATGCTGGGTCAGCCACTTGACTTTAACATTAATATACTTCCAGTTCTAGAATGATAACGAAGATGGAAACAGCTCGAGGCATATTACATTGACAGTTAACTGAAATTCTATTGTTGTCTTGCATTTTGTTGTATTTTTTTATTTTTGACATTGTTTGGTACAAAAACGCTTCGGTTAAAATTGTTAATACTACAGTCTTGTTATGATTAGTGGGCGATTACTTCAAAACAGAGTAGAATCCCTGCATAAGCCTGTTTGTTTCTTAGGCAATATCAACGAATCATTCTACCAATAAATGTTGTAGGATAAATTTGTTCTGTTTCGAAGTAATAAGCCCTCTCTGTAGACCGTGGTCATATTATGGAGCTTAGATATGTACATTCTTTTTCTCATACATCAGATCTTAATTAGCTAACAAAAGGTGATCATAAATGGACATCCACAGACAATGCTTCATTTGAGTACAAGTTCTCTCTATATATCCAATATGTACATTTGCTTGCCATCATGTATTCTTGCTGACTTGATAAATAATTTGTACCTCCTTCAGTATTTCTCATGGTTGATGATGAATAAGTTTGAGGCAGTAACCTATGTGAAAATTGTTGGTCTCTCAGGGCAAGTCACAGACCTAAGTCTTGAGAGCAGCCACTTTTGTTATAGAATTGCCATGAGTTGGGACCCATATTCTGCTGAACCATCTAGGGTCCTTCTTAGTGGACACGTCTTTGTTAATGGTTTTCATATCAATTTACCTTAAGAATATCTTTAGCTTACAAAATTTGATTAAGATAATTACATATTGCAATCTGGGTTTTTTAGATGATGTCAATGGGATGCAGTGTGATGCCTATGATGTTTCCTAGTGCTCAGCAATATATGCCGCCATTGGGGATGGGAATGGCCATGGGGATGGGCATGGAAATGGGCATGCGTCGGCCGATGATGCCGTTTCCCCCAGTTTTACCTGTTTCAGCCTTACCGACACCAGCAGGGGCTCCTCATTTGGTTCCGAGATTCCCTCTTCCTGCTTTTCTTATGCCTCGTGTTCCTTCTCCCGATCCTTCAAGAATTCAAGCAAGCAACCAAGCGTGTCCTATCCCCAACTCGCTCGATTTGCAGAGGTCCAATTTTCCGTGGCCCGCACCTATGGCCAATCCTTATCAACAGTATCTCAATTTCCTACAGATGCAGCAACTTCAGTTGCCCCAGGTAATACTACATTTAAGTTGCACCCATATTCATACATTTGGAAATGTTGGCTTAACTCGTTTATGAGGATTGCTTTCACTGAGGAAACAGTCGTGGCCTATAGATTTGTAGTTAGGCACAAATTAAATAAAATGTTCCCTTCTAGAGGTGTTATGTGGGTCACACTGCCCATAGAATAAATGACTAATTATTAATATGTTCATATATGTAGAAATGTTGGCCTCTTATCTTGTTTATACAGATTGCTTTCACTAATGAAACAATAGTGGCCTAAAGATTTTGTAGTTAGGCATGAATCAAACAAATTGTTCCTCTCTAGAGATGTTAAATGGGCCATGCTACCCGTAAAGTAAATGACAAATTACTAATATGTTCATACATTTGGAAATGTTCGCCTGTTATCTTGCTTATACTTACTGCTTTTACTGAGGAAACAATAGTGGCCTAAAGATTTTGTAATTAGGCACGAATAAAGCAAATTATTTCCCTCTAGATGTTTTAAGTGGTTTGTGCTAACCGCATAGTAAACTATAAATTACTATGTTCATACTCTTGAAAATGTTGGCATGTTATCTTGTTTTATGCACATTGCTTTTGCCAGGGAAACAGTAGCGACCTAAGGATTTTGTAGTTAGGGACAAATAAAACAAATCGTTCTCTTCTAAAGATGCTAAGTGGGTCGTACTGCTGGAAGAGTAAATGACTAATCACTAACATTAATTGTAATTTGACGTTATAATATACATTTATATGTCTCAAATATATTTGATTTATATATAGGGGCATTTCATTCATCTTTTTTTTGTTTTTGTGTATTATTTCTTTTGTGTTGTATATATATTTTTTTAAAATTGATTTGTCCACATGCCAGAACAGCCTGGCCCGGCTCGACCTGCAAACAAAATGAGCCACATGTTTTGGGCCAAGATACTTCTTGAAATCTCATGCCCTGCCTGGGGTGGCCCATGAAGTCTGTTGGTCCCAATAGCATGCCCCATAAATGGAGTGTTGCACGGGGTGTACAATGTTGAAAAAGTTCACGGCTATAACTGTGCCATTGATAATCTGTTGTTAAGACGAGGAATTCCAAGAGCGAGATTTTTGTCTTTTTTTTTTCCTTTTTCTTTTTTGGAAGAGGTATGCTCTGATAGTATTAGTGTCTTATGATCATTGTTGCTTGAATATTATTGGAACCGTGAATTCTGTTGCAGAACCAACCACCTTCTGGGACCAGTACCAGTAAGCCAGGTACAAGCAAAGTTGACAAAGAAAATGAGAAAAATCCATGTGGTAAGCCACCATATCCTTTGACTCAACTACATACTTTTGCATATTCGCTTGAAAGAGAAATGCAAGAAAGCTAAAACTCGATCAGATTTAACTAATGCCGTTATATTTGTTGGGTATTCTATAATGTATCATCTATTTTTTATCCAAAAAGGGTAAACCATACTGATTGATGGGCACTGAGTAGCCAACCAAGGGCATCTTGGGACTTGTTTCAGTAACCTGTGGGCCAATTTTATTAGGCCATTCTTGTCCTGGTTGCTTGCCATTTGAAGGGTTAAATTCTATAAAAAGCAAGCTTCCACAACCCATGCGGTCAGAAAAGGATCGGACGACTCTATGTCTATTGTACATACTGTATTTTGTAGTATATAAGGTGCCATTTTCATGACTTGAATCCAGTAATATGAATGACATATTTGTGTAATTTTCAGGTTGAAATTCCAAATGGGATCAACTCGAGAAGACAATGTTGTTGCAGGTAAAAATTTTGTTGTGTCTAGAGGACATCTGCTGAAGAGCAGTCGTGTTCCAGACAACAAAAAAAAAAAAAGAGAGAAAAAAAAGACTAACAGAGAACTTCACCTTAGCTATAGCATGTAATATGGTTCATCATGTATAATATATATATATATATAAAAAGTTCTATTTCGTAGGAAAAAAATTTATGTTTCCCTTTTATTTTCATTTATTTCATTGGATTTGTGAGATCCTGTGTCATAACCCACACCGTGGCTATTGTACGTCTGAAGACGTGAACCATGAGACTGATCAGTGGGTTAAGGCCTCTAATCCGAGGATCATGAGCAAGACTTACAGTTGAGTTTGTTGGGTTATGAGTCACTCCCGTGTGGGCTCATACCCACTTGATGTGGCAGGTGGAGGTGCATATCCTCACCGCATGGAGAAAGATCAAGTTGAGCTTGCCAGACGCTCGAGCGGATTTTCCAGTATGGCCGTCGCTCGTTGTGCGCCCGCTAGGAGCTCGAGCGGATTTTTTCGATGTGTGCCCCTCGCCGAGCGCTGAAAGGGCGCCGCCGCCCGCGCTCGACAATGCTCGCGCGGTCGAGCGTGCGCCGATGATATAAAATGCCAACTTTGCGTTTTTAGAGCAATCCAATCAATTTGAGCGCCGTTCCAGAGAAGAGAAAAGAGAGAGAAGAAGAAGAAGAAGAGGAAGAATTGAGCCTCCGTTCGGGTTTTCAATCGTTTGATCTTGATAATCTCACGTCTTTGTCTTCTTCTTCTTGAAGAACGTCCCATAGGTTTTTTATCTCTACCCTCATTCTTTATACTTCTTATGCCGGTCCCACAAGTTAGTTGATATTGATTCTTGTGTTTTGAGGTTTATGTAACCGATCAACTGCTGCTAGTGGAATTTTCAGACTCTGTGTCCTGTGGTTTTTCTCCCTCATTTCATAGGGAGTTTTCCACGTAAAAATTGTGCCTTTATTGTTCTTGATTGCTTATTGTGTGCTTGATATCGCCTATCACGTATTTTCTCGCGGTTCAAACAATGTTTTATTTCTAACAAGTGGTATCAGAGATATTGGTTCGTGTTGAGTATTGTGACTTGTTTGAATCGATGGCATCTTCGTCGTCAAAGAATCTGCCGTTTGGCATTGAGCAGTTCAACGGGTAGGGAAACTTCATTCTCTGAAAAGAGAGGGTGAAGAACATTCTGACGAGAGAAGGGACAGTAAAGGCGTTGAAAAAGAAGGGTGAAAAGCCTAAAAAAATGACCGATGATGAATGGCAAGACAAGAGAGATCTTGCAAACTGTACTATTAAGCTGTGCCCGGCGGACAACACTCTCCGAGAAGTGATTGGCCTAACTGATCCGGCGGAGATCTGGGAGAAGTTGGAGAGCCGTTACAAGTCCAAATCTCTGACAACCAGACTGCGCGTGAAGAAGTAGTTTTATGGCTTACGGTTATCAAAAGGAGGGAGCTTTGAGAAGCACTTGGATGAATTTAACCGGATATTGACGCAGATGTCTACTTTTGATGAGAAAATCAAGGAGGAGGACAAGACGTTGGTTTTACTGGCCTCTCTGCCGGCCACCTATGATCATATTGTCACAACCTTGCTGTTCGGCAAGGATACTTTAAGTTGGACGAAGTTATTGCCTCTCTGCTCATGAACGAGTCTAGACGGTCACAAGGGACTTCATCGTCCTCTCATTCTGAGGTGCTGGTGACCGAATCCAGGGAAAGAAGTAAAGGTTGCCACCAGAAATCAGGAGAAAAAGGATGCAACAAGTCACGGTCCAGATATCAAAACCTGGAGTGCCATCACTGTGACAAAAAAGGTCACATCAAGAAGCACTGCTACAAATGGAAACGTGAGAATGCCGAAGGTAATGAGAAAAAGGCTGACAAGACTCGGGAGGAAGAAAGAGCTACTGTTATCACCAGGACTGATCTTTGGCTGGTGTGCCAAGAGGATGAGGTGGTAAATCTGGCTGATCTTGAGACAAGCTGGGTGGTGGACAGTGGTGCTTCACTTCATGTCACGTCACGAAAGGAGTTCTTCACATCATACACCCCTGGCGATTTTGGAGTGTTGAAAATGGGCAATGAAGCTATATCCCGTATTGCTGGCTATGGTGATGTGTGTCTCACCACAAGTAATGGAACCAAGTTGCTGTTGAGGGACGTTAGAAATGTCTCGGATGTTCGACTGAATCTAATCTTGGTTGGTAAGCTTGATGATGAGGGCTTTTGCAGCACCTTCTGCGCAGGAGCATGGAAGCTGACTAGAGGGTTTTTAGTTGTGGCTCGGGGCAGAAAAGTTTCAACTTTGTATGTGTTGCAAGCCTCGATTACAGCGGGAGATGTGCATGTTGCTAGAGATGAGGAGCTTTCAGATTTGTGGCACCGTCGGTTGAGTCACATAGGTGAGAAGGGCTTGAACTGTTTAGCGAAGAAAAATTATCTTCGGGGTGTAAAAACAGCTTAACTGAATACTTGTTCTCATTGCATGGCTGGAAAGCAACGACGGATCTCATTCAACGGTAATTCATCTACAAGGAATACTGATCTTCTTGAATTGGTCCACACCAACATATGTGGCCCATTCAAGGTGAAGACTATTGGAGGAGCACTCTACTTCATCACATTTATTGATGATTGTTCTCAAAAATTGTGGGTGTATCCGTTGAAATCGAAGGATCAAGCTTTTATGTTCTTCAAGCATTTTCATGCCTTGGTTGAGAGGCAAACGGGGAAGAAACTGAAATGTATCCGAAGTGATAATGGTGGGGAGTACATTGGAGCGTTTGATGAGTATTGCCGATCTCATGGAATTCGTCATCAAAAGACTCTACCGAAGACACCGCAACTGAATGGGGTAGCCGAACGAATGAATGGGACTTTGATGGAGAGAATCCGATGTGTGCTTTCGGAGGCGAAGCTCCCTGACTCGTTTTGGGGAGAAGCCTTGAGGGCCGTGGCTCATGTCGTCAACTTGTCACCACACGTTACCTTGAATGGTGAAGTGCCTGAAAAAATATGGACCGGAAAAGATGTATCCTACGATCACTTGTGCGTATTCGGATGTAAGGTCTTTGTTCACGTTTTCAAAGATTAAAAGACCAAGCTGAGTCAAAGACCCAGACGGTGCATATTTCTCGGTTACGGGGAAGATGAGTTTGGATATCGACTGTATGATCCAATCGAGAAGAAGCTGGTTCGATCTAGGGATGTCGTGTTTATTGAGAATGAGACTATAGAGGATATCGGCAAAGACTCAAATTGTCCCCAAGAATGATGACAGCCGGGCACGTGATTCAGATCTTCTGCCGACACCTGTTCGTCAGCAGAATGAAAGTCAAGGCAATGCTGAAGATGAAGAAGATCACGAGACTGCAGTGCTCGGTAGTGATGAGGATGAAGCTATTTCTCCTAATACTGCAGAGCCTATAGAGTCTGTTTCACTCCGACGATCCACGAGAGATCGAAGACCCCCTACCCGTCTGTCAGCCAAGGAGTATGTGTTACTCACAGATGGAGGAAAGCCCGAATGCTTCGAGGAAGCTATGTAGGATGAACACAAGGCGGAGTGGATGGAAGCTATGCAAGAAAAGATGGCATCGCTGCATGAAAATCACACATTTGAGCTGACAATGCTGCCAAAGGGAAGAAGAGCATTGAAGAACAAGTGGGTCTTCAGATTGAAGACAGATGAAAACAGCTCACAACCGAGGTACAAAGCGAGACTGGTTGTGAATGGCTTCAATCAACGAAAGGGGATTGACTTCGACGAGATCTTTGCACCAGTAGTAAAGATGTCCTCCATTCGAGTGGTGCTCGGGTTGGCTGTTGTTCTTGACCTGGAGGTAGAACAGATGGAGGTACGGATAGCGTTTCTTCATGGTGACCTTGAAGAAGAAATCTGCATGGAGTAACCGGAGGGATTCCTTGTCAATGGAAAGGAGAACTTAGTGTGTCATCTCAAGAAGAGTCTGTATGGCTTGAAACAAGCACCAAGATAATGGTACAGGAAGTTTGAATCTGTCATGGTCAATCAGGGCTATCAGAAAACGACCTCGGATCATTGTGTTTTTGTTCAGACTTTCTCAGAGGATGATTTTATTGTTCTTTTGCTTTATGTGGATGATATGCTGATTGTTGGGCGTAATACTTCTCGGATCACGGAGTTAAAGCGACAGCTTGAAAAATCCTTTGCTATGAAGGATTTGGGGCCGTGAAACAAATTCAGGAATTAAATTTTTTTCACCACCGTAAATCAAGGAAGCTATGGATGTCACAAGAGAGTTACGTGGAGAAAGTGCTTCAACGCTTCAACATGGAAAAGGCAAAATCAGTGAGCACACCGTTGGCCAATCACTTCAAGCTAAGTACTCGTCAATGTCCATCTACCGAAGATGAAAAGGCACATATGAAAGGCATACCCCATTCTTCAGCCGTGGGTAGCCTAATGTATGCCATGGTGTGTACGAGATCGGATATAGCTTATGCAGTTGGAGTTGTCAGTCGATTCTTATCAAATCCCAGTAAAGAGCATTGGTCCGCGGTAAAATGAATTTTAAAGTATCTTCGAGGAACTTCTAAGCAGTGTTTGTGCTTTGGAAGCAATGAACCCCTGCTGGTTGGATATACTGATGCAGATATGGCGGGTGATGTCGACTCACGGAAGTTTACTTCGGGATATTTAGTCATGTTTGCAGGAGGAGCTATTTCCTAGCAATCGAGATTGCAGAGATGTGTTGCTCTCTCCACTACTGAAGCGGAATTCATTGCTATTACGGAGATAAGTAAGGAGATGCTATGAATGAAGAAATTCATTCGGGAACCTTGGTCTCAAGCGAAATGGTATGTGTTGTTTTGTGACAGTCAAAGTGCAATCCATCTTAGCAAGAACTCGTCTTTTCACGCTAAATCAAAGCATATTGATGTGAGGTATCAATGTGTGTGAAATGTTATTGACACGGGTTCGTTGGTGCTGAAAAAGATCGGGATCAAGGAGAATGAATCAGATATGATGACTAAGACATTACAAAAGGGGAAGCTTGAAACTTGCTGTGCTATCACCGGGATGACGATTTATGGCCCCACACAGTCGTGAGGGAAAGTTTGTTGGGTTATGGGTCACTCCCGTGTGGGCCCATACCCACTTGATGTGGCGAGTGGAGGTGCATATCCTCACCGCATGGAGAAAGATCAAGTTGAGCTTGCCGACGCCGAGCGCGGATTTTCCAGTATGGCCACCGCTCGCTGTGCGCCCGCTAGGAGCTCGAGCGGATTTTCTAGAATGTGCCCCGCTCGTTGTGCGCTTAATAGGCGCTCGAGCGGATTTTCCAGAATGTGCCCCGCTCGCTGAGCGCTCAGTAGGCGCTAGAGCGGGGGCCGGCGCCCGCCACGCGCTCGACAGCCGCTCGAGCGCGTGCCGATGATATAAAACACCGACTTTGCGTTTTTAGGGCAATCCAATCAATTTGAGCGCCGTTCCAGGGAAGAAAAAAGAGAGAAAAGAGAGAGAAGAAGAAGAGGAAGAATTGAGCCTCCGTTTGGGTTTTCAATCAAGTTTCAGTCTTCGGTAATCTCACGTACGAGATTATTACTGCTGTGAAGAACGTCCTGCCGGGTTTTATCTCTACCCTCATTCTTTATACTTCTTGTACGGGCTGTCCATAGTTAGTTGATATTGATTCTTGTGTTTTGAGGTTTATGTAACCGATCAACTGCTGCTAGTGGAATTTTCGAACTCTGTGTCCCGTGGTTTTTCTCCCTCGTTTCATAGGGAGTTTTCCACATAAAAATTGTGCCTTTATTGTTCTTGATTGCTTATTGTGTGCTTGATATCGCATATCACGTATTTTCTCGCGGTTCAAACAAGGTTTTATTTCTAACAGAGTTGAGCCGAGTTTTGATGTGTCGAGGCTTGCTTTTCACAGTGGAAAAAGTAATAACTGTCCGTACTAATCTGGTTAGTATTACTCTACCAGAGTTGAATTGAACTTTTCTTGGCACTCTTCTAACTCGTCGAAATTCGACTCGTTTGATTATCGAGTTCAAACTTGTTCATGAAATTTTATTATTTATTGGAAACAAAGATTTATTCTTCATATTTATAACTATAAGGTATTAGTAAGTTGGCTTGTCATTCAACTTGCATTAAAGATTTTTTTGTTACTACGTCTTTGGAATCTTAGAAATGAATATTTACCTATGCTACCGTGTTCATATAATGGTGGCCGTAACATTAAAGAATAGAAGAACACAGCACTGTGGAAGCCCTCACAATAGAACTAGGTGTAACACCAATTGTTAAAATATAATATATGATATTTGTATTAATTTAATTAAGTATATTTTTTAGAATATTTTTATTTGGGGAAGAAATTTTTATTTGAGAACGAGTCGACACCTAACCCACGCGCATGAATAACTGTGTCGGGATGCTTAAAGGGTGCTATATAGGAGAGTGTTTGCGTGTATTGTAATAGGAATTGTATGTTTGGCGTTTGCACGGTACATGCGCTAGTAGTTTAATAGTTACACACCTGATAGGTATACGATCGACACTTGTGCACCAATCTGTGTATATAATAAATTTCAACCGATTTTTAAGTTATTTTTAAAAGATAAGAGAAAAGGCAGAAAGGAAACATGATTTTAAAATAATTTTAAATTAGATCTAGGTATTTTTAACTTAAGATAAGTGTATATAAATTATTTTTTTTAATTTAATGCTAAAATTTTTAGAATAATCTTCTTAATTATTGTCTAAATTTACATATATGTAATGCTTTATTGTTCTTTTTTACTTTGAATTGTATGTATGTTAATTTTTGTGAATAAATATTTTGATTTTTCAGAGATATGTGCCTTATTTTCAAGTATGTTGTGAAGAAATCATTAAATTATTGAGTAATTTTGTTTTACATATCCTTCTTATACAAGAATTGATTTAAAAACTCCACAATTAAGTTTATTATTTGTTTTCTGAAGTTAGAAATTTGTCTATTTATCCAAATAAAAATTATTACAAAAAAATTAACAATATATATTTAAAAATTTTAATATATTAATTTTTAAGTAAATGTTATTACTTAACATTGTGAATTAATTTAATGACATTTGTTCTCATTTATAAAATATTATATATAATTAACTCACATACAAATTTTGTATAATGGTGTATGGTCCGAATTATGGGTGATGGGTTTCAATACCCCGGGGCCCATAAAGCACGGCCAAAAAGGACGGACGCAAGGCCCAAGAGGCCTAGAGAACTAATTTGACCAAGACCTTATTTCAGCACAAAAAGCCCAATGACATCAGACGCTCCGTTGGCACGGATTGACTCGAGAGGTCGATGCTTGATGTGATAGCCCGAGGACATTTCACAAGGAACCAGAGATCCTTCACTGATCAAGAGTACAGTTGATGTCCGAGAATTATCTCTCTCAGTGAGTTTGCGGACTCATGAAAGGGTTAGATACGCAGCTTAAGGACGAGAGCTATTTCAAGAACGGTCGAGAGCGCCAGCTCAGAGATTTCACTGTTATCAAAGAGCACACAACCTCTGCGACGCGCCGTCTCCACGGTAAATAATGACGCTCAGGGCATGCATTGTCATTTCAAGACTAACATCAACGGCCAGCACGCCTAACACAGTAAGGCTCAATCAGCGGCGCCGGCGGCCGCCTCCCTGCACACGCTAGCGTGCCTGACACAGCATAACCCAATCAGCAGAGTAGGTGGACAACCTCCCAACATGCACCAGCGGCCACGTGGACTTCTCTTAAAGGAAAAATCTCCCACTATAAAAACCAAACTAGAACACTGAAAAAGGGGACCGGCAAAATTCTCAAAGAAGACTGAGAAAGAAAGAGAGAATAATCTTACAACTTGTACTTGTAATTCTTTCACCCATAGTGAAGTATTCTCTAAGGCTTGAGCCTTATGGTTTTCCCTCCTCATTCAAGGAGAGGCCTTTTACGTAAATCCCGGTGTGCTTTTCTCTCCATCTCTTCACCTTTTCACACCCATATACGTGTTGCAACGGGTTCTATCCGCTAGGACACTCCGGCAGGTGCGTAACATCATCACACATCGTTGCTATAAGAAGGCCGAAATCTGGAACGCAGCAATGGGGTAATAATCTATAGTCTAACCTTCAATATTCAATCCTAGTTGGTAAAATTATCAGTGGCCGTTGCTTCTTACTTTTCAATATTTTGTATACAATTATTATTGTTATACTTCTCATATCTTTATCTTGTCTATCCACATACATACACATATGTGTGCTTTGTTGGAATTTAAACTCATTAATCTTTTAAATTAGTGGGGATCATTTACTAGTTTTGAACAAGATAGAGTTCTCGAAGGATTAATTCAGAAGTAACCTTATTTGTATTTTTAATTTGTAATATGATTTTAACAATGGTTAGACTATGTTAGTGTTGTCATGTGTCATGTTTGGATCATGTTTGGATCATTTCTCATATGGCAAATGTGTAAGAAACTTTATAAGAATTAATCTGGATCATTAAATTGCCACGTTAATTTATAATATAAAATATAAAATTAAATATTATAGATTTATCTAAATTCATATTTAAAGTTTTATTTTTAAAGAATTTAAAATCGATATCTGTTCATTCACCATTTTCTTTTTTCATTCATGAGAGTTATAAAATTTATAAGAGAAAAAATAGTATAAAACTTTTTGGATGGTTATTTAAATTATATAAATGTTATTATTCTTCAAAATTAAACTAATTAGAAAAATAATATCTCTAATAAAATATAATAAAATTATATAAAATCATAATTTTTTAATTATTTTAATAAATTATTAAATACATATCATATTATTTATAGCAATTTTTAAGCAATGGACCTCGAGTTGCAATTTGTACGAGAATAATATCGGGATATACTTGTTGATGATTTTTTCTTCATATTTTGCTAAGATATTTGAGGCCAAACTTAGAAATTTTTGTAATATCCTGAGACGCCCTTAATATATATTTTTGAATTGTTTAACGGTTGATGTACAGTCGCGACCTAGTCTTGGTTAATTATTTTTAGCTAGTCATGCTATGACATGTTCGGTATCAGGGTCATAGCATTAGGGATATATTAAAATACCTTATAAATAAATATATTGTTATCATATTTTATTTTAATAATAGGTATATTCTACTACTAAAGATAAGATATTTTAACAGTGTAATGTAAAATAATGATATATTTTTTAGGTTTATCTTATGGTGAGATAATTCAAAGTGTCTTTATAAAGTCCTACATTGGAAAATAAAAAGCCTTAAATGCCTATTTAGTAAGGATAATTTGAATGGTTTGATATTAATTCAAAATTTTTGAAAAATGATTTGCCTGAATTTCAATAACCACTCAGGCGTTGTACATATTTTAAAAATATATTATTTATTTTTTTAAATAATCTGATATTTTTAATATATATCATAAATTATAAATTGTGGACCAAAATTGTTTGGTGAGTTCATTGAAGTTTGCTCTTTAATTACTCTTGAGGAACAGAACTTGTTCTTCGGAGGAATCAGAGGCCTGTCACAAGGTGTTCATAGGAAGTGTTTAAATTATTAGCATTTAAAAACTTATAATAATAATAATATTATTATTATTATATGAAAATTGAATGTAAGAAACCTATTTATTGTTGTATATAAAAAGACGTGATAATTAATTCGAAAGCGTTGGCCTGCATGACATGATCAGTGAATGCACCATCGGTTTCTTTTTTTTTTTTTTTTTCCAGCTCAATTTATGGATTTAAATATATAAAAAAGAAAAAAAATTACATCACTTCGATATAGAGTAAATGTCATATTTATATTCTGTTTGACTAAACGCTTTTTATCATACTAAATAGTGATATTATTATTATTATTTGTAATAAATAATCTTTTGTCCTCCTATTATAGATTTGAATATATAATTTTATTGATAAAAAATATGGTCATAATGACTGTAAAAAACGTAGTACACTCTAACACTCATACACATTACAATGCCTCTGACACCAGTACACATCACAGTATCTTCGAGCGATTTAAAATACAATGACCCGTATGTATATATATATATATTTATTAAAAAAAATACGGACTGTTAAATTTAAAATTGAATGATCCTTGACGGCGTCATAGCCCTCCGGTTCTCATGACCATGGTGCCTTAAATAGTATCTATCAAAATGCAATAAAACCCACTTGGATTATGTTATAATCATTGAGCCCCATTTATATGATATAATAAAAATCTTGGAAATAGTTTTCTAAAGTTTTGAATTTTAATTTCAGACGGCATGATATGCCCAGAAGAAAAGAGAGCACGTCCATACGTGCATGCTTAGGGATAGACAACCAATCAAAGGCAACCTTTCATTAGATAACGAAACGACGAATACAGCGACGAAAGAAACAATGACAAGCACCAAACCAAAAGTTAAAAGATACAAAACGACGAGTACAATGACCAGACAAACAATAACAAGCACCAAACCAAAAGTTAAAAATAAAAATTTATTTTAGGAGGTTTTTTTTTTTTTTTTTTTTTTTGTGTTTCTTAAGGACTTGAGCCCGAGTCAATACGGTAGAGTTAAAACGGTACGAGTTGAACTACAGGCCATAATTAATAATTAGAGTGCGAAACGCATTTATTTTAAAAACGAACTAGTAGCATGCATGCATGATAATACGACCCATGGCTAGCTTAAGGATTTGCTCCAGCTATGGTACCACCGCCAATACCACCTCCAACTCCGCCACCAGCACCACCACCGAGACCTCCGACGCCCCCCACGCCACCTACCCCACCAACACCTCCAACTCCGCCACCAGCACCACCACCGAGACCTCCGACGCCCCCCACGCCACCTACCCCACCAACACCTCCAACTCCACCCAGACCACCTACAACACCTCCGAGCGGAATAAACCCAGCGTAGCCCCCTATTCCCGAAGCAGCACCGATTCCAGCGCCACCGCCGAACCCGGAGGCACCGCCTATGCCACCGTAACTACCAATGCCGCCGTAAGTAATGAAGTTCTTTTTATCCCCAAGAGCAGAAGCACGGGTGGGTTTCTTGTTGGTGTCAACAATGGCGGTCTTGGAGTTGGAGTTGCCTTTGAGATTTCTAGCTGCTTCAGAGTGAAGCACTAGCGCAGCCATTAGTAACACTGCCAAACACCACTTTCCCATCTCTCTCTCTCTCTTGTCTCTCTCTTTCTCTCTCTCTCTCCCTGGTAAAGCTGTGGGTAGGGAGAGCCAAAATCAGGGGGATTATAAAGGCAAACAGCTAGGTAGGTGGCAAGTTGTGTGTATTAAATGAACGTAAATGTAGGAACCATATGATATTTAGGATAAATAATAATACTTATAAATTTTTGGGGCATATGTTCCAAATTTATTCATATAATGTGACATTTTATTAATCAATTATACTAATAAGCACGTAAATAATATAAAGTATCATACCAGATTAGTTGCTTTAAGAGTTTTTCAAGTGACATTATTCTTATGTATTGTACGTAACATGGTGTTATATTATTCTATGATATAATTTACCATTAAATAATATACTGTTAATTTTAAATAGTGTACTAAATTAATTAGTTATTAAAAATTATAAACATTGATTAATGATTAATATTATCAAATTATATGGCATTTTAAATAGCTGTATAATTATTATTTTTTATACTATGTTGTTCTTTGATATGGAAATTCCATATATAGTTTTTCTGGCATCGATGCTGAGAATTTATTTCACTCCTTGACTTTCTAACCAACGAAACGAGAAAGTACTCGGTACACTTTTCATGATTGAGGGACCCTATCTCGACAAAATTATTTATTTTTTAAATTATAATTATTTATTTTTATTTTTAAATTTTTTTAAAAAAATTAATTAAATTATAATTATTTATTTAAAAATAAATAATTAAAATATTAAAAAATGAGCCTTTTATCTAATGGCTTATCGCCTGTCATTTCATTTTTTTTATTTTACAAATTTTTTCAGTTTTCATTTTTATTTTTTTCATTAATTATTTTTTCATTTTTTAGATTGAGTGTCATGTACCTTCACCAAATCTTTTTTTCCTTTATTTTTGGGTAAAAAAGAAAAGTCTACTTCTCTTGGAAATGATATTAATTTTATTGTTTATGTAATTTAGTTTTATAATCTGTATGTATAAATAATATTCATTATTTTAAATTCAATCGTATGTTGAATATATTTTGTTTGATTTTTAAAATTTTTTACATATATATTTTGAAAAAATAATAAATAAATATAATTAAAAAAGAGATGTACTAATTAATTATTTAATAATTTAATAATAATAATAATGATAAATAGAGTTCTGACAAAATATCAGTTTATTTTCACATCAACCATAACATAAGTAATAAAAAAACTCACAACTTAACAGCAAGTAGCTAATTAGAGCATTTAGAATTCTGGAATTATTGCCAATGGAATTCGATTTAAATGGAACAAGATAAAAATACTAAATACGAAAAGAAAAAAAATATTGAAATTACTTTTTTTTAAAATTTTAATATTTATTTAGCGCCATTTTTACTCATTTTATTGCCATTTGATGTTGAAATTTTCACAAAAAAATTTTATATTAATTTTTTTTACTACCACTTATGTATTACCATATAACTCAAAACTATAGTCATTCTACCTTAATTTTTAGATAAAAAAAAATTACAAAAAAGTAAAAAAAAAAAAAAGGGGGGGGGGAAATTAAACATATTAAAAAAGAAAAGTAAATTTGACAAAAATACATAAATTTTAACAACATTTTAAATATTTATTAATATAAATTAAGATATTAAATATGAATCTCAGCCATCTCACCCCGGCCATATGCCGCCACAACCCCGGCCACCTTCAAGTGTCGGCAACACCTCCTCACCAACAACTCCAGTTGGCATTGGCCAATCTTGCCGCCGTCTACTCCGCCGTTTCATGTCCTTTGTCGTCATTTTCCCTCGTCTTTTAGCCACCGTTTATATTATTGCCTACACAAATCATATAATGTAATTTCATAATTTTTTTTATTTTTGATAATTAATACTCATTTTATTCTAATTTTATGTTATTTTAGTAACCAAATAGCCAGTAAGTGTAAATTATTTTAATTTTTGGAAAAATAATAATAATGAAAGTTTTGAATTTGTAAGTTTAAATTTTTGGAGATGATGGGTGGCGTGAAGGTACAGATAAAGCTTTTAAAGTAATGAATGTTATGTAGTAAATACAATTGCAGGGGAGGCCAACGGGTGGCAGCAGCCAGTTGGGTGACGGGTCTGATCGGCGTCTGCCTTTCTTCGCAAGTGTAGCTGTGCCCGGCCAGATGCTTTCAATGCAAAGTTAAATAAATAAATATAAATAAATAAATAAAAATATATATGTGTATTAATTATTTTCATTATTTTCCAAATTTTATTTTTTTGTTTTAAATTATGGTTTAAATCTTTTATTTTAATTAATAATACTATATTTAAAAGGGTTAATTTAATTTAGCCATATTTTGAGTAGTACTATGAGTCTTACTTGATGCTAAAACATTCTAAGATGTATGAGCTTAAAAAATCTCAAATTTTATCCATCAAATATAAGGAAATAATTTATGCGGAATAAATTTACACATAAAATGTGTGAGTTAAAAAATGCCAACAAAAAAAAGACCTGAAAAAATAAAATAAAAAATGGAAAAAGGAAATGGAGAAATTTACTTTAATATAGACTTAATTAAAATTAAATTTGAACATAATTTTAAATAAAATATTGATCAATACTTTAGGTTGGCATAATTGTATGAGGGAAAAATATGACCATCTTTGTCCAAAATCAAACCCAGGTCGAATTGGACCAATCAATGATTATGTTTTGGGTATTTTTATTTAAAAGTTATATTTATATAAACATATTTTTAATATAATGTATTTAAAAATATAAATACTTTAATTAAACTATTATATAAATATTTCAATGAAAGAATCTTTATATAAAATTTATTAGGGTGAGTTAGGTTGAATAGTCATTTTATTTATGATGGTGCTCGTACAAAAAAATTATTCAGATATAATTATTTTATCTTTTTTTAATCATAATATTTATATATATTGATCATATTTTATAAAATTTTAATCTAATTGGATCAAACCAGTCAAATGATATTACTTAATCAAATCTTCAATTTATACACTGAGAGAAAAACCATTTATATATGATCTATTTAGAGTGGTCACTAATATAAGAATAATGTAAATTATTTTCATATTGAAAGATTAACTGCTAATTTATCTTAGATAAATAAAAATACTTAGATTTATGTGATTATGAATGATATTTCTATCATAACATATCTTAAAATAATTGGATGCTTTTCGTAGCTATTTATTTATATCTAAATTTTGAGTAAAATTTTAGAAAAATGTTATGAAATATAATATCATTCGGTAGACATTATTAAAGTGATCGACAAATTAACTTAACTAGCATGCGCTCCACAAAAAGGCCATAGAATTATCTCTCAAAATTGATTTATTAAGTTGATTTTAAAAGAAATATAATTTCAAATTTATTGCATATAGATTATTTAATGTTTGCCATAAATTAAAAGGTGATAATGCAGGAGGCCGAGTATTTAATAAATAAATATATATATATATATATTATAAATATAACCATAACAAACTTGAGATAAAAATTATGAATAAATGAATAAGTGATGAAAAAATAAACCAAATGAGGAGATACTCCCACCGATAAAATATAATCTTCTGATATTAATTTACAATCTAATTTTATAAATTATAATTATACTTTACTATTTAAATTTATAGATTAACCATTTATAAAATACTATATAGACCGAGACTTATCTACTATTTATTGGCTATGGCTCATCGGTGGACTATATATAAGTTTTTTTAATATATTATGACATGTCATGCTATAATATATGTATATATATTGTCAAATATTTATAATGATTTATTTGTATAAAACTTAAAAAATATCCCCAAAATAATATCCTTCCAAAAATAAAAATAAAGTAACTCTTCATAAATTTGAGTACAGAGATTAAATACGGTCAAGGGACATGTAAATAGGCTTCTCCATTATTCTCCCACCCAATATATATATATATATATAAGACATTTATTTTTAAACTTTAAAAATTTTAAGATTCATCAATAAATTTTAATATTTTTTATGAGTATGGATAATATAATTAAAATTTAAAAGACAATTATAAGTGGACATATATTTAAATTAAATATAAAAAAAAAACAGGATGAATGTTTATATGTACTTAAAAAGTATAAAATCTCAAATTTTAGATAACTTTAGGAAGAAATTAAAAAATATTATTAAAAAAATGAAGAAATAGGCTTATAATTAACTTACCTTAATTAGAAACAATCTATAAAGTTTTAGCTCCAAAATTCAATTCATCTTCTTCTTTTATATTTCTCATTTTCTCATTCTTTCTAAAAATTCACAAAAATTACATAAAAAATAACAAAAAAAATATCATATAATAGACTAACTTTCATAAACTAATCATACATCTAACAATTATAATGTCTAAATTAAAATTATATATAAGTATTTATTAAGCGTTCGTTAGCACACACAAATACTCAATAAACATGCCATTCATAGCCCATGTACCATTGTGGGGCCCTCTTGGATCTTAAGTGATACTTCATTAAATTTTATTTTTATAACTGCATATCATAATTTATTAGGATACAAATATATTATAAATAAAAACTAAATTCGCGAATAATTATAAAGAGAATGAATGAAACTTAAAGAGAAAAAGGATTCATCTTTTTAATAGACCATATTAAAACAAAATCATTCATTTAGAGTGATTCAATTGGTTTGAAATTTATAGAATAAAATTAAAATATGAGTATTAAAAACATACTAAGATAATTATGTTCAATTAATATTTTAATTGCGTATGGTCACAGATAGAAATAACAAACTTGGTCTAACCTAAATTTTGATTTTTTTAACACAAAGTTTAATATTTTAAATAAATATCAAATATTTAAATGGGTTCTCATATACCACATTTTGCATAAAAATGTTTATGTAAAAACTATTCTTTTTAAGTAAATGGATTCTCATTTACCGGCACAGTGAATGATCCTAGAACAAGCTTTCTGATGCATGCACAAGTGGCAGCGACTCACCCAAATCAGCAATCGAGGCAACACGGAGTAGAAATTAGAGGGGGAAGCAGGAAGGGGAGGTTTAACATAACAAAGACAGAGTGAAACAGAGAGAAAAGAGGAAGATGAGGGAAGAAAAAGGAAAAGGACCAAGGTGGAAACCAAAAACACCTGAGGTGCAGAGAGAGGAAAAGACCGACGACCAATAGGAGGAGAGAGAGTGTGTGAAAAAGAAAGCCAATAGGGGAAAAGGAGGAAATAGAGATCGAGGTCTCAGAATAGAAGGTAAAACAATGAGAGAGAAGAGAGAGCAGGACTAAGAGGGCGAGAAAACAAATTAAAACGAGGAAATTCTTTTCTTACTTTAGCAACCTACAGCCGGCCAATTTATACACAGTAATAGGCAACTGCCCATGGCACAATAACAAAACACGTATAACAAACACAGCAGATAAAATAGAAAATAAATAGCGGTAAAACTAAAAATGAAGGGGTCCATGGTTGTATTGGTGGCAGTAGGCTAGTAGTAGTCGGCTGACGTGGTAGTGTGCTGATGTTGCCTGTAACATTGCCATTGTCACCAAAGAACCTCGTTCTCAAGGTTAATTGAGAGGAAGCATAGCCATAGCCTTGATGTGCAGCGGCAGCAATGCCAAGGTAAGCTCTTAGTTGAGATGTCCTATGTCCTCCACAGGGCAAGAGGAGCCTGATAGTTCTGATGGATTGGAGGAGCTGCTTTAAAGTGAGAAATGGGCTAACGGTCTTGGGCTGGAGCCCTCGGCTGTCAATTCCAACAGGTCCACATGGACAATAGGCCTGCTTGGTGTAGTTGTTGGAAAAAGATGACCTGACCTGCTAATTCATAGCTTCCGTTATGAGTTTTGTAACAGTCTCAACTTATTTTTTTCAAGTCCTACTCGCTCTTACTGACATCTCTTTAAATTTATTCCAGCAGGAGGATGCAGTGGTGTTCTTACAAGCACCCTTGTGATTTGAATTTTTGCACCAAAACTGAATAAATAGAGAATAGCAGAGGACCTGAACATGTAAAAAATTGCAAGAATCTCATTAGTCATTTCATGCTATCTATGCTTTTGAGCATACTTATCATAAATTCGGACCAAGCACGTCAATTTAAATAATTAATTATAATTTTTAAAATAAAAAATTTAAAATAAATTCAAATAATAATATTAAATTCAAAAATTCAGGTGTAACAAACCAATAAATAGGACCCAACACCAATGAAAATCTACAGATGACCTCATCTGACAACTGTCCGGATAAAATAAATATCACATACTCTACAATCATCGTAAGGGAGGTAAATTTCAGCCAACATCATAAATCAAACATAATATAATATCAAACTGTTTTCAAAATATATCTATCAGCCTATACCCAATCAATTTTATAATCCGATTATATAAATACCAATTTATCTAAGGTCCTCAATCAGACGAATGGCTAACGGATTACATAAATACGCATACAGCAAACTTTACAGAAAAATTAGTTGACTTTCAGAACTGATAGTCAATTTACAGAGTATGTTAACTACTCCCAATAGGAAGACATCTTACAAAGTTGGTAATAAGATTTGTTGTGCATGCAACCGGCCTACAGGGTAGGTGGTCGTCCGGTGCCTATAAATATATATGTTATGCTCCGAGTAGAGAGTGAGAAATAGAGGAGAGAGAGTAAGAGTAAGAGAAAGAGAGCGCGGAAGAGAAAAACATAGAGAAAAATAAGGAGTCGTTATCTTTGTTTTTGTATTTTGTTTCCTACTTTTCAAGGATTTGTATAATCAGGATTTTTGTAACCAAAATTTCATAGTGTGATTTTTCATGGACTACGTGTCCCGTGATTTTTTTTTCTTATTTAGAAGAGAGTTTTCACGTAAAATTATGCATTCGTAATTCTCTTCTATCTCTCTATTGTGTGCGTGAGTGTCCATTATCTTTATCCTCTCGATTTTAGTGACTAACCGGCACCCTTTCCCAGTAATCTTTTGCAAATGTGGCAATCCGTAGAGGTTGGAAAGGAAGGGAAGGGGAAGCTCAATAGATTGGATATTGATCTAGGTGATGAAGTTATTAGAAGAACAAGCGAAGAATGACCATTTACATGGGTCAGGGTATGAAGGATTCCAACTAGAGAAAGCAGCATTAGGAGGTGAATGAGAGCTGTGAAGCCATGAATGTAGCATAAGGACCTCATCATTTGCACCAGAAAGCGAGGACAAAACAAGAAGCGCGAGGGAAAGGATGAGATTTGTTCGGGTCATTTTTATGATTGGTATAGTCCATGACCATATATAATATTACATCGATGTCGGGTTATGGATTGTCGAAGTGCTACATCATCATACATCTGTTGCTGTCCGTTTCGTCTTCTGAGGATACCGCGTCTGCCGTGTACTCTCCAACCGCTTGAGCCTAAAATCCTGAGGCCCCGCGCTCTTCGTGAGCTTTTTACCCGCTCGACCCCAAAAACCCGAAGCCTTGCGCTCGCCGTGAGCTCGCCACGCACTCAAGCGCAAAATCCTAAAAGGTCGCGCTCGATGCTCGCCCTCTTCTCCTCGAGCACACATAGGGTTCTCTGGAAATCATTCGTGCGCCCGTCGCTTGCTCGAGTTGCGCTCGAGCGTCGAGCCGATGGGCGAATATTGAATGTATTTTATTGCGCCCTCTATATATCTTTGTCTTATATTTTTGAAACCCTGGGCTCTTGGCCAGATCAATTTCGTGCCCCACTTGTATATACTCCATTGATCTTGCTCCATTTGAGAAAACTAAAAGCTACACCTTTGTGATTGATGTTCTGATAAGGTTTTTCTACACTTTTCCTTTACCGTTTAAACTCTTTCGTTTTTCTACATTTGTTGGAGACGTCGGTACGTTGAAGAATGAGACCCAATTGTGTTCGGCAATTCAAGTGGCTCAAGAGGAAAGATTGAAGTGAAGACCGGAAGGTATCCGATTCTGTTGCCGCAAACAAATCCAATGAGTTCCTTGGTAGGGATCACAAGATGAGAGTAAGTCGGTTAGGTTAGTGCGTCGTTACCACCCGGTATGTAAGTTGATTTTCATAGTGCATTGCTTCCCTAACCGTTGAAACCCGGAGGATTTTTCTCGATTATCGTGGGTATCGAGTTTTTCCTTCGTCATCAAAAATCGTGTCTTTTTATTATTATTTATGATCTCTTATATTTTGCATGCTTGTCATTATCGTTAGTATCTAAAAATAAATATTTTTTATGTGTATTGAATATTTAATTTTTACTACTTCAGCTATTTTAATCGAGGTTGAAACTTGATTGTAAAATTTAGGACAAAAAGTCCTTTTTCAAGATTATAGTGGTGGTGGTCGTAAAATGGGCAATTGTAAGTGTTGAAGGATTGCGCACTGGAACTGACATTGGCATTGGCAGTTGGCCTCAAAACTCAAACTCCTCTTCGGGTTCTAGCATTGGGTCTCTCTCCCTGTGTGTGCCCTTGTGTTTATGTGTATGAGAAACTATGCTTGGGAGGTCTTTTAATCGATTAATGTAAGACTATGCTTCCAAAGCAAGCAAGAACAGAAGTGATAAATATTGAGAGGAGATTTGTGTACTCATACTAAATATATTTGTATATTTACGCTTGAAAGTTGTGATGAGTTATATAACATTAACCATAAATAATAGAATTCTGTTTAGACGTAATAATTACATAAATTTTATCTTATTTTGATGGGATTTTTCATATTCAAAAGTTTGGTATTTCCTTGTGTGTGACTGAGTTCTATTTCTTTGTCACATACTGTGAATTTTATCTTTACCGATCAAGAAAGTGGCAATTTGGTTCATATACTATATTAATTGGTAGATGCTCCTAGTCTAAGCTCCACCACCTCCACCTCCACCTCGGGGTTCTGTTCTGTGTCCTCTCTTTTTACTTTTTAAAAAAAAAAAAAAAAAAAATTATTTAGATTGTTTGAATAACTCATGCAAGTGCAGCATGTGTTCATGAATCGTTTTCCTCAATACACTCAGGAAGGATGGGCAAGCTGTTCTTATCTCAAGGCATTCAGCAAGCCGCTCACTTTAAGGTCACAACATAAATCATTGCCCATGTTTTCTTTTTTCTTCATGCTAAGCCCACCGTCGTGAAAATCATTTCATTCTAATGTTTTAATCCTTAGAAATCATTAAAAATATACATGGGTAATTATAAATTCGGACTTGGTTGTTTGAGCTGCAAGGATTGAACCATAGTATTTATGGATTTAAGTGGCCAGCCTACTGTGAATCCGAATTTTATCAGACACCATTAAACCCTACTCGATCAAATGCTTGAAACTCAACCCTACTGTTGTTAGAAAAGATGAAACGATTGAAAACGTGAATGAAAATTCACATCGTTAAAGCATTTAAAAGATTGCTAAGAGGGTTTCTGACCCAAAGATATATTAGTGCCGTAGTTTCTTTCTTCAAAAAATTTAGGGTTTCTAATCCCCGAGAAGGTTGCTGTAGAATCTAACCACGTTTTTTTATACTTCTACCCTAAATTCTCATGAATGGCTTTACTCCCTCCTTGACTGCGCCAATGATGGCGTGCCCCTCACACTATTGAGATTATTGTAGATGGTGATGAGAGTTTGTGTTGGGGTCACTCCTTCGTGGTAGTTATGTCCACGGACTCCTTTGGAGGAATGGACGAGGATTTTGTTGAGTTGTCCGAGAAGCCTGTCAAAGTGGACGACGACCCGTTGGGAGTGTCATGTCCAAGAAGTTGCTGAGGACATGGACGAGGACTTTAAGAGCGTAGGTTTTGACTCTATCTCCGTATGCCTACTGTAGCCACGTTTTGCAGGTGGGTTGGTCACCTAATCTGATTGAATGTTGAGGCGGCTGTAACTTTTCAAATGTCAGGCCTGTCATTCTGTTACACAGGGCGTGCGCCCGTCATGGCAGCCTAGGTGGCGTAGTCCTGCCGCCCTAGCGCCAATAGGGTGGCCGGCTGTCCACTAGCCCCATTGTATATATATACAAGGCTTGTGTGCCCTTACTCAGTGTGAGTAAGAGTGCTGCTTAGAGGATTTGGAGTGCTTGTACCGTGTCTTTGTGAGCAGCCTTGGAGTGAGCCTTGAAAAAGCTGTGGGCAAGTTTTGTTGTAAAGATACAGTAAGAAATACTTTTAGAGAGAGATTGTACACTTGAGATTGTAAACAATCCTTTTATAGTGTATTCTTTCGTGATTTTTTCCTTGATTGAATAAAGGTTTTCCACGTTAAAATTTCGTGTGTTCTCTCCCGTTTTTCTATCGTTACTTTTTTTGTCCGTCCGATAGCTCTACTATGTGTTGCTATCCGAAAGTTTTGTCCGCTCGATCACCGTGCCTTCTGTGTTTTGCGCCAACAGTTTGTGGCATAGTCCATATATTTTCATTTCAACTTTTATATTAAAATTTAATAGTAAAAATCTTAAGATAAAAAATTATTTGTTGGTGATGGTGTTATGCTGTAACTAGTCCAACCCATGAGTAAAAGTAAACGGGTTTAAGAGCACTCATTTTAGATTATTTTTTAAAATGTTTAAATTATACTATTTATATTACTATTTTAAATTTAAATATTTATTATAATTTATTTAGTATATCATACTGTATATACTAAGCGTCTATACTAAGTAAATAATATTTTTGAAACATTTTTAAATTATTAAATATATTTTTTTCAAACTACTCCTTAACAATTAACAATTGAATTCTATTTATTGTATAATCCAATTATTATCTTTTTAAAAATTAAAAAAAATATATATATATTTTTTTTTGTACGAAGGATATAAGTCAGAGTTGAGATAAGCAACAGCAACGATGACAACTACGAAGAAAATAATGATCATCGAGGAAAAGAGTAGAATAAGAAGACTGCAAAGAAAATGTGCGAGGCAGGGACAAAAGAAGATAAAAGGAAATTAAATTTGGTATCACAAAGAATGAATAGATGCTAAAATTTAAGGAATCCAAATTGAGCTATTTTTTCTATAAAGCATAAATTTTATTCCGTCTAAAAAATAGACAATTTAATATGATGTCTTATTACTTTTTAAAAAATAAATTCTATAAAACATTTAAATAGTTATGAAATTGCAATAGTCCAAATCCAAATTGAATCATATGGTTTAATTATACTAATTTTTTTGTTCAATTTGGTTTAAACTAAGCGGTTATGAAAATTTCAAAACATCCATACACTGAAATACTCATGGTGTCTATCCATAAACATGGCACATTATATAAAAAATTATTATTGTAAATCAAAAACGGATTTGCCTCTATATTTTTTTCTAGTAAGCATATAATCCTGTTATTTAAAACATTCATATTATATTTTGTCTTCTCGGATTTTCAATTTGAATTCTTATACCAGAGAATTTATTATTGTCTGTACAAAATCATAATGTTGGTATCATATTACGAGCCTCATATGCACATTGGCCTCATAAGGTCCTCGGCCTCATATGTACCTACTTCTCATATGATCCTTAGTTATTTGCTTGTTTCATTGTTTAAATTATTTAGTTTGTTAGTTTATTGTTACACATGAATTGCTCCATATATATTGTTATTGCTTATACACTTATACTGACATATTATTGGGAGAGAGAGAATTATTTACACTTCATTCCTTTTGCTGTCTGACTTCTCTCTCTTCTTTTTATCTTTTCCCTCTGCTTCTCTAACTCTTTTTATCTGCTTCTCTAACTCTTTGCACTCTACCCCTCTTTTCTGAGATCTCGGTTTTTTTTCCTTTCTCTCACTCTTTTCTTCCCCGTTTTTTTCCATTTTTTCTGCCAGAACCCCCCCTCTCCTCAGCAATTTCACCATCTAGCGGTCGATTATCATGATACGATCATGGAGCACATATCATGTCACGTTGGATCATATTACTGAAAGGAGCTTATAGCTAACGAACAGACCACGGAGTTTCTGCACATAAATTCTGCTACCTGCTGATCTGAAATGAATCGTGGAGATCTCCTTCAATTTAGAGTAGTCTAAAGTTGTAGAGTCTAACCTGAAACAGCAATGAATTACTCGTTGCCTGCACCTTTGAATAACCCAACTCGGATATCCTCACCAAACTCCAACTGCTTGGCTGAAAGTTGCAAGAAACACATCGATTATTTGAAGTTTTTCCTCTCTTTTAATCCCCGTTTTTGAGGACATCGACGTCGGAGTAACGATGAAACTGTTCGATCATGATTGTGGAGGTCACGGGTTCAAAACCAAAAGGGTAAGATTACTTAGGAGTAAAGCTATCCAATCTGAAGCCGGCCTTTCCGATAATTACATGAACTGGAGCAGCATAGTTGCTGTTGTTATAAGTATCGATCCCATTTGCATCTTTTACAGGCATGCCCAAGCATTGTTTCTGATACACGGCGCACATTCTCTCATAGTTTTGGACGTGACCGAACAAAGCCAGATCAACCTAATTTCCATTCAAAATTTAAAGGTGAAATTAAATGAATGAAATGTCAACAAAAGAGAACGACGGTTAATTGGAAGGAGAAGTATAGAGCAATTGGATGATTAGACTGTGTTTGTAACTAAAATTTATTTCGTCTAAAGAAAGGCACACCTGATGCTGCAGAAGCAATGGCTCTACAGCTGCAACAAACGGTGGATCGACACTGAGAATTTCTAATCCATTGACGGAACCGTACATCGGTCTACGCCGAATGGAAATGACATGAAAAAACAGCACTTTTTTTTTAAGAAAAAGCTATAATAAACAAACAAAAAGATTTGATCGTTATATTCAACTTACCCGGCAAAGATTAACCATGGGGTTCTTGATCGATTGACTGAAGCCATATCAGATTGCATCCAGTCATATTATAAGTGGAGAAAAAAAGGGTTTTATTATTAATGAAAGTTCAGTACGTTAAACTCGTTGGCCAGTCAAATATTTGAAGGCTTGAGATGTTAATTACCTGTTCTGAGTTGACCCACCAATCGTGCTAGGCGGAAATTACAGTAAAGTGACCGGGTCCGTGTTCTATGGAGTACCAAGGCTTGTCTTTTGATGGTGTTGGCATCGAGAAATAAGTCTCGTATGCAGCTCCACATTCCCCACCTGAGTCCGGAGTGATGTAAACAGATCCTGAATCCATGTAATCCCTGAAATATTAAAAAAATATATATAATCTTTAATTTACTGGATTTATAGTATTATTTTTGAAAAATATAATGGAGAAATTAAAAAAAAAATTTATTTATGATTAGTATTCTAAAGAGAAATAGAACATTATATATGAATTGAGAAATGGGATTTTTCATCATATTTTGAACTCTTGTTTCTAGGCATTAACAGCTGTGTGTTTTCCTAGTGAATTTAAGATACATCTTTACATAAAAAGTAATGTACGTTTATTTTTTTTTTTTTATCATTGTTAGTGTTAAATTAAATAATCTTCAAACATGAAATTTTAAAAAGCAACTACTTCATATGCAAACAAAATATTTCAGAGAAATCCAAATTCAGCACACATTATGAACATGAGTAGCACGACATGATATGAAATGTGATACGTGCCTTCGAGCCCTCGAAGACAAGTGAGCAGGAGCCAGCTATCTAATGATAGATTGAAACACTTCTGAAATCAGCTTTCCTTTGTCAGCGATCTGCACAAGTATCAGTTAACAAGAAAAAAAAAAAAAGGAAAGTAACAGTGAGAGGGAGAGAGACAGACAGAGAGAGAAGAGAACAAATGAGAAGAAGAGGTTTCCAGACTGGGAATAATATCTCCCCAGTTACTATAGCATGTAATTACACTTTATACGAAACCAACTGAATGCAGTTGAAATTCAACTAAGCCAACAACTCAACCGAGCCTAAACAACAGAAGGGGACAGCAGAATAAGTACCTATAACAACCTGTATAAAAGTAGAAAAATAAAATGTAGCATAATAAAAATATAATATAACTAAATATAGTTCTAGAGTTTATGCGGTAGCTGAGTTTGCTGAGCACCATGTCTGGTAATCGAAGGAACCGGAACCGTTTCCCTTACTGTATTAATCAGGCCCGTGACAAAAATGCCTTATATTTAGACTACATTAAATAATTGTTATTTGGAATCAAAAGCCACATGTTTTTGATATATCACAAAATCATCATGATTGCTAAAACAGCTGCCAATAATAAATGACGCCCTAACTAGTTTAATCTGTATGTTATTCGTCAAAAGAAAGTTATATCAATCGACAAATATTTTTTAGAAGTTTGAAATGTGAAATGGATACCTTTCATGGTTACCAATTGAAGTCATGAAAGAAACACAAAATCCTAAATTCTTGATAGGGTTAGGAAGAAATTCCATTCAACTAAAAGGCCGGTGGCAAAGCTTATGTCTTTGATGTGGAAGATGGCATCTACGTTGCCTGCATCCACTTCATCTGTCATGGCTCATATCACTGGCTCCGCTCCCGGCAGCATGGCATCGAAAACTTCCAAGTTAACTAGCAAATGTGTGCCTTTATGAGCATGATCATCTTATACAAAATGAACGAATATACTCTATGTAATATGCTATATATAAGTTTTAATACATGATAGGAGCATACGGTGAAAAATGAAAATTGAAACATATCAACACTAGGGGAAGGGGGATTCGAAGGCTCCTAAGTACTCTTGCATAGGAGCCCCTCCCTCGGATGAATGAGGGTCATTGGATCTCCATATTTTAAATTCAACGGACCATATTAAGTTTTATAAAAATATGATAACTATTTTTTTGAGTTTTCTATAATGTAAGTATCTCAAAATTTCAACATTATAAAAGTTTTTTAAAAAATTATTTTACAGATTTTTTTTAAGAAATAAATGTTAATCGTCAAATTTGAAGAATTCAAGTGTCTAATAGGATATTAGGGTTTCTATACACTCCTTGTTTTTTATTTATTTATTTTGGAGGCACTAAATATCCTTTTAGAAGGTTTATCTACTCTATGTAAGCTTTTTGTGAGTCAAGATTTATATTTTTTCTCTGTACATATATATTATTATTTTATGTGCATATATCAAAACTTTAGATGAGTTTACATTTATTGTTGGGATTTTTTTGGGGTCACTCCTATGTAAAAAAGTATTATTATGTTCACAACGTATGCTTGACAAAAATGGATAAAACGCCAAAGTGTCTCATATTTGACATTTACTTTTCTAAAAATGTGCATATAATAATATTGAGTTCAGATTGAGGGATTCTATTTCTCTCAAGAAAAAGTAAAATTATATTTCTAATTATTAGATTAAAATTTAATGGATCATCAAATAATTGTTTTTATGGGATTGCTTTTTTTTTGTTTTTATTTTTGAAAAAAGTAGGAACCGACTCTCTACTTAGATCATGATTCTCATTTCACGTCCAAATATTGCTTTTTTTTATATTCCAAAATTTTTGGAAAAAACAAAATAGAGGGATGGCTCGTCTTGTCTTTTTTTTTTTTTTTTTTTTTTTGATTTTTTTTTCAATACATAGACTTTTATGTTAAAATAAAATAGGAATTATGTATCAATTTAAATATTTTATATTTTTTACCAATAAATATTTAATATGGGACAAAAGAGAAAGTGTAAAATATAAAATTCTTATATGAAAAAAATTTTATGATATAAAACATATATTTATTCGATATACGTAAAGAAATCATTCAATATAAAACATATTACAACATATCTTCTCATAAATTATATAAAAGAAGAGGGATAAAGTGAAAAGGAGAAGAACTAATTCTAATTCATTGAAAGAAAAAGGGTAATCATAAATTTAAATATATTATGAATATTTAATTATATATTATTAATTTTATAAAATTATATAATAATTTAATAATATATAAAATAATTTAAATTTATAAAATTTTAGAGGGATGACCTGAATATAATGTTCAGTCAGAGGGTCAAGAGGAGTCTTTCCCATGCCACCAAATGCCAAAAACGTCACTTTGTTTAATCCTCCCGCCGGTGGGGTCCGAAATTACATGTCAAGGGAGACTCTATTTTTAAAATAAATAAATAAATTATTTTTTAAATTTATGCGGTTTATTTTTAAATAAATATTTATAATTTAATTATTTTTTAAAAAAATTAAAAAATTAATTAAAATTAAATATTAATTTATAATAATTTATTTAAAAATAAATATTTTAAATTTAAAGAGTAATTTTTCTCTATTTTTTTTAAAAGATGAAGATTCAGTTGTCTCATATCATGACTCATCGCACATCGTTTTCTCCTTTGTTAAATATTTTACAAATTTCTTTTTTAAGTGATTATTTAAATTTTTTTTTTTAGATATTTCCTTCCCTTAAGACATCGAAATTACAAGGCCATTTGTTTCCCAAATCTATGAAATTAGGGGACTTTTTTTCAATTATAAGTTAAACTAAGATCGTCTCATTTGCCATTATATATGTAAATTGATAGGAAGAGAATACTATAATTTTAGGAAGAATAATTTTTTTTATTTTTAATTGAATGAGTAAGAACTTAATTAAAAAAATAGGTCTAACTATTATTATAGTGAATATTTATTTAGCTTATATAAACAAACAATAAAAAATTAATAATGTTGAATAAGAATGTCCATTGACACATGAGGAGGATCCATCCTTTGCTTAGTCGGAGTTGGCTCCTATAAAATTTGTTTGATAAATAAATAGGAATATTTTCATATAAAATTATCAATAAATAAAATTAATTTTTTTACCCATAAAATTTATTTATATCTCTTAGATCTGTCAATTTGTTACTATTTTTAGTAAAATTGATGTAATTATTTTAAATTCTTTATAAAAAATAACTGCTAAATTTTTATGATAATTTTTATAAAATTTTATTATATTCACTCCAAAAAAAATTTCTAGATCGATCATTGATTCACACATGCATATTCCAAAGCCTGAAAGGCCCATAACAGTGAGTTATGCCTCGGGCAAGAACGAAATTGCAAGACTCTAGTTATAGCATGGCGTGGGGTCCCCGATCATGCCAACATGACCAATTTTGCAACCTTTACTTCAGCCTGTGCTATGGTGACAGGCTTGCTAGTGGCACCACCTGTATTTGAGGAAAATAATAAAAATACAACAGTATTAAATTTTAAAAATATAGAATTTGTAAAAATAATAACAATAATAATAATAAATCGTTGTTACCTTCCATAGAGGTAAGAATAAGAGGTTGAAGGAAGAAGGGCAGTCATTATTGCGGAATGAATATACCCAGGATCGTGCCACCCAAAGTCTCTTGCAGGGCTCGGTAATAATTCAGAAGCTGCATCAAGGAAACAAATCGACAATATTGATGGAATATAGCAGCTTTGATAAACATGGAGACAGTGACAATGATCATGAACTCACAGCACATTATCATTTGGAGTGAAAGTAGTGACCGCCGATGTCTGCAACTGTCCATTTCCGTACAGGAGTTGCTGAGGCTCGTCGTCTCCACTGACCCATGTTTGCAAATACGTAAGTGCGTCTAGTAGACAGCTCCCAACACTGCAACCATAACAGTGACGTATTGACAAAGTAATCATCAAGGATTACTTTCATACTTTAATATACAAACGGTAAGTAATTTATGTAGTTTAAACAACCACAAAAGTGAAATAAATGATTAAATTTTATATCTTCGGCCATTTGCCTCCTTTATTTTTTTGAATCTGATTTTCACCTTTTTGAGCTTCTGGACTCTCATTCTCACTTCTAGATGGTGTATATGTGAAAATGGAATGCCAAGAACAAAACCAATTTACTTAATTTATAAGGCAGGTCCATCAAATGCCTTCATCGAACGTTACCAACGAACAGCCGGCCGAGATTGATGATCATAGTAATTGGAGAGTTATCAACATTTAAATGTACCACTAATATTTCAGCAATCAATTGAAAGGAACGGAAGAAGGAGATCAGCCGTCGTGAAGATGAATCGAAGTGAAGAAGTGAATCGGCTGAGGCGGCGGCTCAAATGGCTGAAGAAGCCGGCTAGCAAGCCGGCTGGGCTTACAGCTTCGGCTGCTGAAGCATCTACATTCTCCCACTTGGTCCATATTTTACTTGATGTGATAATCAAACCCATCAATTCTCAAATTTAAGAAATAAATATACGAATCATGGCGATAAGTCCTCTAATAATAAGTAATATCTTTCATGTATTACAATATATTACATTTCTCAAGTCATCTCCGTATCCGGTAACATTACTTTATGAATAAACCTTATATTTATTCTTTATCCAACAATTAATGATACTCTCAAATCAATCAATGTGTACATAAAATTTTAAGAAACATCACAACAGATAAATAAAAATTTTATTAAATATCATTATCCATACAATGAAAATTACAAAATGAAACTTAGTTTCGTTTTTGTTACAAGATCCTTGAACCTCAATGGTGGCATGCCTTTTGTCAAACGATCAGCGATCATCGATTCAGTGCTAATATACTCAATAGCAATTTTCTTTCCTTTAATGCACTCAGTTATGGCTAAAAACTAAATGTCGATGTGTTTACTTTGACTACTATTTTTATTATTTTTAGCCAGAAAAATATCAACTGAATTATCTGTCACGAACCCGAACCAAGCAGGTCAATTTAAATAATTAATTATAATTTCTAAAATCTAAAATCCCAATTAATTTTTAGAGCCAATCATACCAAGTCCCAAAATTCGGGTGTGACAAACCAAATATACACTCAACAATTTAAAATCCTCACAGGACCTCATCGAACAATAGTCCGGGCAAAATAAATACGACCTGCTCTACAATCATCGTAAGGGAGATAATAATCCGACCCAAAAATCAAAATCAAACATAAACAAATATTCGATTATTCCCAACATATAACAATAAGCCTATATCCGGCCAATTCCATCATCCAAATCCATCAAATATCGGTGCAAACCATAATAAATGAAAACTCACCAACTCGGACGAATATCGACCGATCATGTCTAGATACTCAGATCGCATCCGAATCTTCTACTCTGAAGGGATAAAACAGAAAAATGAGCCTAATGCCCAACAAGTATCATATTTAGTCAAAATGAGTCCAATAAATCAGAGGGAATGTCAGATGGGTGAAAAATCCAATCAAATTCCAAGATAAATCCAAATCGCCGATAAAACGAATCCAACCGAAATCCAAGATCCAAATTTCAAAAATTCAATGGTAGTCTCGTACCCAAATCAAATATCCAAATCCAAACAAATGTCCAAATTTCCAAAATAGTCCTCGTCGGGACGTATATATATATATATATATAAATATATATATAACCAAAACAGAGGTGATCCGAACCAATTTCAGAATCGATGTTGATCCGAGTCCAAATCTGAGTCCGATTCCAAATCCAAATCCCGATCAGCTTGTGATCTGAGGCAGAATCCGATAGCCGGATGCCAAGTCCAAATCCAATTCCGAGTCCAAGTCCAAGTCCAATGCCCGATCAGCTTGTGATCTGGGGCAAAATCCGATAGCCGGATGCCGAGTCCAAATCCAATTCCGAGTCCAAGTCCAAGTCCAAATCCAATGCCCGATCGACTTGTGATTCGAGGCGAATCCGATAGCCGGATGATCGATAGCGTCTTGCATACCGAAAAGACCGCGATGACAGATATTCCAAATGTTCGTATCAAAACATATATTCAAAATCGTTGTACGAGACATACCAAGCCCAATGATAGGCAAAATCGGCGAATCTTAAATCCAAGTCCAAAAATCCATATCCAAATCAAAGTCCAATTCTAATCAATGCAAAAATACAAATTATGCACCAAATTTGGGTTCTCATTATTTAAAGACTAGCTTGAGGAAGGGTTACACATAATCCCGGTAACCTTAGGCCAAAATCCATGTATTCTATACCCATAGATAAGGTTGCTCACTATGTTTTGCCACCCGCGGCTTTGGGTGCATTCCTCAAGTTTGTCAGATATATTAGGACGTCCGAATATATTTTAAGGTCAAATCAAATTATCCAAATGGGAAGGGTCACTACCAAAGCCTTTCTGCCGCGGAAAGGATTTCCAAATAACAGATAATCTCCCGTCGGGGAGAGCCGGCGTAATCAAATAATCCAAATCCAAATGTAATGACCACAACCCGGCACGTGCATGTGACTGCACGGCCAATGCAAATTTCGTGTATATTTTCGTTATAGATACTGATATAAATATACATCGAGTCCAATAAATTATTCGGGCTTTCAGAAAAATATCAAATTTTCCAAAATCATAAAACCCAGTCCAACAATCCCCAAAACACCCAATGAATTACACATGCATGTCCAGAATAAATTATTCAGGCATATAAAAAAATACATGCATGTTAGTAAAAATCCAAACAGTATCCAAAATATATCGGAATTGAAATTAGACCAAAGAGGGGGTTTACAGATACTTGCCTGGACCTCATATTTTGCAGATCTGAAGAAAGGATGTCCCGAAGTGCTCCAATCGAGCTTCCTCTCTCCACTGCCGTGCGACCTCTCTCTCTCCTCCGTGCGCTCCTCCGCGCCCGCGGCGTCTGGCATGGCCGTTGCCGCCGCCGCTCCACTCTGCTCGGCCGCCCGTCGCCGTCCACCGCCCTCACCCGGCCCGGCACCGGCGTCGATTTGCGGCCGTCGTCTCCTCTCTTCTCGCACAGCCGCTCTCTCTCTCGCAGCTTCGGCCACCACGCACCGCCGCTCACCCACGGCGACCACCGGTCGCCGACGTTCACAGCAACCGCCGTCGACCACCGTCGCAAAGATCTCCACGTGCGCGCTGTCAAGAACGTTGCCCGACAACGCGCCGTCGGCCTCCTCGACGGTTTTCTCTTCGCGAAACCATCGCCGGCAAAAATTCCAACCACCGGCCAAATCACACCGCCGACAACCACCGGCACCGTGCCGTCCTCGTCGCACGCCACCGTCGTCGCCGTCGCCGACGAACGGCCGCCTCTCCCTTCTCCTTCTCTTCTTCCTCCACCGCACGCCAAAACCCTAACCTCCTTCTCCAATTCTTTCTCTCTCCCCGATTTCTTTCTCCCTTTTTCTCTTTTATTTTCTCTTTTTTTTTTCTTTATTTCTTTTATCCTTATCCAAACTTTCTTTTCCAATTATATATATAATAATAATATTATTATTATATATATATATATATATATATATATATATATTCCATTTTAAATTTTCTTTTAATTCAAAATCACAATCGATATTCCGGCTACAACACGAGCGCACCCCGGGCGCCAGCCCAACCGATCCAAATATCCGCCAAAGATTTCTCAATATTTAATTAATTTTATCACGTCCAATTTGCCCAAAATTATAATTAATATTAAATTAATCTGAACAAAGATCCGGGATATTACATTCTCACCTCCTTACAAAAATTTCGTCCTCGAAATTTACGAATCTGAATCTCAACCTCAAATATCATACCATGAGGATATTCTTTCAATGTCATCTTCACTCTTCTCAAACCACTTCCTCGATTGAGTGATTCATCCAAAATCTGATCATCAATAGTAGATCATTTCCATTCCAAAATTCGAATTGAAACTTTTACAAAAACACAAATTCTCGTCGATCAATGACGATTCCAATCCAAGCACATTCGAATGATCATTCCCATATTTATCATACAAATCATATAAGACATATAATGTCCATACATCAAATTAATAGATATGATCAATATGCAGACCGTCTCTTTGATCTACCGAACATTTAGAAGATTTCGATGAACCTTATCTTCAAATAACCCGAGAACCTCCAAACTCAAAATTCTTCTCTTCAAGGTGCTTCCATAAACATCTGACCATCCACATCGAACTTCAAATCAGACTACAAATCCAACCTCCTACTTGAAGCGTCAAATCATATCTTGTGACAAAAGCCAAAAGTCTACACATTTTCGCTGCGCTACTCTGATCGATTATCTGCGTCCAATTAAAAAAATCAGAAGCCTCAAAATCAAATATTTTGTAATCTTCTCATCTCGATAACATGCAAATAGTGAATCTCGGGAACATCCTGATCGTCAAGAAAAGAGCTGACTCCATCAACTCATCCATCATCGTCCAAATTGCTACCAATCTTCTCGTCATCCGAGGTAGACCTGAAACACAAATCTCGAGACTTCATCTTCTGCTCGACTTCATCTTTAGGCACGAATATACCTTGCCACACAGGCCACAACCTCACGCTTTATATTTTGTCTGCAAACCTTAACACATAATCAACTTGTCATCAAATTCTCTCCACTCCGCAAGGTGGACAATCTTCAACGTTCCCATCAAACTTGGACAAATCCAAACTCAATCACAATTACAGATGATCTCATTTGCTCTTCGAATTTCCATCCAATCAGCGATACTCAAACGAGAGAATTCTTGCGAACATGCATCCTCTCAAACGTGCAAAGGGAAAACACTAGTACAGAATGTCCGACATTGCCTGCTCAATCGCTTTCAACTTTAATGTAGCTCATCCAAAAGGGCTTCATTCTGATCTTCTCAAAAGATTCTTTCACAAATAAAAATTTCGTTTAGAATCCAATCCTAACAGCAAAGAGGAAATTCTTCTGGACAAGTCTTTCCATTGGCATCTTTGACATAACACATCACACAAAAATCCTTCAAACGGTGTCGCATTCTGGACTTTCAGACGGCTTGTCCGAAAAGAACATCACCATAGATTCTCATAAGAACTTCTCCCATAAATAGAATCTTAGTTCGAAATCCAATGCTGACAATAAGGAAAGAAAATCCATCTGGCCCAATCCTCATGCAGGCATTCTTGCCACGGCACCTTCATGCGAAACGCTCTAGATTGCGCCGCATCCCCAAACTTTTCTTGGATTAAGCGCCCGACCATACAAAATCCAAACATATCTAAATCTTTTTCAGAAGCATCACTGAGCGCTACCAATCCTTCTGATCCATCAGGAATCGACAGAACTGACATCGAAGATAATCTATTCTTCAATTACCGAAAACTTTTCTCACCAGCATCAATTTATTTGAATACTGATCACTTCTATTCCAATGGTGCCACAACACTGAAATCTTTGAGAAACTTTTCACAAATCTCCCATCATAATCAACTAAATCCAAGAAGCTCCACACTCTCGCGACCTTAAACGATCTTTTCAAATTCGCCACTATTTCTACCTTCTTTGAATCTCCAAATGTCACATTCTTGAAATCTCCGGCAGACTTTCCAATCAGATTCTCATATTTCTCAATATTCTTCAAACAAATTAGAAAATCAGTGACACAGCCATCAAAACTAATCCAAATACGATCAGAAGTCCAATCGACCAAATCCATAAAAGACATTAAAATATTTGACAGCCCAAAAGCACAATCAAAATTTATAACGGCCACACATTGGCCTGAAAGATGTCTTATACACATACTCCCACTGAAACCTCGATTAAGAACACATCGAGCACAGATCAATCTTAGAGAAAACCCAAATTCTTCAAATAGATCCAACAAATCTTCGATCCATGAAAATTGATACATATCCAATTTCCAAATAATCCAAACATAGATGTATCAATCCAATTTCATTCGCCAGAGAACATTAAAGCATTCTACGTCAAGACACTTGGCCGAACAAAACCCTTCTCAAAACAAATTCTACAATTGCTGTCTCAATTTCTTTAACTCAGATAAGGCTACCCCATATGGAGCCTTCGAAATAGCCGACAAATCCAAGCACAACACCCAGCACAAACTTGATCTTCGATCCAAGAGCAAACAGTTGAATCTTCTGAAAAATATCTTCAAGGGTCACGAAATAGCCCCGCATGTGACCATATGCCAGATAAACTCAGCTCTCATCTCTCAACAGATGATTCGCTTGCAGCGCCAAAATAACCTTTAGGCCTTCTTACTGACTCTTCCTTGGAACTCTGAGGATCCATAACCCAAAATGCAAAATGTGACTGACTTGCCAAAATAGTCTTCTACGACTGAGGATCCAGCTCTATCTTCATGGGCCATAACTGCAAATGCTTCGCCTAAAGCCATCCATCTTCTATCAGGACATCTGGAAACCGGATGCCAAAAATTTGAATGATCCTTGACAAATAGCCTATCTGGCCGCAATTTGAAGCAGACTTCATTTCTGACGAAGCAACCTCGTCTCGAGAACTTCGTCTCGCGAACTTCGTCTCGCTAAACCTGCAGGCTGATCTTGCAAACTCAAACTTCAGGAAGAAGACTTTACTTCACCTGAATTTCTTTTAGCTTGTCATCTGAATATTGAACAAATCCACCCTTCGAGTCTTGACTCCAATGTTCTGATTTCTTCTGGAAACGCATCTCTTGAAGCTACTCTAACTTGATCAACAAAGTATGCTCCAGCTCTTCGTCATAAGTGCGTCTGGATGACACCAACAACTTCCAGATTGAATCTTGAAGTCTTCATCTACTATCATGCTTCAACAAATCCTTCAAATTCTTCAACCTCTTCCTGAGCATTGTTTTAAGAGATCGAACCACGAACTCTTTGTCCTTCGATTCTTCAGCGATGAAAGATTTGCAGAGACGACTATCCACCCGATCACAACGACGAGTGAGAATGGACAATCTTCGGTCTTCTCTTGCTCCAATAATGACTTCAGACTTCAACACGATCAGCATCATCGCTGCCAACGAGATCAGACTTGCACTTCATCGTCATGTCTTCTAATAAGGATAAACGAGTTAATTTGACTTGAACTTCTTCATCTTCATCTGCGGCATCCAATCTTGAAGAATCTTCATTCATCTCCACTTTCACCGCTAATCTCTCTACCAATCAAAAATCTCCTTCTACTCCGCGAGATTTCGAGTCGATTAACTTTATCACATACTCCTTTGCTGACCAAAATCTCCTTCTACTCCGCGAGATTTCGGACCAACTCCAATTTCAAGCCACTATTCTTCCAAAATTATAAAATCCAACAAAATCTCTACATATTTGTAGAAACCAAACAAAATTCTAATTCAACTGCTATATCAAATCATACATTACGTCACTTGTGCGACTCATCATTATCAGATGATCATTATTCCAATCCAAACCCAAACTCCTACGATTCGACCTTCTGATTCAAACCCAAATCTTCACAACTCAAATTTTCTATTATCAACCAAAGGTGATACTTATTATATCCAAATATTCAGTCAAATATTTATCCAAAATAACCCAAAGTACCTCTCCTTACGACAGGTCTCTGATACCACTTCTGTCACGAACCTGAACCAAGCAGGTCAATTTAAATAATTAATTATAATTTCTAAAATCTAAAATCCCAATTAATTTTTAGAGTCAATCATACCAAGTCCCAAAATTCGGGTGTGACAAACCAAATATACACTCAACAATTTAAAATCCTCACAGGACCTCATCGAACAATAGTCCGGGCAAAATAAATACGACCTGCTCTACAATCATCGTAAGGGAGATAATAATCCGACCCAAAAATCAAAATCAAACATAAACAAATATTCGATTATTCCCAACATATAACAATAAGCCTATATCCGGCCAATTCCATCATCCAAATCCATCAAATATCAGTGCAAACCATAATAAACAGAAACTCACCAACTCGGACGAATATCTGACCGATCATGTCTGTACTCCTGTACTGCATCCGAACCTTCTACTCTGAAGGGACAAAACAGAAAAATGAGCCTAATGCCCAGCAAGTATCATATTTAGTCAAAAGAAGTCCAATAAATCAGAGAGAATGTCAAATGGGTGAAAAATCCAATCAAATTCCAAGATAAATCCAAATCGCCGATAAAACGAATCCAACCGAAATCCAAGATCCAAATTTCAAAAATTCAATGGTAGTCTCGTACCCAAATCAAATATCCAAATCCAAACAAATGTCCAAATTTCCAAAATAGTCCTCGTCGGGACGTATATATATATATATATATAAATATATATATAACCAAAACAGAGGTGATCCGAACCAATTTCAGAATCGATGTCGATCCGAGTCCAAATCTGAGTCCGATTCCAAATCCAAATCCCGATCAGCTTGTGATCTGAGGCAGAATCCGATAGCCGGATGCCAAGTCCAAATCCAATTCCGAGTCCAAGTCCAAGTCCAATGCCCGATCAGCTTGTGATCTGGGGCAAAATCCGATAGCCGGATGCCGAGTCCAAATCCAATTCCGAGTCCAAGTCCAAGTCCAAATCCAATGCCCGATCAGCTTGTGATCTGAGGCAGAATCCGATAGCCGGATGATCCAATAGCGTGCGCAGATACCGAAGCAGCACCGCGACAGATATTCCAAATGTTCGTATCAAAACATATATTCAAAATCGTTGTACGAGACATACCAAGCCCAATGATAGGCAAAATCGGCGAATCTTAAATCCAAGTCCAAAAATCCATATCCAAATCAAAGTCCAATTCTAATCAATGCAAAAATACAAATTATGCACCAAATTTGGGTTCTCATTATTTAAAGACTAGCTTGAGGAAGGGTTACACATAATCCCGGTAACCTTAGGCCAAAATCTATGTATTCTATACCCATAGATAAGGTTGCTCACTATGTTTTGCCACCCGCGGCTTTGGGTGCATTCCTCAAGTTTGTCAGATATATTAGGACGTCCGAATATATTTTAAGGTCAAATCAAATTATCCAAATGGGAAGGGTCACTACTCAAAGCCTTTCCTGCCGGCGGAAAGGGATTTCCAAATAACAGATAATCTCCCCGTCGGGAGCTGGCCAGAATCAAATAATCCAAATCCAAATGTAATGACCACAACCCGGCACGTGCATGTGACTGCACGGCCAATGCAAATTTCGTGTATATTTTCGTTATAGATACTGATATAAATATACATCGAGTCCAATAAATTATTCGGGCTTTCAGAAAAATATCAAATTTTCCAAAATCATAAAACCCAGTCCAACAATCCCCAAAACACCCAATGAATTACACATGCATGTCCAGAATAAATTATTCAGGCATATAAAAAAATACATGCATGTTAGTAAAAATCCAAACAAGATATCAAAAATATATCGGAATGAAATTAGACCAAAGAGGGGTTTACGAGATACTTGCAGGACCTCATATTTTGCGAGATCTCAAGAAAGGATGTCCCGAAGTGCTCCAATCGAGCTTCCTCTCTCCACTGCCGTGCGACCTCTCTCTCTCCTCCGTGCGCTCCTCCGCGCACGGCCGTCTGCTGGCCGTTGCCGGCCGCCGCTCCACCTGCCTGGCCGCCGTCTGGCCGTCACCGGCCTCACCCAGCCGGCACCGGCGTCGATTTGCGGCCGTCGTCTCCTCTCTTCTCGCACAGCCGCTCTCTCTCTCGCAGCTTCGGCCACCACGCACCGCCGCTCACCCACGGCGACCACCGGTCGCCGACGTTCACAGCAACCGCCGTCGACCACCGTCGCAGCATCTCCACTGTGCGCCGCCGTCAAGAACGTTGCCGACAAACGCCGTCGGCCTCCTCGACGGTTTTCTCTTCGCGAAACCATCGCCGGCAAAAATTCCAACCACCGGCCAAATCACACCGCCGACAACCACCGGCACCGTGCCGTCCTCGTCGCACGCCACCGTCGTCGCCGTCGCCGACGAACGGCCGCCTCTCCCTTCTCCTTCTCTTCTTCCTCCACCGCACGCCAAAACCCTAACCTCCTTCTCCAATTCTTTCTCTCTCCCCGATTTCTTTCTCCCTTTTTCTCTTTTATTTTCTCTTTTTTTTTTCTTTATTTCTTTTATCCTTATCCAAACTTTCTTTTCCAATTATATATATAATAATATTATTATTATATATATATATATATATATATATATATATATATATTCCATTTTAAATTTTCTTTTAATTCAAAATCACAATCGATATTCCGGCTACAACACGAGCGCACCCCGGGCGCCAGCCCAACCGATCCAAATATCCGCCAAAGATTTCTCAATATTTAATTAATTGTATCACGTCCAATTTGCCCAAAATTATAATTAATATTAAATTAATCTGAACAAAGATCCGGGATATTACATTATCGCAATATATCTTTAATGGCTTTGAGATGGAATCAATTACTCTGAGCCTAGACATGAAATTTCTCATCCATACACCACACTTTGTAGTCTCGAAATAAGCAATGAACTCGGCTTCCATAGTGGAAGTAGCGATTAATGTTTGCTTTGCACTCCGCCAGGATACAACTCAATCGGCAAATAAAAATATATAATCGGATGTTGATTTACGTGAATCAACACCTCGAGCGAAATCTGAATCGGAGTACCCCAATACTTCTAAATCGTCGGTCCGTCTATATATAAGCATGTAGTCTTTGATACCTTGAAGATACCTCATCACTTTCTTAGCAACTTTTCAGTGTTTCATACCTGGATTACTCTAAAATATTTCCAACATTCCAACTGTAAATGCTATGTCAGGTCTTATATATACCTAAGCATATATCAAACTTTCAATAACTGAAGCATATGGAATGTTTTTCAATTGTTCCCATTCTAAATCATTTTTTGGGCATTGGTTCAAATTGAACATATCACCATTCACAATGGGTGCTCACTTGATGAATAATCTTTCATCCAAAATCTCTGTAAAATTTTATTGATATAGGTCTCTTGAGACAAACCCAGAACATATCGTAGTCTGTCTCGATGTATCTTAATGCCAATAACATAATATGTATCACCCGTATCTTTCATTTTAAATTTATCAGAGAGAAATTGTTTGACCTCATACAGCAACCCTTTATCATTGGATGCAAGTAAAATATCGTTTACATACAAAATAAAGAAACAAATCTTACTTCCACTGACTTTCTGGTATATACATTGATCCAAAATATTCTCTTCAAAACCAAATGAAGAGATAATTTTATCAAATTTTAAATACCATTGACGGGAGACTTGTTTCAATCTATATATAGATTTCTTGAGTTTGCATAGCAATTGCTCACCATCATTAGAGGAGAATCCTTCTGATTGTTTCATATAAACCTCTTCCTCTAGATCATCATTTAAAAATAATATTTTCACATCTATTTGTTATAATTTCATATTAAAATGAGCAACCAATACCAAAATTATACGAAGAGAATCCTTTTTAGACATAGAAAAAAAAGTCTCCGTGTAATCAATTCCCTCCTTTTGAATATATCCCTTAGCAACAAGTCCTACTTTATATATTTCGATATTGCCTAATGAGTATTTCTTTATTTTAAAGACTCATTTATACCTTATGACTTTCGCACATTTATGCAACTCAACAAGATCTCATACTCCATTGCAACTCATGGAATTCATCTCTTCTTTCATGGCATTATACCATAATTGTGACTCATTACAACTCATAGTTTGTGAAAACGTTTTATAATCATTTTTTACTCCAATATTGTAGTTAGACTCCTGTAAATCTATAATATAATCACCAGGGATTGTTGACTTTCTCATTCTAGAAAACCTTCTCAATGTTATATCATCATTCTCAATAGGAGTATGTTGTACAACTATTTCAGATAAATCTTGAATTTTATGATCAACTAGAACAGGATTAGCATTTTATGAAATGACATTGATTGATTGATCAACACCAATTTGATCTTAAAGGGTGTTATGTACAACAATCAACATATCATTTGAAGAGAAAGGTTGAGAAACTAAATGATCACTACTAGAAATCAAATTTCTTGATCGTTTTCTCCCACACATTAAGTCATTCCTAAGAAATTTTACATTTTTTGATTTCACAATCCTAATGTTGTGAGATGGACAGTAAAATTTATATCCCCTGGACCGTTCAACATATCCAATGAAATGCCCACTAATAGTCCTTGGATCCAACTTCTTCTCATATGGATTATAAACTTTTACTTCAGATGAGCATCCACATACGCATACTTGTTACAAACTCGATTTTTAACCTTTTCATAACTCAAATGGAGTTTTTGGAACAGCTTTTGTTGGGACCCAATTTAATATATACACCGCCGTTTTAAGAGTTTCACTTCATAAGGATTTTAAAAGTTCAGAGTTACTAAGCATACTCCTTACCATGTCCAATAATATTTGATTTCTTCTTTTTGTTACATCATTTTGATCCGGAGAATCATACATAGTATATTGGGTAACAATCTCATGTTCTTGAAGAAACCTTACAAATGGACCAAGCGTTTGTCCATCTTTAGTATATCTTTCGTAATACTCTCTACCTCTATCTGATCTCACAATCTTGATTTATTTTTCACATTATTTCTTTAATTCTACTTTAAATAATTTAAAAGTATTTAAAACTTCATTCTTATTATGAAGCAAGTAGAGATACATATATCGTGAAAAATTATCAATAAAGGTGATAAAATATTTTGGACCATATGAGTCAATATCAGGACTATAAATATCAGTATGTATGATTTCTAATATGTCCGAACTCCTTTTGATATTTTTCTTAATCTTGTTGGTCTGCTTTCCTTTAATACAGTCCACACAAGTCTCAAAATTAATAAAATTTAGAGCACTAAATACTCCATCATTTACTAATCTTTTGACTCTTTCAATGGATATATGACGTCATCTCCTATGCCACAATATAGAGAAATATTCATTCATAACATATCACTTAATGCCAACATCAGCATGCACAGTATTGAAAGAGGTATTGTTTTATAAATTTAAGCAATAATGACCATCAGACAATATACCATTTTCAATAATATCAAACTTATAATGTAAACTGAAAAGTGAGTCTGAAAATGTAACGAAATATCCAAAAGGTACAAGTCTTGAAATTGAAATCAAACTTCTGAAGAAATTTAGAATATAAAAGGTCTTTTCTAAACTCAAAATAAAACCACTACTCAAAACTAAGCTGCATGTTCCAATGGCCTCCACATGTGAACACATCTTATTTTCGGAGAAGATACTTTGTTCACTGTCCACTAGCTTCCTTAGGTTTTGCAAGCCCTGTAAGGAATTTGAAATATGGACTGTAGAACCAGAATCAATCCACATGTGTTATTTGAAATATTAACCATATTAGATTCATAACACATAAAAGAGAATAGATTACATTTCTTTTCAAGCCAATTTTGATACTTGACAGTCCTTCTTAACGTGTCCCTTCTTTTTACAGAAGAAACACTTGGACTCCTTCTTGATGTCAAATAGATGATGTATTTTACATTTTTCCTTCTTTTTGGCTTGTATTTTAAACTTTTCTTCTTTGAACATATAAACGCTTTCACTTTGTCCCATCATGAGCCTTTTTTCCTCTTAAACACACATGACCATGAGTTCATTGATCAATCATTTATCTTTATATATGTTGTAAAAAATTTTACAAGGTCCATATTATGGTGGAAGCTTGTTCAAAATATAGTGCATAAGGAAAGATTTAAACATTTTGGTCTTCAAATTTTTTAATTGAGCCACTATATCCCTCATCTGCATTATGTGCTCACGCACACTCTTAATACTGGTGAGCCTTATAGATGAAAACTTTATTATCAGGGTGCTAGCAAGTGCTCTATCTAAAGTTTCAAACTGCTCATCGATAGCCTTCAATAAATTCCGCACTTTATTATACTGGTCGATAGAACCACAAATACCAACAGAAATTTTAGTCTTTATAAATATCAAATTGAGACGATTAGATCGCTCCTATCATTCATAAAGAGTTACATCAACCGGAGTGCTGATAAGAGTAAGAGCAGGTGGTTTGTCTTTTCGTATAGTATAATCTATGTCCATCCACCCTAAATGAAGAAGATTTATCACCTTCCACACCTTATAGTTATCACCTTTTAGTTTAAAATTTTCACATCTTATGTCGAAAAGATTAACAGATTAAATAACTGCATAAAAATTAAATACATACTTAACAATCAATAAATGAGGCTAACAAAATACATAATTATGTTTTATCAATGTAAAGCATACATTATAAATCAATTGATATAAAAATTACCTGTGAGCTAAATTTTTAATTCAAGTAGATTCATATCCAATTTTATGATAAAACTAACAAATTATATTTTAATTCTTAATCTCTGTTGGTAAATTAAAAAAATAATTTAACATTTTATCTTGATTAATTAATTTAATATAATAAAATTTTTTGTGGGATAAATTTTATCATATTAAAATAATTAGCCACAATTAATGTCCTTATACCACACGTGATAATAAAATATAATTTTATTAATTAAGGACGTTGTGGCCAATCCCTAATTAATTAAATTATATTAATCACTAGACATTATATACACATATATATAATTATATTATGAATATTATATTTTAATCTTTATATATATATATATATATATATATATGTGTGTATGTATGTATATACACGTATTATCTAAATGTATAAAAAAATTAAACTGCCCATAAAACGCCAACCGAGTGTTCAGCGCAGCGTTAATCCGGCTTCAGCCCATACGACCCGTGTTCGAAACCGCCCACCCCGCGTTTGCAGCATTTTATTCATTTTTCGGATTGCTACAGTGATGGGCCAAGGTACGTGTGGGCCACGCACAAAGCAGGCCGCCAACCCAAAGCCACGCAGACGCCAGAACGCGGACGTGGGATTTGGGCCGCGAACGAAAACAACCCAATTCCAAAACCGTTTTATTTTTTTTTTCAATGCACTGTAGCAGAAAAACGTCGTTTTTGACACTGTAACAACAGATAAAACAACGCCGTTCAGAATACTGATAACAGAAGACAAAACGACACCGTTTATAAAACTGTAGCAACAATTAAACGACGCCGTTCAGGCTGTCTACTACCTTCGTCGGGTTCGCCCAACCCGACAACGCCCGATTCGACACATTTTCCAGCCCCGATTAAAACAACGCCATCTTAACACCAAAATTGATGAAAATTATAGGAAAATGTCGAAAATTGAATTTTTCAACGATTTCCAGCATTCATTTTTATCGAATCATAATAAAAATGAAAACTTTAAGAATTTTAATTTATGGACAAAAAAGAAAAAATGGCAGAACGGCAAAGGCAGAGGCGATGCCTCTCTGATACCAAATGTAAGCAATTAATGTGGCTTAAATAATCGCGAAAGCGAAATAAAGGATCGAATTTTATACCTCTAGCCATTTGACTCCTCTGTTTTCCCGAATCTGATTTCCACCGTTTTGAGCTTCTGGACTCTCATTTTCACTTCTAGATGGTGTATATGTGAGAATGGAATGCCAGGGACAAAACCAATTTACTTAATTTATAAGGCAGGTCCATCAAATGCTTTCACTGAACGTTACAAATGAACAACCGGCCGAGATTGATGATTACAGTAATGGGAGAGTTATCAACATTTAAATGGACCACTAATACCTCAGCAATCAATTGAAGGGAATGGAAGAAGGAGATTAGCCATCGTGAAGATAAATCGAAGAGAAGAAGTGAATCGGCTGAGGCGGCGGCTCAAACAGCTGAAGAAGCTGGCTGGCAAGCCGGCTGGGCTTGCGGCTTCGGCTGCTGAAACATCTACACAAACTGCATGCACTTCATCATAAGTTCATGATTTATACATATATTCTTACTCTGCAGTAGAAGGCGATATCATACCAATCCAATCTCTCCCTGCCGGAGCTAAAACACCACTTACAGTAACAGTGAGGTTTCCTTCATTCGGGAGTGCAGAAGAAGTGCTGGTGTTCATCTAAATGCAAGGGCTTTCAATGGGACATTTGATTAAAGTCATTCTATTGATCAACCGAAAGTCAAATATTATCATGCGATCATAATTCTCAATCTTATACTCATGTCCGTTCGGATAAAGTCGATGAGAATCCAAAGATGAGAATATGCACAGTAGTATGTCAACATAAGATTCAGATTGGTAGAAAGATCATCCAGCAGAGTGTTTGCTCTCTATAAAAAGTAAACTATGGATTTAAGTCAACATAATTTAATTATATATTTGGTCTCCATTGATTTATTATAAAATAATAATTTATCAATAGGGTATATATCTACCAACATGAAAAACATTTAACTCTTAATGTGGATATAATCATAGCAAAAAATAAAGTCAAAACTCTATTAATATTTGGCTCTCTTATCCTGCTTAGGGGTTCGAGACCTATTTGGTAAAGTCACATAAATTTAATTAACAAAATCTTAAAAGGATATCTTCAAATATCAACTAGGTATTATTAGATTATACACTTTTTTTATATTTATGTTAATTAGTCTATAAAAAATAAATATATGAATAAAACACTACATTAAAATAAATGTAAAGATGGGTATGTAATATCAATATTGACTTAATAAGCTAAATATAATGTCATAGCTACGCCTATCTCCAATGGGTCTTTGTTTTTAATTTGCAAGGTACTTCAAAAGAATTTATTATTTATTATTTTGAAAATATGTTTTAATAGAAAGTTGTTGGCAGTCATATTATTTTTATAGCAAATATGAGACATTTTTTTAGTTGCAATGACAAATATGACCTTGACTTTGTTGCAGAAGCAAATTTATAATCAGCAGCAGAACTCCTATGTCCTTAGTAGGAGTAATATTCTAGTGCAAGAAATCAATGAGCATTTATTGTATAGAATAGTTTTTGAAGGCAATAAACTAGATGCATGCTAACCGGGGATCCTATTTAACGTACGGATAAAATCGGATCCTACTTTCTCACTCTGAGTGATCAAATTGCGTCCTCAGTCAAATCTAACCTCTCAAATTTATTATAATTCTTTTTTAAATTTGTAATGTAAATAAATCTGGACAGTTGACTGTCAAATTCGGTTGAATGTGCGATCTATTATTTGAAATTGAGGAGCAGGATCCTACTTTATCCATATATAAAATAGGATCTCGAGACCTGATACAAGCCATCCTAAGAAAAGTTTAAAAATTAAACTTGATGGAATAAAATAAAACTAATGGTAAATGTGAATTTGACTAATGAAATAATTGATGATGGGTTTGATGTGCCAATATTCTTGATTGACGCGCTGAGTAGCTCAATTATGGGGAGAGAATAGCTTGAAATGTTTAGTTAATTGCATGGAAGTCTAGAGATATCAATCACATCTTCTTTATCCTCTTTGGGAGCTAAAAAAGATAAGATTTGTTTGGCTAATTAGAAGATAAAAAAAGATGTGATTAAATATTTTTATGTTAATGGTTGATGTATTGTTTAAAAAATGTTATGTATTTAATGTTATATACTATTGTTATATAAATATTCGATAAGAATTTTACTTTATAAAATAAAATAAAAATCTTATTTTTTCATTGATTTTAAAGAAATTTAAATATTTAATATATAATACAGAGTTTTCTATTTTGATAAAAAAAAGAACCATTGTATATGAATTTATTATATTTGTATATATCCTAATATATTATGGACAATTTAAAGATTATATTTATCATCCACAAGTAAAACAAAATTGCTATTTGATGTCATCTATAGAGTATTATAAATAGTCTACCTACAAATCTTGAATAATAATATATTAGCTTTCTACTATCAGAAATATATATAACACAATATTTAAAATTTACCCTTCGATTAGTTGATAAATGAGTCACTTATGAAATTCAAATCTTAAGATTTATATAATAATTTTAAATTAAAATAAATTATTAAATTATCAATATAAAATTATAGTTTTGGATTAGAAATTAAATATTGGACTATAGAGGTACCGAAAAAGCAATGCCTGAAGATCGCCTCAGCCACATATGAGCACATTTGTCTCATTATATTCGCATCTTATTGGCAATCGTACGCAGATTGAAATTAGTATTTGCATCTAATTTATACCTAATAGGTGCATATGTATCAATCTATTATATAAGGCATTCTTGACACTTCTTAACTTATTTTTAAGCTATCAAAGAGAAGAAAAATAAAAAAAAAAAAAAAGAATGGAAGATAGAGAGAGAGAATTTTAAAGTTTAAATTAGGGATTATTTGATTTTAAGTTAAGATAAATAAATTTCAAACATGCTTCTTCATTTTTATAGCTAAAATTTTGAAGGTTTTTTTTTAATATTTGTCTAAAATTTGAGATTTTTGTTTTCTGGTTACATACAAATACTAATTCGTGCTTCCTTTGATGGTTACTTTATACGCATGTCTCTTTTTATAATATTTCTCGAATTAGGAAATATATTGTCCACATCCATAAAAAGTATAAAAATTCTTTAAGAAATCTTGAAACATTTAAAGTTAAAGATAAATATCTTCTTTTATATATATATATATATATATTCTTGACAAGAACCTTGAATAATATTTTTATTATATCTAAAATTCTTGAAAAACTATATTAAATCTCTATAATAAGTTAAGTTGTATTGTTAATTTGTAAATTTTAAAAATATTCATATTTTGCAAAGATTTTTTTATATTATATTTAAAATAAATAATCATAAAAAATTGATAAAAAATACATATATTATGATATATTATAATATATTTATATAAAATTGTGTGGAGTTCACTTATGGGTTCTAAAAAATAGTGGGTATGATCCCATCTATATGATGTTTTATAGACAACTTATCTATCAGTATAAATAGTAAAGTATTGTTCTAATTTATTGTATTAAAGTATAAATCAATCTCGAATGATTATATTTTGTTGAGAAGGTATCTCAATTTTTAGTTCATTTATTTGTTTAATTATCGATTATCATATATATTGAGTAAACGAATAGAAAACCCACTAGTCTATATAGCACAATTAATCGTTCTCAGTATCATTAGCAATAGTTTTTTCTAAACCTCATTTGAACACTTTATTGGTTAACTTATAACACAATCCAAAGTTAATAAAAATTAATTGTATGATGATATGGGTATCAATTATAATAACATGGTAATTAAAAATTAGATGATATATATTGAAAACTCAACACTAAATTACTAAACAATAAGAAGGAGTTGATAATCAAGGGCTCCTTAATAGAATGAAGAGGGAACACCCCAACCATCTGGACCATCCACCTAATAGAATCAAGGGCTTCTTTAAGAATGTTAAAATTGAAAAAAAGAAAAACAGACGTGGGCCCAAGCAAAAGACTCACTTTAATTTTTTTTTAATTTTAATTCTTTTTTGTTAGCTGTTTATTATCCATTTTATGAACTTTGATAACACATTTAATTTATTTGACAGTATAATTAAGTGGGCACTCCATTGATCTCTCATGGACAAGAACCAATTTATTTGTCTCTGTCTTCTTATTTTTTCTCCTCAAATATATATAAAATATAAGTTCTCATATTACTAAGATTATTCACCAATACAAAGATCATAATAATAATATGGTTTTAAATAACATTCTCGAAGGAGGTCCACAGTGATGGGATAGGCCGACGGGTTTTTGTCTCCTAAATATTGCTACTTGGTAATGTAGAATGAATCATCGATCTGTCTTGTGTGCGCATTCACAAGCTGTCAAAAATATTAAAATTTTAAAAAAATTAGCTAGGAAAAAAAAAAAAAAGTGCTAGGCATGCTATTTCCTATGTTGATCTCCTTCAATTTGAAGTAGTCTAAAGTTGTAAAGTCTAACCTGAAACAGCAGTGAATTAGGTGTTGCCTGCACCTTTGAATAACCAAACTCCGATAACCTTACCAAACTCCAACTGCTTGGCTGAACGAAAATTGCCAATAAATAAATAAATAAATAAAAACAATATTATTTCATAAATATTCTTTATAATTTCTCCTATTTCTTTCCTTGAGCCTTAATATAAAGGTGAAATCAATATATTATAACCCAAGAGTTACTCGTTTAGATCATAAAAATAGTATCTTTATATTTACACAGGAATTAAATAGTTTATAACTATCAAATCTACAATGCAAGAAAACTGATATATTGAAACATCTTTTTAATTATTTGTTTCCTTTAAAAATCTTTATGTAACCGTGGAGTTAATTCGATGTAAAATAATAGTTATTAGTTTAATTTATTCTAATAATATATTGTATAATATAAGATAAAATTATATATAATAATGGCATAGACATATAGATGTGGTTGTTAAAAAGCTAAAACCCTAGTTTCAACCTCCTGGGGTAGCCAAGTTGACATGGTTGCTAACACCATAGCTTACCACCGTGTCGAGGAAATTAATTTCCAAACAAGTAAAATTGAGGCCAAGCTGTCAAGCAATGAATCAAAAAATATTTTATTTTTTAAAAAGATAAAAATACTTATTTTCATAATATTAATTGTCTATTTTTAAATAAATAATTATAATACAATCATAATTATAGAAATAATATAAATAATTTTAAATAAATCATATACATGATATGGTATATATTAGGTATTTATTAAAATGATTTAATGTTAAAATTTTATATTATTTTGTTATATTTTATTTAAAAAGATATTTTTTATAGAAAGAATGTTATTTAGGTAATTTAAAAAATAATCATCTTCTTATCTTGTAGATGCCAAAATTACCTATTATTTATTATAGAAAAAAATGATGATTTTCTCGATAATATTAATGCTAGTTTTTTATTAGATTAGTCAAAGTTTATTAACATTCCATGAATGCTAATTTTTATAAGACATTAAAAAAAATCAATTTCAACTACTTATTCACAAGATTCTATGAACTCCCACCAAAAGAAAAAAATATAGAGAGAGATAATAATAAATAAAAAAATCAATTAAAAAATTATAAAAAAAAAAATAGTAAATACCAATTCAGATATATCATCAATATCTAATTTTATATTATTAAAATATAAAATAATATGATAATTTTAGCATCCACAAATTGCTTGATTATCACAAAATCTTACAATTTACTGCCGCCAATTGTCAGACTACCCAAGCATTCCCAACTCAAGCTATTTAACTCTTTTTTAGGCTCGACAGACAGCGAGAATTTCATATATCAAGCTATCATTTTTACTTTGTTTACGAGATTGAAAATTTTAAAGGGTAAGATTACTTACATTAGAAGTGAAACTATCCAAAGTGAAGCCTGCCATTCCAATAATTACATGAACAGGAGCAGTGTAGTTGCCATTGCCATACGTATCGATCCCATTTGCATCTTTTACTGGCATGCCTAGGCATTGTTTCTGATAAACGGCACACAGTCTCTCGTAGTTGTGAACGTGCCCAAACAAAGCCAGATCAACCTGATTTCCATCCCCCCAAAGAGGGGGGTAAAATTAAGCATGAAATATGGAGATTTATGTAAACTCTTGCAATTCTAAGTTTAAATAATCGAATTGGAATAGGACTAAACGAGGGGCCCTGCAACGCGGGCTCCGTACGGCCCTCCATATGACCCCAGCCCTCCTCCATATGACACCATATGACAGCGGTTAAATTTTCATCCAACGTCCATTATTAACCCTTTTATTTAAAAAAATATTCTTTTGTTGTTTTTTAGTAACATAAAAACGAAATGTGTTAGATGGAATTCGGTGACTGTCATTTTATACGAAGTTGCATCGTAACAGCCCTGTTCTCAGAATACCTGATACTGCAGCAGCAATGGCTCTACAGCTGAAACAAATCGTGGATCAACGTTGAGAATTTCTAATCCCTTGATGGAACTGTACATCGGTCTATGCCTGAAACGTAATGGCATGGGCAATCACTGTATTAATTATAAGTTATTTTTTTATGATTTTTTTCTACTAACTTCACTTCCGATCAAGTTTTTCTTGTGCTTGTTTGGATATAACTAAATATTTATGGTCAGTTTTGAAGGAAAATAAAATACAACAAAATCAAAATTTTCAAATAATTATTTATTTATAAAAATCAGTTTTAACGTCAATCAATTCTATTTGCATTGGAGATTCAGACTTGATTTCTTCAATATAAAATATAATTAAACATAGTATTAATGTATTTACGAAATGATTAACACGAAACCTTTAAACATTTGTAAGCATCAGTTTGCATCAATTTACAATTTTTATCTAATTTGATGTTTATATTTACGTTAAATTTGGTATTTATTTATTTATTTATTTATTTATTTAGTGAGTTTCAAACCGGTTTGATCATTGAAGACAACTTACCCGGCAAAGATTAACCATGGGGTTCTTGACCGATTAACTGAAGCCATATCAGATTGCATCCAGTTGTACTATAAGAGGAGGAGAAAAAGGGTTTCATTGTTAACAAAAAGCTTAATAAACCTCGATATGCTGAAATATTCGAACTATGGAAAGTTCAAGTGCTCGTTACCTGTTCTGAGTTGACCGACCAAGGGTGCTCGGTCGAAATCACAGTAAAGTGAACCGGCCCCTGCTCTATCGAGTACCAAGGCTTATCTTTTGCCGGCGTCGGCATCGGGAAATATGTCTCGTAAGGAACTCCGCATTCCCCACCTGAGTCGGGAGTAATGTACACGGAACCCGAATTTATGTAATCTCTGAAATTAAAGAAAGCACCACGTCGTTGATGCATTTAACATACATTTTTTAGAGGTTAGTGAGGAGGGGAAAAGAGGTACCTTTCATGGTTACCGATTGATGTCATGTAAGAAACACTAGATGCTATGTACTCAACAAGGTTAAGGAAGAAATCCCATTCAACCAAAAAGCCGGTAGCATAACTTATATCTCCGATGTGGTAGATGGCGTCTATGTTGCCTGCGGCCACTTCGGAAGCCATGGCTTGAATTACCGACTCAGCTCCGGGCTATATGACAGTGAAAAGGACAACTTAATTATCAAATACATGCCATTGCCGTTGTAATTGGAGATGAGCATAACAAATTTTTTTTCTTTCATATATCCAAAAAAAAAGAAAGAAAAAAGGAAAAAGACTTTCATAGAGATTGAATGCTTCAAATGACTATTAAAATTGATTATCTATTATTAAGATATCAATATGAAATGGAAGAAGTATAAGATATGAAATTCTAATCCGGGATAGAGAAATTATATGATACAAAATAAATTCATTCAATATCGGCAGAGGAAGAATAAAAAAAAAAGCTTATTTAGACTTTTTTTCCTTTTATATAACAACAGAAGATAAGTTGCAAGGACCTGAATATAATGTTCAATCGAAGGGTCAAGAGGAGTCTTTCCCATGTCACCAAATGCCAAAAATGTCAATTCATTTGATCCTCCCGCTGGTGGAGTACGGAACTGTGTTTGATTGCTCCATCCAACTGAATTACTGCATGAACCATTTCACGTCATTTATCCTCAATCACCACTAATACTTTAAGAACTTGCTGTCATAATCCCAGTTCTGTAATTATCCTTTCGTTCTTTTTATTTAAAAAAAAATGGGGATTTCAAAGTCTTTCTTCTGTTTTCTTGATTGACGATGGAAGAACATTGATTACCTTCCATACTGGTAAGAGTATGTGGTGGAAGGAAGAAGACCAGTCATCACTGCTGAATGAATATAACCAGGATCATGCCACCCAAAGTCCTTCGCAGGGCTTGGTAATAACGTAGTAGCTGCAGAGATATTGAAGGAAATAATTACAGAAAATCGCAATGAAATATGTGAAGTATAAAACTCAGAGAGAATTTGATAAGTGAGATGATCAGATGGACCTAACTGCACATATCATTTTGAGTGAATGTTGTGACCACTGATGTCTGCGACTGGTTATTTCCGTACAAAACTTGTTGAGGAGCTTGGTCTCCACTGACCCATGTTAATGTCATCTACATTTTTTTCAAGCCGACATGATAACAGTTCTTCAATCACAGAAACCGGCCATTTTGATAAATCACCATTAAAATGACAGCTTTTTTTTTTTTTTTTTTTTACCGAAGTAGCTGTTGAATCGATGCTCGAGAGATGCCCGTACAGTGGGCTAGCTGGATTTGCAAACTGAATAGGCTGCGTCGTGGCCAAAATGCATGGAGTCTTCACGCCTCCGGCGAAGAACACGAATATAAGGTCAGTCCTGATGTTTGTGTAATGGAAAGTTACAGAACCAGAGCAAGTCTTAATCAGACATGAACTGTCCTGGCATGCTGAATTCTGGCAGCTCAAATACCCTGGATCATTCGACACGTATTGTGCCTAATTTAAAAAAAAAAAAAAGGTAGAAAATTTGACCCAAAAAAAACCCAGAATTAGAGGAAAAGAATGCTGTCGAGTTGAACAGTATCGAACAGTAAGTTGCAATTCCAGCAATACCTTCACAGGATAATGGCAGAGGAGAGGAAGACCAGCGAGATCACCCGTTTGCATATACATAACTGCGTCTAGTGGACAGCTCCCAATACTACAACGATCACAGTATTAATGGAAAAAAAAGGTCATCAATCAAGATTTCATAGTATAAAGGTAAGTGATTGATGCATTCTTACTCTGCAGTAGAAGGTGAGACCATAGCAACCCAATCTCCCGTCGCCGGATGCAGAACGCCACTTACAGTAACAGTGATGTTTCCTTCATTCGGAAGTGCAGAAGTTGCGCTGGTATTGATCTGGATGTAAGGGCTTTCAATGGGACACTTGATTAAAGACATTCGATTGATCAACCGAAAGTCGGATATCATCGTGTGGTCGTAGTCCTCGATCTTGTACTCATGTCCATGCGGATATAGTCGATGAGAATATGAAGATGAAGTTAGAGATAATACAAGAATGGTGATGATGAGAACCTGCAAATAAGGGTTTCTCCTGTCCATCATGCTATATTTTATACTTGATTGAATCATTTAGGCAGGCAACAATCTTTGTGCGTGTTAAAAATGAGTTAGACGAGCTGAATACATGCGTACACACTATACACACACACATATATATAGTCACACACATTTACATATGTTGGCCAAGAATGCAAAATAGTAGGTGGACCATATCGGTTTCGGTATGGTCATCTTAAATAGTGGGCCCTCTTATTCATTCAATAATAAATATAGTTTAAAAAATAAATAATAAAGATTAAAATAATATTTTAATTTGTTATTTTAGCTTTATCCTTACATATTATAATAATAAGTCTCAATTATTTATAGTATTTTTACCACCCATCGGCTAATAGTTGAGATTGGCTTTAAAAAAATAGATTGTAGTGATTAAATTAATATTTTATAATATTGTTTTAATTGTAGCATTTTATATTATATTGATATATTTCCACTTATTTGCTTAGTGTTTAATTATAGGAAAATAGTATAGGGAAAAACTATAACAAAACCCACCTATATAATGGGTGTGTGTTTATATTTGTGTTGTATGTTCTTTGTATATATTTTGCTATGTAGCATTTAATTTTATTAATGACAACATCTTCTCAAATCGAGTTAATAAATAAACCGAATTCATCAATGTGGTTGACTTTACAAGGAAAAACACTGTAAAGTATCTAAAATAAATACGACTTTTTATTGGTTGTCGACGCAAATTTTCTACTCTTTCGAAAGGAAAAAAGGAATCGGACACTTTGAATTCAATACATTCTATTATTTTTGTATAAATGATAATTAATTAATTAATCAATTAATAGAAAGGATTATACAATAAAAATTATGACCTTACATATAAAGATAAATTATTTTTTAAATATAAGAAAAAATTCGTATATTCATTTTTCAATATAAAGTTTTCTATTTTGATTCAATAAGAATTATTATAAAGAATTGACGAAATATATTTAAACATATCTTAGTATATTATTTGTGACCTGGGTATCAAACCTAATATTTATGAATCAAAAAAGTGACATTTATAATATATCCATTTACAGGTCATAAATAGTGACATAGGGTTTTAGCTATATAGAAATAATTATAACCCAATTTTAATGATCTTTATTAATAAGGTTATTACCAATCACTAATACTTATATTTCTATAAAATTTTATATATTTTTATTGACATTTTTGATATTTTAATATTCAATCATTATTATCATCCCTTCATATATTTTATTCCCAATTATCTTCATATATAAATTATATATTTTTTATTAAATATTATGTTCGCTCTTAATTTTTGCTAACTTTTTAGATTAACTTGTTTATATTCATTTTGAACAAATTCGGGTTGAACTGTCTATCGGATTCCAACCTCCATTTGCTTAGTTTCGGATCCTACACACCACAATTTCAAATAAAAGGTCAGATGACGGCAAGATTTGATCACACTGAAAATATTTTGACACTTAAATCAGTAATTAGCTTTCTGAAATGACAAAGCGCATGCAGCAGATGCAGTATGAATGCTGATAAGTGTTTTGTGTAGGTGGATACGCACTCGTGAGATGAGTGACTTAAGTGGTTGCTCGTGAAAGGCAAAACTTCTTAGTCCACAGTTCATTGGGAACTGAAGGTTGAAAGAGAGAACGCTAGAGGGCTTGAGCGGGATTAAAAACTTCTGAGAACTTAAGAGTGTTTGAAAACTTTTTGCAGGTGTTTGAGAGCATGCCTTTGAAGGGAGTTGCCATGGTCTTTTATAACCATGGCCCTCGGTTGCCTTACGCAGAAAGGTTGGATGTCCGTCCTCTGTCAAGGATTGTTGCCTTCCTTGGTGCAGGCATGAGCACTTTTCTGGCAGTAATTGTTCAAGAAAATGATCTCATTCCTTCTATATTTTGTAACTGTTAAGGTTTCTAACAGACAGAGCACAGATTCTAGTGCCTTCCTCTAGGGATGTGCACTAATTCTGAAGATGACCATTACAGTGAAGTTTGTCTTCTTGGAGATGTAAAAAATTATGATAGATGACCGTTGTGGCTCTGAGATAGACAAGTGGGCCAATTACTACTTGGGCCGCACGTGTTCTAAGCCCTAGCAAGTCTATTGATGATATTTTCGGTCAACAGAAGCGTTGAATGTTTTAGACTTTAATGGGTTGTCCTGTTCTTGGGTCTCTGTCGGTCCACTTGCTCTTTATCTGGTTAACGGAAGCATTAACCATCATGCTAAATTGGGTCGTTATGAATTTGGACTATTTTCTCCTTCGTGAGCTACCCCGTTCCTGGCCTCCCATCATTAGCCCCCAAACTGATGGTTTGGGACTCCGGCCCCCAACATATTCATGATGGGACGCTTCTGGTTGGGCAACTTGCTCAAAACTAGCAATGGTATTTGGTCTGCTGATTGTGTTGCTTGTGGCTATTGATCGTAACATCAAGATGCGAAGAACTGAACTAGAAGAAATGTTAACTGGATTCATTGACTGCTCCGGTAAGAATCTGGAGAACTCGAGAAGAACAGAAATGTTGACCGAATTTATTGACTGTTCTAGCCAAAATCCGGAGAGCTGGGCAAGAAGTGCAGCGTTGACCGGATCGTTGACCGTTCTGGCCAAAATTCATAGAGTTGAGTGTGAAGAGCAGCGTTGACCATTCTAACCAAAATTCGGAGAGTTGGGCGTGAGGAGTAGTGTTGACTAGATTGTTGACAGCCCTAACCAAAATCCGAAGAACTTGTGAGAATTGAAATGATGCACCATCATGATGCCAGACTGTTAGACGAAAAGTCTGCCACGTGTTAACGCAAAGTGAATTTATGATTCAAGTAATTAATTCTACATGAGATCTGATTCGACTGTGCCCTTTTCGGTTGCGACACATGCCCACCATAATGGGCATGCTTTTTCGAGGTGTTGCCTTACCAATGGTTGTTTGCCTTTATAAAAAGTAGTTCAACTTTTCCACGCTGAAAATTTTTTAAATCTCTGTTACTATTCTTCCCTTTATTTCCATGGCTCCTTTTGTTGTCAATATTGTCGCTGTGATTATCCCTGGTGAGGTGAGAGAGCTATACATGGAGTTTAACATTCTATATGATATTGTCACCGTGATACCCAGCAAACATGACAGGGCCCGTTTTCCTCCTCGGGGCTACATCACCATGTACAAGACTCACCTGAGGAGTGGGCATCGCATCCCTATTCCAGAAGAACTGCTAGACATCTTTACAGCACTGTAAGTTCCCATCGCACGGCTTCACGCTAATGTCGTGCACTTCCTCTGCATACTTTGCATCTTTCTGCGCCAGCATTCACGGATGCTAACAAAGGAGGCGGTTAGAGTGATATTTCGATTCACCAAGAGTGGGAACTAGATCTCCCTTTCCCCCAGAGACCTTCCTATTAGTGTGGCCATCTACGATTCACTGAAGAATTGGAAGAACCGTTACTTCTTCGTGCACGTCGGTGACTCACAGCCCCTGTCCCGGGATTGGGGTAAGGTCCCCAGGATTTTTACCAGAACACCCAAGAGCGATGAGGTGGAGGCCGTGGAGCCACTACTGGTGCTGGTGAGGAAATACCCTATCAAGTTCAGGAGGGATCATCTAGTTTCCAGAGGAGAAGACAATAAAGCTCGTTGGGGGCCTTCTTCTCCGGTCCAGAAGATTAGACCGCCGCCGGATGCCTTATGGCGCAAGAGGAAGGCTGGCGCCATTTTCATCGATGTAGCCGGCACACCTTCCACCGACGATGCTCCCAACAGTCCAAGGCGGAAGAGGGCTACGGTGTTAGTGCCTTCTTCGTCCTTACCCTCCACAGAGCCAGATTACGTAACAATCGGACAACATGCTGAAGCCAAAGAGCACTCTGGAGTAGACACAGCTGGGGAGGAGTACGAGGCCAAGCTGTGTGCCGCCACAAGTAGCGTGGTCATTGCGCTACCGCAGCAGATGCGTTTGGCAGCGCAAGCCACACCGACCGAGCAGCCACCTACAACCGCCAAGAAGGAGCCGGCTGATAAGCCACAAGTTGAGCTAGATGAGCCAGCCATGGAGCCGCTTCCTGTGCCTGATGAGACAGCCGTTGGAGAGCCACTTCTTGCGCCTGTTGAGCCAGCCGTTGGAGAGCCGCTTCCTGCGCATGATGAGCCAGTTGCAGGAGAGCTTTTTGCGCCTGATGAGCCAGCCACCCGAGAGCTTTTTAAGGCAGCTGACCTTAATGCTGAGTTGGAGGAGGAGATTGCTGCTGACGCTCCAACAGAGCGTGCTGAGGTGGCTATTGCTCCAAGTCCTCCGCCATCAGCTCTAAGGTCACGGAGCAGGCTAGAGAGGAAGCAGCGAAAAATTTGGCTGGTAACTTTTCGAAGCTTCCCTTCTTTTCTTCCTTTTCCATTGTGGTTTAACTCATTTAATATTTACGAAGAGGCAAAAGTTATGGGCATTATAGGCAAGACACTGCGTCAACGGGACCTAGTGATCTAGGATTGGGAGGAGGAGATTGCCTGGTTTGAGGAGGAAGTAGACCTATTGAGGACCCAGCACTAGGAAGAGAAGGCTGCTCTCCTGTCGGAATTGTCTGAGCTGAGAGTAAGAAATGCGAGACTGGAAGAGGATGCTGTCAAGACTGCAGAGCATACCAACGAGCTCCTGAGAAAGATAACCTCACTAGAGAATAAGGTATCCCCTTGCATACGCCCTCGTGAGGTCTCTCAAGTGCTGTGGGCACGGTTATGGGAAAGCATTAATATCAGTCGCCGCATTTCCATCTGGTGGACCCGAATTTTCCCGTTGGTGGCATTGAACCTATGAATCGTACTGCCCAACGACGTGAGAGCCTTGTGGATCAGTCCCAGAGTGTGCGAGGGCCTCTCCCACCTCCTCCATGGAGCTCTGCTCCTTAGGTTTTGTGCTCATCATTTTTTACATTTTGATATAATTTGTAAGAATAATTTTATTATTAATAAAACAATTATTTTACCAATATATTGTGTTCCGTCACTTCCCTTTCGTTAGCTGTACCTTTAGCTATTTGCCCTTTGAATTAGCCGGCCTACTTGGTGCTCCTTGTACCAGTTGGCCGTCCATCTCGCAACACTGAAAACGTTTGTTGTGCTCTTAGATGGACTTCAGTCCTCAGGGGGATATCAGAGTGAATCGTGAAGTCATATTAAGCTGATCGTGAGTTAAGACTTGAGTGGCGCTGTTCATATTTGATATTCAGTAGCCAGCTTCGAACGAAGCACTTGCTCTTGGGATGTTGACCATTGTAGACTAACAGCGTTAACTCCTATTGGAAGAGGTCGTCATGTGTGTCACTTAGGCCCCCTAAGGTTTAGAGTTAGACCGTAAATGAACCACTTGGATGACCAATATTTAACTCAACTGCTCATAGGTCGCCTGGATGATCAACGTTTAATTTGACCGCTTATAAGCCGCCTAGATAACTAGGGTTTAATTCAACCACTTAAGGCCGCCTGGATGATCAAGGTTTAATTCGACCGTTTATAGGCTACTTGGATGACTAGAGTTTAATTACGAATCGGTAAAAATCTACCCGACTTAGGAGTAGTCTGGATCGTTTATTTTGTATAACCTGCAAACAAGCATTCATATGAAGAAAAAGAAAAAAAAGACATACAACACAATGAAAGTGGAAAATAACTTTCCTTTTATTAACAACAATGTAATGGTACAAGCATGCTTATGCCACACAAATGACCTACCTGGGTTCTCACTGGAAGCAGCGTTTTAAGTGGATGGCGTTCCACGTCCATGGGACCAACTTGCCATCATGGATTTGGAGTTTGTATACTCTGTTTCGTAGAACGGCTAAGATTAAAAAAGCTTCTTCCCAATTAGGAGAAAGCTTCTTCTGATTGGTGGTCTTACCCATAGCTTCTATACATCACAAGACCAAATCCCCAAATTTGAATTGTCGCGCTTTTACTATCTTGTTATAATAGTGGGCGACTCGTTGTTGGTAAGTTGCAATCGGCATCCTAACAGCGTTACGAGCTTTCCTCAACAAGTCTAGATATTCCCTGAATTTCTAAGAGTTACCAAGTCGGTCGAAAGCTATGACCCTAAGATTTGAGAGCCTGATCTCAACCGGAATTGCCGCTTCAATCTCGTAGTAGAGACTGAAGTGTGTCTCGCGAGTTTATTCATTGGCCAGGCCGTACAGTGGCCTTTCGGAAGGTCTAAACTTATTCTTTTTTATTTCAAGTTTAAAGAAAGTATCAAGATAGAGAAAATCCTTGAAACTTTTATTATTAATGAAAATCCGTTTCAATTGATAATTTACGGTACCATTCAAAACGAGTGCAGATACTATAAGAGGATCGGTATGTGGGAAAGTTATAAGATTTTTGTCACTATCACTTAAGCTAATAATATTTTCTTCTGTCTTCTACTTCTTCTGTCTGGCTTGCCGTTCCTTGTGATCCGCTTGGGTCTTGGTTGGCCAGGTCATGATCATGTTGACCACGCCTATCACGACCCAATTTCGTGACTGGGATGGATCTGGTCCTTCCCCGCCTGAGGTGTCGAAACTCTATCAAAAATTTCTGACGAACCTGGTGAGATGGCCCCTCCTGATGAGCTCCTTAATCTCCCACTGGAGCATCTCACAATCCTCTTTGGTGTGCCCTGAAGATCAATTAAAATCGTAATACTTAACTGGATTTCCTCCCTCTGCATTCTTTAGAAGTTTTGGCCACCTGAGGAATTTTTCACCACGAATTTGCATGAGGACGTTGGTCTATGTGTCGTTGAGGGGAGTCAGATTGATCGACCTGTACTCCTTACGGTCCACTGCTCCTGTCCTATGTTGCTTCCGACAGGGATTGTCGTCGCCACCGTTCTTCCTCTTTCTATCGGCTGGGAAAGAGCAAGACTGGTCAATCCTCTCGGGATGCTTCGCCTCGTTAGTCTCTTCGGCAGTTGCGTAGGCCTTGGTGATAGACTCCGCTTTTTGAAAGGTTTACAGGTTCTTATGGGCTTGGTACTTAAAGAAGTCTCCATCCGTCAAGGCTGAGAAGAAACTGCTAAGTTTCATCTCCTCTATAAGCTTGGGGATCATCTTGGCCTCTATTGCAAAGCGATCCAGGAACTTCTTTGGATTCTCTCCCTGCCACTGGTTGATGTGGGAGAGATGCCAATATTACTTCTCTTCCCAACGGCTAGAAGCGTATGGGCCAAGAAAAGATCAGTGAACTCCCAGAAGTTTCGGATTGAGTTTAATGGGAGCCAGTGAAATCAGATCCGAGTGTCTCCCTTCAACATAAGCAAAAAATACCGGCACATTGCCGAATCTTTCAGGCCCTAGGGACTCAGAGGGGTGTGAAAGTGATCCAAGTGGTCTATATAATCAGTGCTCCTATCGTAAGAATCTAATGTCGACATCTTAAATTTATCCGGCAATGGGCGGTTCAAAATCTCAACAGCGAAGGAAGATCTTTTCATATCTGCAGCGTGTTCATTGTCTTCCTTAAATACGCGGTTCTGGATCTCCTTAGTTTTTGCCTCCACTCGGGAGGCATTCCCAGAGCTCTTAGAATTGAGATAAGTCCTCAACTCTATTCTTTTAATAGCACGGCGTGTAGCCGATCGTTTACTGTCGCTGATGGATCACTCGTTCCAAGAGGCTCCCTCCTGAGCCTTAGGCCTTAGCTCGTCCCGAGTATATCGGGGGTTCCTTCTTTCTAGACTCTCAGCCGAAGTCTTGTGGCTCAAGCGCCCCTTAAGCTTGGGATGGCTTTGAGTATTAGAGGTCTCCGGAGTGTAAGAGTTGGCCGGCCTCACAGCTTTTTTGTCTACTTCCTCTTCCTATGGCTTCCTTTCTTGGAGACCTGGGCAGGGGCTATAAAGGGCAAAGCCCCCTACTTCTTCTTGTCGTGGCGGGTGTAAAGTTTGAGGAGTATTTTGTTCATATTATTCATCTTCTTCGTCAGGTTTTACAGGAATGGCGTGGGTGTCCCTCCGACTAGGTTACTAACAGAATGGTCCTAGTCGGGAGAAGTAGCGTCTCTAGCAAAAATACTAGCTTGGGCTCTGGTGTTCATCATTCTATCTGATGGTATTGGCTTTGTAGAGGAAAGCATTTGTAGAGATAAAAGTGGTAAGCTTTTTATTAGCTTCCTACACACTGTACTAATGATACATCCTGAATCCAAATTTGAACAAATTTGGGTCGAGCTATCCGTCAAATTTTGGTTTCCGTTCATTTAGTTTCGGGTCCTGAACACTACAACTTTAAACAAGAGGTCAAGTAACGGTAGAATTTAATCTCACCGAAAATACTCCGACACTTAAGTCAATAATTGACCTTCTGAAATGATAAGGTAGTTGTAGCAGATGCCGTATGAATGCTGATAAGTGCTTTGTGTAGGTAGCTACACACTCGTGGGATGAGTGGCTCAGGTAGTTACTCATGAGGAGCAGAACTTTTCAACCCAAAGTTCGCTGGGAATTGGAGGCTAAAAGAGATAGCGCTAAAGGGCTCAAGAGGGATTAAGAACTTTTGAGAGCTTGAAATTGCTTGAAAGCTTTTTGCGGGCGCTTTAATGCGTGTTTGAGAGTGTTCCTTTGAAGGGAGCTGCCATGGCCTTTTGTAGCCATGGCCCTGAGCTGCCTTTTTTACGTAGAAAGGTTGGATGCCCGTGCTCTGCCAAGGAGTGTTGCCTTCCTTGGTACTGGCATGAGTACTTTTTCTAACTGTAACGATCCGAGAAAATAATCTCTTCCATTCTGTGTTTTGTAACTGTTAGGGTTTCCAACAGACAGCATACAGATTCTGGCGCTTTTCTCCAAAGATATGTACTGATTCTAGAAATAACCATTAAAGTGGAGTTTACCTTCTTGGAGAGGCAAATAATTAGAACAGATGACCGTTGTGGCTATGAGATTGACACGTTGGCCAATTACTGCTTGGGTTGTACGCATCCTGTGCCCCAACCGGTCTATTGACCACCTCTTCGATCAACGGAAGCGTTGACCGTCTTAGACTTGAATGGGTCATCCTATTCTTGAGTCTCCACCGGCCCACTTGCTCTTCATCTGGTTAACGGAAGCGTTGACCATTCAGACAGAATTGGGCCATTGTGGATTAGGGTCATTTCCTCCTCCTTGGGTTAGCTCATTCCTGGCGTCTCCATCAGTTATTTATTATTATTATTATTATTTACAAGTCCTATAAAAAATTTACCCGGATGTGATAAAAGTTTATTTCTATTTTATTATTACAAAAATTAAAAAAATCTATATATCTTCTTTCATTAGAGAGGAGGTTTTTTTTTTTTTTTAATATCTTGACTTGGAAAAATTACTTACCCCAAAATTAATCCTTATTTTAAATAAATAAATAATATATTTAAACAACACATAACGTTTTTATTTTTCCATCTTGAGTTAGCAGTTTGACAATATAAACCGAACTAAATCAGACCGTTCATACACAAACACACAACATGGGTATAATATACCTAATATTTTATTATAACCTAAAAGTTTTACAAATATGTATTTTTATTGTAATTTTAAATTAATTTTTAATTTGAGTAATTGGATTCTTAATTAATTTATAAATTTATTATAGCAAAAAATATTAGAAACTCTATTTATTATTAAAATTGGCCATGTTTTAAATAAATTTTTATAATATTAGATAATTTTTAATTGTATTAAAAAATTTTAGAAATTATGTCATGAAGAGATTATTTTTCTAAGTACTTATATTTTTGTTAGATTTAATATTTTTTTTAATCAAATAGCATCTAACATAGTTTTTTTTTTTTTTTTCTCATCGGAGAAATTTAAATTGAGTTCAGATTTGACATTAGATCATTTATTAATTATTGAATAATTTTTCCTCTAGAATACTACATTTATTACACCATTTTGAAACCTGTTGAAATATTATTATTGCGCTAATAATACTGTTTATTAACTTTAATTTTTATATAATATGTTAAACTATACAAATAATTTTTGATTAATTTACTTAGTACTATAAACTTCATAAATTGAAAGAATTAAACCAATCGTCACTTTGATAATTTATTCTAACTGATTGTTTAGTTTAATTTGATAAAAATATAAACAAAATTGCATAATTTTGTTACAAATTATTTTTAAATCTTTATCATATGGGTGGATATTCAGCCATAATTCTGTGGGCATTGTATACATAGCTTAAGCCTCATGCTATTTCCAAAGTTTTAATTAACTCCTTTGTCTTTCATAGCAGCTACTTATATCTCTTAATTAATAATCTTAGGACTTGACGATGTTTGCATACATGAAAATCCACATTCCAATTAAATTCTATTTGAAAAATCTTAGTCTAGTAGTTTTTGGGTCGACAGATAGGGAATTAATGTGTATTTAACATGGAAAAGAATAATACACCTACTAAAAATAGGAATAAACTAGACACGTGATGCATTTTTTATTCTCGGGTTGTTGTACATATTAAAGAACCATCCGATCTTTTATTACGGGTTGAATTTGAGTGAGTTCAATCTCCGTTGCTATTGACCTGAAACCTATGTATCACAAATTAGGAACACGAGGTCAGAGGATTGGGAGCTTATTTATTTAATTTATCCTCCGACGCTCAAATCAAAAAAAATTTTTCAAGAAATAGAAAGATACAAGAAAGATGCTAGACAATATATAATTGCATGTAAGTGGAGGATGTGAGATGAGGACTAACTCCTGTAGGTGTGTCCAACGTGGGGGCGATTTGGAGAAGAAGGAAAAGTGGACTCATTTGCGGTTGTATGTGGTTAGTGGCTCATTCGGATTACACTCACGAGGAGTGGCTCACTCGAAATGTACTCAATAGGGAGTGACTCACTATGAGCGCACTCAATAGAAAGTCACTCATTGTGGATATATTGGACAAAGAGTGGCTCACTATAACAAAAGGCTAAGCTCCTAGGTGCGCCCGTTCATGGGTAGCTTGTTAGGTGAAAGATTGGGCTCCTGAGTGCGCCCGACGTAGGGGCAAATTTGAGGGGCGCCCAACATAAGGGTGACTTAAAGCGCACCCGACTCTATTTGGCGAGAATATCGGCTCGCCATCATGGTGAACTCCGCTCTCGATTTTGTCGGGATAGGAAACAGGAGAGCTAAACGCCATTTTTAGGAGTTTTGGGTTCCATTGTTGGGAGACTTGTGCTCTCTTTAGGGTCAAATTCCTCTCGTTGCTCCTCCTTCCCCGAGGGGAAGCTCTTTCCTCTGGAGGTCTTCTTTCCACCCAAAGTCACCCTCTTATCCCGTGAAGGATGAAGGAGTTTGTAGTATTTTGTTAAGGAAGCTTTGGCGCCAAGGCGGTCGACAAGTATCCCACTAGGATTCACTAGCTGTTGGGACATTAACAAAAACCACTGTGTCAGAAATCGCCTTATTGTAATGAAGAGGCCGAGAGTGGTCCCTTGATGCAGTTATTAGGTGGCTGCAGGTGACGCTTTGCTTGCTCATATTCTGATCGCTCTACTAGTTGCTTGTTTAAGGGCCTTCCAAATTGGTCAATCTAACTATGCTGCCAGTTGAGTCGTTGACGCTCGTCTTCTTGGACCTGTCGCTCAATAAGCCTTGCTCAGATCGCCGATGTGACTCTTATGACACGTTTGAGTATTGAAGTAAAATAAGATAAAAATATAATAATTATTTTTAGAGAATAGAATAAGATGGGAATCGATTTGGTAATTGTTATTTTCATATTTGGTTATTGAAATATTCTTTCGGTAATATTTATTCCTTATCAAAAGTAACCAATTGATGGAATAAATATTTTCGAAGAAATCAGATAGGAATAGAAATTCTATTCTTACAAACCAAATGTGGTATTAGGTTAGGTTGGATGTATCTCATCATTAAGGCTGGATCTGCTACTTGTTTTGTCATGTTGACAATTAGGCTTGAATCTATGCCGCCACAGAACGCTACTAGATACATCAACACATATATGTTTTTAAATAATTTTAAAAATTAAAAATAAATATAAGAAATTAAATTAAAGTAAATACAGTATATTCCTAAACAAAAAATTAATGATCAGTTATTACAAGCAAAAATATTGTAAGTTTTTTTGTCAAACATGCTTTCATTTAAGGTATCGTCCATTTTAAAAATAATTAGGGATGTATTTGATTGTTAGCCTTATCTCATATAATTTTATTATTAAAAATATATCTTAAAAAATAGAAGAAAACTTTCAGAGTTGTAAATAGAAAGTTATTTTTTTCCTCAACTAATGTGAAACTAATTAACCCCATTAGATGTTGGGGGCGTTTGTATAAATTTTCACAGATAATATTATTGTTGAGTTTTAAAATTGAATATGTTGCTTTTAGGTGGTATTGTCCATTTTTCTTAAAAAAAAAAAAAAGTAAGAAATATATTTGATTTCAAGCCTCATCTTGCACTATTTTTTCCTTAAAAATACATCTCAATAAAATAAAAAAAAATACTTATAACAAGATGTTATATATTCACTCAACTAATATAAAATAATTCATCTATAATGAAAGTATATAAATTATTTTAACAAAATATGTATTTCTACATTGTTGAAATTGACCTTAAATTAAATTGGCTGTAGATATACAAGTTAAATCATAAATTGATTACTTAAAAGTTGGCTGATATGATGTACCTTAAATTTTAAATCCGATAGCTAAGATGGCATCGGAGGAATTGTGATGTCCCCGCATTGGAGCCCCCTTCCTCTGAAATAAATAACAAAGACTAAGTACAATCAATTTTAAAGTACTAGAAATAATTAATCTATAGTATCACACATCATATCATAAATCACATCAAATAACTCTAAAATAATGCAAATGGAATACTCTAAATATTTTGTAATATTATTCAGGTAAAGTTTATAGATTGAATAAATTTGCATCGCAAATTGAAATTAACTTAATTGTTATAGAGACCATACCAACAATTATCCAATTAAGACATTACTATTTTGATTAATAATCATTTGCTCATATCAATTTATTTACAATTAATACGAAAACAATGAAAAGAGATTGTTAAAGTTGAAAAACTAATAATTAATAAGTCGTCAACTAGTCAAAATTAATGAGAAAGTAACATTAAAATCTAATTAACAAGGGGTGCACAAATTGAGATAAAATTAGGGAGGTAATGCGAACTCAATCAAAGACTAACTACTTATGAATTATTTTTCTAATGTCGGCCATAATTTTTATTATTTGTCTTGTGTATTGGAACATTATGTAATTTCGTGGGGACATTCGATTATCTGGAACATCACCCATACTTGAAAGACTTTCATCAAACTCATACTAGCGGATCGTTATCATCACATTTCAGCATTCACGCCGCATTATTCTCTATTTCAGCCCCTCCTAAGATCGACGCCCGAGGCGCCATATAGACGCGCCCCATGCTGCGTGCGCTAAGCAAGCGCATTTAATAGAAGCAAGTGCTCACTGTGTGCTCCTTTAGCGCTTCGAGCGCTCACACCCGAAATCCCCTAAACCTAACCCTCGCTCGCCGCGCGCTCGAAGCGCACTATTCTTTAGCTCCAACGATTGTCTTTTTTAAATGAGTTTGGCCTCCACATATATATACATATCTTATATTTTTAAACCCAAATGCTCTCCCAGCAGAATTTGAAAGAGCCTTTTACTCTTGCTAAGCCATCTATCTTTTACTCCATCATAGAGAAAATTTCATACCAATGCTCATACTCCATTGACAAGGTTTTCTCTACTCATCGTGATCTCCATTTACATCTCTTCTTATTGAATAACCGTCATGGCTACATTGGTGGTGTGAATATGGGGTTCCAATGGCGTTTGGCAATTAAAGTGACTCGAGAGGGAAGATTGACGTGAAGACCAAAAAGCGACCAATTCCGTTGTCGCGGACAAATTCAATGAATTTCTTGATAGAGATCACAAGACGGGAGTAAGTTGGTTAGGTTAGCGCGTTGTTACCACCTGATCTGTAAGTTAATTTTCATAGTGTATTTCTTCCCTGGCTGTTGAAACCCAGAGGGCTTTTCTTGATTACCATGGGTATCAATTTTTTTCCTTCTTCACCAAAAAGCTTGTCTTTTTATTATTATTGTTACTTTATTTTTATACTCGGATTTCTCGTATCATCTAAATATAAATATTCTTTACGTATATTGAATATTTAATCGTATACTGCTTCTGCTAATTTATTATACAAGGTCAAAATATTATTGTGCAACTTGGACCGAAAAGGTCTTTTCAATTTTAACTGTTTAAATCTTTCATTATGGGATGACAATCAATTATTTTTAAAAAATATATTGTTTAATTAAAATTTGATATGTATTTATCATAACGAATAAATATGTTGTTTGAAAACCTCACCATATTCAAGTAAAACTCCTGTATAGCTAGCTTGTTAGGATGGGGTGAGGCCAAGTTGGCTGTTTTTAGAATATTCGTTTGAAATTCTTCATTTCTTGAAGCTATGTTCATTAAAGATCTATTTGGTAGAGCTTGAATTTTCAAATTGAAACTTGGGTTTTATGTTTAATTTTAATTTTATTATTTAGTATCTTATAGAATTACTAAAGTGCTAGTTCTATGTTTCGGTTTTTTAGTATGAAAATATAATATGGGATAATTCTTTTTAATTTTAAGATGAAAGATAGATAATTATAATTCAAAGGTCAGAAATAATCTATTAGATAGATATAATTAAATTAAAACATGTAAGACAAAATAGATAAAATATTTTTAATTATTTGGGTGAAATGGAAATAAACGAACATAATTTTATTTGTAATTTAATTTTTTGAAATTATATAAATTACTATCAAATATACATAAAAATAATATTTAAATAAAATGTATTATCTTATCTTTTTAAACTAATATATATCCCCAAATAAATGTTAGATGTAAATTGATCTTTCATTTTAAAAATCATACCATATGAAGACTAAATGCAAAATTAAAATTAATGATCGGATTGACTTTTCAACGTTGAATCTACCACACGTTACTAGTATTTCTACAATTATTACCTACTGATTTTTTTATCTTTCAAGTCACAATATTCCTCAATGATGGTGTACCAATAGAATATATAACATAGGGACCAAAAATCATAATCACCATCATTTATGAACAATTTTCATCAAATTGTCCTGGTGGTTACCATGAGAAGTAAAGTGGGTAGGCGGTTAGATGGGAAACATAGAACATTATCTGTTGATTTTTTTTTAAAAAAAAAAAACTAAATAGTTAATATTTTTTTACTTAGATTATATTTCACTTAGTATAATAACCAAAAACCTATCAATCATCATTCTTAAAAAATAAATATATGAATCAGGGTAATATATCATCTATAAATGAATAGTATCTTCTATATATTATAATATATTATATTTTTTAAGACACATTCGAATATACAACGTTATTTTATAAATAAATTTTATATTTATTTATTATTCAATAATTAATGATATTATCAATAAATCAATTAATGTGTATATAAAATTTTAAAAAATATCATAAATAAATAAAAATTTTATTAAAATATCATTATTTATACAATGAAATCACATAATGAAATTTAATCTCATTCTAATTATATGATCCTTAAACCTCATTGGCGTCATACATTTTGTCAAAGGGTCAGTGATCATCAATTTAGTACTAATATACTTAATAGTAATTTTTTCTTTTTAATATACTTTTTATGGTTAAAAATTTAATATTAATATATTTATTTTGACTGTTATTTTTATTATTTTTGTCAGAAAAATAGCAACTGAATTGTCGTAATATCTCTTCAATGACATTGAGATGGAATCCACCATTTTAAACCCAAATATGAAATTTTTCATCCATTCACCATATTTTGTAACGTCAAAATAAATAACGAACTCGACTTTCATAGTGAAAGTAGTAATCAGGGTCGGTTTTACATTTCCGTCAGAATATAGCTCCACCAATAAATATAAATATGTAACCAAATGTTGATTTACGTAAATTAAAACATCTAACAAAATCTGAATCGGAGTAACTAAATACTTTTAAATTATCGATCCGTCTATATGTAACCATATAATCCTCAATACCTTAAAAATACCTCATCATTTTTAGCAGCTTTTAAGTAATCTATAAATAAATTACTCTGAAATCTTTTTAATATTCAAACTATAAAAGTGATGTCAAATCTTATATATATCTTAAACATATACCAAGTTTCCAACGACGACTGCATATAGAATATTTTTTATTTGTTTCCGTTTAAAATTATTTTTGGGATAATTGTTCAAATTGAACCATCATCCTTCACAATGGATATTATACTTGGTAAACAATCTTTCATATGAAATTTTTATAAAATTTTATTAATATAGGTCTCTTACGATAAATCTAAAATACCTCATAGTCTATATCAATAAATCTTAATACAAATGATATAAAATGCATCACCCATATCTTTTATTTTAAATTTATCAGAGAGAAATTATTTCATCTCATTTAATAAATTATTATCATTAGATGTAAGTAAAATATCATCTATATATAAAATAAAGAAATAAATCTTACTCACACTAACCTTCTAGTATATATATTAATTTAAAATATTCTTTTTAAAACTAAATAAAGAGATAATCATCAAATTTTAAATACCATTGATGAGAATCTTATTGTAATACATATATGAACTTCTTAAGCTTACATACTAATTGCTCACCATCACTAGAAGAGAATCCTTGTGATTGTTTCATATAAACCTTCTCCTCTAAGTCACCATTTAGAAATATTATTTTTATATTAATTTATTATAATTTTAAATCAAAATAAGTAACTAATATCAAAATAATACGAAGAAAATCTTTCTTAAATATAGGAAAAAAGGTTTTCATATAATCAATTTCTACACTTTGAGTGAATCATTTAGTAACGAGTTTTACTTTATATCTTTCAATATTATCTAATAAATCTTTCTTTATCCTAAAGACTTATTTATATTATATGACTTTTGCTTCTTTAGACAACTCAATAAGATCTCAAACTCCATTATAACTTTTAGAATTCATCTCATCATTCATAACATTATATTATAATTCTGATTCATTACAACTCATAACTTGTGAAAATATTTTGATATCATTTTTAACTCGAATATTATAGTCAGACTCTTATAGATATATAATATAATAACTAAAAATTATTAATTTTCTCATTCTAGTAGACCTTCTCAATATTGTATCAATATTTTCAAAATGAGTATATTATACAACTATTTTAGGTAAGTCCTAAATATCATAATCAACTTGAATAATACCAGTATTTTAAATTTATCAAATTAATTAATTATTTTATCTTATTTAAAAATCATTAGCATTATGAATAATAATCATTATCTATCATATAAAATAAAAAAATAAATCTAAATGATTATTACCTTCTAGTAATTATATTTTTAAAATATTCTTTTTATAATCAAATAAAGAGATAATATCATTAAATTTTAAATACCATTAATGAGAGACTTGTTTTAATTCATATATGAATAATAAAATTTGTATCCTAATTGTTTATCATCACTAAAAGAGAATCCTAAAATATTCAATAAACCCTTGGATCTAAGTAACCATTTAATAATGTTATTTTTATATTAATTTGTTATAATTTTAATTCAAAATCAGCAACTAATGTCAAAATAATTTAGTTTCTAATCTTTCATAACAATAGGAAAAAGTTTTTGGAATAATTTTTGTTTTGAATGAAGATTTAATATATTTTACTTTATATTTTTAATATTTTTAGTCCACAAAGATTTTAGAAGATTTTTACATCGCTAATCATTACTTCTTCATGTCCAATAAAATTTGATTTCTTATTTCTTTTAAAATTTATCTTTGGTTCATAAATTAGGTATAGTATATTGATTCATTATAATTTATAACTCGAAAAAAATTTAAGATATTTTTAACTAGGTATTATAATCATCTTTAATATATATATTATATAATAACTTCAAATCTATTTGATTTTATAATTTTAATTTATTTTTGCATAATATTTTTAAAAGGAGTATATTATACAACTATTTTAGGTAAATTCTAAATATCATAATCAACTTAAATAATATCAGTATTTTATAGAGCGATATTAATTAATTGTTCAACATTAATTTAAACTTAAGGAGTATTATTATTAATAATTAACCTATCATATTAATCAAAATCTCAATTATAAATATCTAAATGTATGATTATCTAATATATTTTTAGATCTTTTACTCATCTTTTTCTCAAAAAATTTTATATTTCTTGATTCTATAATCCTAATATTATGATATGGATAATAAAATCTATATCCTTAAATATTTTATATATTTAATAAAATTTCCATTCTTTCAATAAAAATATGACTCCTAATTATAAACTCTACTTTAAACGGATAAATATTTATTCATAAATTTAGTTTAACATTTTATTAATTGAAATAAGTTTTTGATGTCTTATTTTATAAATTTATGTAATATCTTGTCATTTTAATGTACAATTCTCAATAATATCACACTTATAATATAAATTAAATCATACTCCGAAAATATAATAGAATAATTTTTTTCTTTCTACTGAAGTCTTTTGATTGATAAAATTTTATGTTGCATTTAAAATATCACATATTCTTTTCTAAATTTAAAACAAATGGATTACTCAAAATTTATCTTATTTCAATATATCTAATAATTTATTTACTTTTCATTTCAATTTTAATTTATTTTTATATTATTTCTCTACTTTAAATCTAAATATTCTAAAAGTATCAAATATTTATTCTTATTACATCATAGAAAAATATTAACCATATTAATTATCAATAAATAAATGAAAATATTTTCTCATATGAAATCAATATCTAAATTTTAATATTTGTGCGTATAATTTTTAATATATCCGAACTTTTTGACATCTTTCTCAGCCTTTAGTTTGCTTTCTTTTTATACAATTCAAATAGGTCTCAAAATTATTTTACTTTTTATTTTATTATTTGAGCTTTATGTTTTCTTTGTTTAATATAAATATGACTTTCATCTTTAATACCACAATATAGATAAATATTTATTCACAACACATCATTTAATATAAGTTTAATATAATTGATTATTTCTCTTATTTTATATTTATAAGAAAGATATTAGATAATGTACAATTCTCAACAATATCACACTTATAATATAAATTAAATGATAAGTCCAAAAATATAATAAAATATCTAAAAGATACAAGTTTTAAAATTGATATCAAATTTTTATAAAAATTTAAAATATAAAATATCTTTTTTAAATTTAAAACAAAATCACTACTCAAAACAGTATCTTATTTCTAGAGAAGATACTTTATTTACTTTTCATTGATTTTTTTAAGTTTTACAAGCCTTGTAAAAAATTTATAATGTCAATTATAAAATCAAAATTAATCCATCATATAAAAAATATAAATCATATTAAATTCATAACAAATAAATAGAAATATATTACCTTTCTTCTCAAGCCAATTTTAATATTTAACATAATCTTTTTTGATGTGTCTTTTTTATAGAAAAAATACTTAGATTTCTTCTTAATGTCAAAGTAATGATGTATTTTACATTTTTTCTACTTCTTCATTTGAGTTTTATCCTTTCTTTCTTTAACCATAAATACACTTTCATCTTACTTCATCACAAATTTTTCTTCCTCTTAAACACACATCATCATAAGTTCATTTATTGATCATTTCTCTTAATATATATTGTAAGAAATAAATAAATATAAATATTGTTATTAATGTAAATGTATTCAAAATATAATGTATAAGAAAAAATTCAAACATATTCACCTTTTTTAATTTAAATTGCTTACTATATCCCTCATTCATAATAAAACTATTAAACATCTTTAATTTTTAATCCCTATGGATAAATTTTATAATCAAATATTTTATTACATTATTTTATTTAATATAATAAAAATTATCATGGAATAAATTTTATTATATTAAAAATAATTAATTATAATCATAAAATATTTATATTATATGTAATTTTAATATTTAATTTTATTAATTAAGATTGTTATAATCAATTCTTAATAAATGTGTTATAAAATAATAAGATATAAATATTCAATAAAAGCAATAAAAATTCCTTTAATATAATCAATTCTATCTTAAACAATGGGGCTTCTCCACCTTTCAAACTTTATAGGACCTGGGTACAAATTTCAATTCAATAATATTATATCTAATAATGTAATTTAACACTTTATATAATCATATAAAAATAAAATTATTATATTTAATAAATAATATACTTGCCCAACAAATAAATATCGCGTTTTTATCAACTTGGCACCTACATCGCGGCTTAAATCAATTTTATAAAATGGGCCGCGACGAAGACTCGCGTTTTAATTTAAATAGATTTATATTTAAATTTTATAATAAAATTATTATATTATATTCTAATTTTTAATTCTTGTAGACAAATTAAGAAAACAATTTGATATGACCATGCACAGTTGACCAAGTAGAACAGCGGGTGTGAAATGGGCTCAAATAGTTGACCGTGCACAATTGACTAAGTACAGTAGCAGGTGTAAAATGGGCCGGAATAGTATAGGTCTAAATTCTTTTTAATTACTGTAGCAAAACAACGTCACTTAAGTCATTTTAAACCTCCAGCCGGATTTCTTCCATATCCATTTTGACCCGATGAAACAGGCCCAAAATTTTTTAATTACTGTAGTAAAATGACGTCGCTTAAGTCGTGTTCAACCTCCAACTGGATTCTCCCATATCCATTTTGACCCAATTTTTTACCCGATAAAAATTATGTTATTTTTACACCAAAATTAATGTAAAAATATGAAAATATTAGAAATCAAAATTTTTAATGATTTCTAATATTATAATTTATCAAATCTTTACAAAAATTAAAATTTTAAAATTTTTAAAAATTTGAGAAAGTGAAAATTTGCAGAACGGTTTCAATGTCGAGATTTTCAACCGCTCTGATACCAAATGTTAAACATAAATTGATATTCCATTTTGAAATTCATACCATATGAAGACCAAATGCGAAATTAAAAATAAAAATTGAACTAATCTTCCGTCATTGAATCCACGGCATGTTGCTCATATTTCTACAATTATTAACCTTTGATTTTTTATGTTTCAAGCCACAATATCCCTCAACAATGGTGTACCAATAGAATATATGGTTTAGAGACCAAAAATCACCATTATCATTATTTATAGACAATTTTCATCAAATTATCCTGATGGTTACCATGATGAGAGAAATGGATAGACGGTCACATGAAAAATCTAAGCCATTATCTATTGATTTATTTATTTCGGAAGCTGAAAAACTAACATTGTCTTTAAATTAATATTTTCATGCCCAAACTATCATTCGGATAAATATTCCTGTTAGTCTTTATCTACTTTGCAAATTGGATCAAAGGAGAGTAGTCCAACCTTGATCATTTATATTTAAAAATATCAAAATAAAATTTATAAATGAAGTAATGCATTGAAATAAGATTTTAATATTTATGTTAAGCATTTTCTAAAAACATACTAGAAAAATATTGTTTGTGTACAAGCATATCATTTAGAAATTCATAATGGTATAAGATTTCATATTTTAAAAGTTTAGATTGCATTGGACTTAATGTTTTATTTCTTCTTATGTATAAATCAAACATTTAATCAGGCCTTGAATTTGCTCTTTTTTTTTTTTTTTTTACATTTTTCATAATTATCGTTTTTTAAGTCACCCAAACAATAAAACTTTATCCTCATTTAATTTCAACTCTAAATGAATTACCCACATGTTTATAATAATTATCTAGTCTTTCTTGAACTAGTGTGATGCATATACACCAACTATCAAATAATCTTCAAGAAAAATATCTGCTATTTAGTTTTCACTATATTAGAAAATCACACTAGAGCAAACAACGAATGAAAATCTCCTGACGTAAATTAGATAAAAATCAATACATATATGAGCATAGATCATATTAGTAAATCTAATTTTACCTATAAAACAAGAGATGAGAAGGCATAATGGTCATTGAAGCATCAGAAAGTCTGGGTATCTCAAAAATGCTCATAATGGAGATAATCGTTATCCAGGAATGTAATAGTTATTATAATGATACGTTTGGTTATTAAAATAAAATAAGTTAGAAATATAGTATGATAAAAATATAGTTGAAAATAAAGTTATCAAAACTAGTGTTTTGCAATTTTTTATTGACTATAAAACAATTTTTTTTTTTTTTTGTAAATTTTTAGATTTAACTCATGCAATAATATTTTGAAATTTTATAATTATGGATATATTACTTTATAAATTTACAAATATAAATATTTATATAAATAATAATTTATAATCAAATTTATTTACATATTTCTAGATATATTTTTTATTTGATTTACTGAGTATTTTTTTATATCTTTTAAATTGATATAAATCATCATACATTCAGAAATATAATTATATTAATGAATATAAAATACTAAAATCATGATATTTTTAATTAGTATTTAAGTTTTTTTTGGTATTTATATTATTTATGTCACCGTTTAATATTTTCTATGCCTAAAAAATATTAGACATTATTAATTTTACCAAAAAAAAAAAGCTAACTATAATAATATAAATGATCATCCATAATAAAATATTTATTATATATTGAACAAATAAAAATTTTCAGATAACTTTTGACAACATTGAATTTTTAAAATATTAACAAATCTAACATAAATAAATAAATATTTTTTAAAAAACATAAAAAAAATATAATATTGAAAATTATTTTTAAAACTTAGGACGGGCAGAGACAATGGAGTTATAAGGAATATGCTAAAAATTATAATAAATAAAATAATAACTTATTCTAATTAATTGACTATCTTAATTGGATTAGGCTCAAATAAATGGCCTGATTATTTTCAAGTCAGGCTGTACAAAAGCCCAATAGCCCCTCATTAAATTAGCCCAAGCAATTAAGTGGGCTTTAGGTTAACAGTATTGGGCCGTATTTTACACGGCCCACACTGTTGACCGTAGAATTGTTCAATGGGTTGGACCGCTCGTGGCATGGCACGACGTTGCCCGCTATAGGTGGTAGCCAAGCCAAGCCCACGGCCCTACTATTTTATGCTTCTATGTAGTTTTTTCAAATGTTTATTATGGTAGATTTTATTACAATCATCGTAAATTTTGAAATTGATTTATATTTTATTGAAAATATCTGTTTTTAAATAGAAATAAAAAATAATTAAAATAATATTTTGAGTATTAGTTTAGTTTATATTTTTTTATAATTTTTTTCAATAAGTTTATAGATTAAAAAAATTGAAACCTGATATTTAAAATGGTGATGAAGCTTTTTAAAGTTCTTCTGCCCAATGTTTAGGATTTGTCGAGAAAAAAATCAGAAATATTTTTGTTGCGTTAGTGTGTTCCGCCCGAAAAAGAAAAAGACAAAATTGTATCACATTTTCATTATATTAAAAACAAGGATAACTAAAATTTTACATTAATTAATGAGTATAAATTGAGCTATTCGCTCTCCATGTGAGTTAAAATCTTTTTTTTCTTCACTCTTTCTTTGCCTTTCTCATTAAGTTCTTTAAATTTATTATATTTTTTTCTTTAGTAGCCTATTTATAATTAAATGGTGCCGCTAGAAATGAAATGCTTTTGTTCATTTCAATTACCATTACAACTCACATTTTGCAAATAAAATAAACTCATTATTAATACGACGTGTCGTGGATCATTGGATCCTAATTATTTTTCGGTCATTTTGGCTTTTTATCCTACGGAGGTTGTGGCCGTCCTCGGTTTGGTTGATAGCGTTAACTATACGTGGCGTCCTTGTTCTTATTTGGGTCAAAATGTCCCTTATTGTCATTCTTATTCTTGAGCTTCTCGTTCAATCATGGATCTTGGGACCAACTTAGTCGCTTGGGCCTAGTTGGGGCTCGTGGGCCTTTTGGGCCAGCTTACCATTGTGATCTTCTGACCCGTAATCATAATTTTAGACCTTGGGCCCCGAGACCCATTACTTTTTAATTTAATTTGGTAAATTTTTATTTTCTAAATATTATTGTAATAGAATTTTGTCTGTGTAAAATAAATTAAACTGGATTAGCATATTTTGCATGGTATATAACACATCAAATTCAAAAAATATATATATATTATAAAAGTATGGAAAAATATTATTTACATGAAAAACATGGCTTAAGGAATTGATTTTTTTTTTTTAAAAAAAAAATTGTATTTTCCTAAAGTACATAAATTTATACTCACATAAATATTAAAATTCGGGCCACTTTTCGGCAATTTTATTTTCTCTTATAAAAATTTTCAGTGCAAGATTTTAATTAAATCCAAAAATTGCTATCTTTTCTATCCAAAAAATTATTTATTTTGGTCATGTTTCCAAAAATTTTCGTTTAAAATAATTAAATCGGTAATTTTAATTGGATCTTATTTAAATACTTAGAAAAAGAAAAAAACAAAATTGTATCACATTCTTCTATTAGAAACAAGGTAACTATACATAATTAAGTTTAAATTGACCATAAAATCTCTTATCATTTCTAAATTAAGTTCTTAAAATTTATTATATTTTTTCTTTGTTATTTATAATTAATTATTGGTGCTTTTGTTCATTTCAATTACCATTACAACTCACATTTTGCAAATAAAATAAACTCATTATTAATATTGCATCATTGATCCTAATTATTGAACGAATTAGGAATTCAAATGATATATATAGCGGGTTCGGTCTATATCTAATCAATCCTATGAATACAATAATGAGCATGCCCTTTGATATATTCATCGAACCAATATTTATTTTTTGTAAGAAAATAAATAGATGATGCAGTTTAGAAATTAAATTAATTTTGTATTTAGGAGATTGCGCTTTCTTTGAAGTATCTTAGTGAAAAGAAAGTTCTTTTTTGGATTGTCAGAAAATGTCTTCCTACCCTATCAGAGAAAGGATCTTTTTATAGTTATCAAAGAATTAACTTTTTTTCATTATCTAAAAAATCGTTGAAAACCGCCAATTGATAACTTTATTTTATATTTTAATTTTAACCGTCAAGATCGTTATGATTAGATTTGAAAGCTGTCAACTTTTTAATTTTAATTTATCCTCGAACGAATCTTTAGATTGGACTAAAATGACTTCTTGAGCTTCTCAGATATATGTGTCAAATTTTTAAAATGAGTTTTCTTATTGGGTTATTAGCACCATTACCATCAATTAGTCGATAAATATAATTATTTATTACCTTATCAATGAATTTAAAAATATATATATTTATTTTATTTTTCCAATAAGCCATCAAATTAACCTTAAATATCAATTATTTTTATTAAAAAAATTAACTCAAATAAATATTTCCTAAATCAAATCTTCAAACCACCTGGAAACAACGAGCCTCATTTGTCGTTCTAATCTTTAAAAAAGCTTTTCATATCGAGAGTGACATTTCAATTATTTCATCAAGGTAAGAGAGAGAGAGAGAAGAGAGAAAAGAGAGAGAAAGTAAGAGAGAGAAAATAGAGAGAGAGAGAGAGAGAGATGCACTAATTGACATTCTCATCACGATGTCACCGCTTTTGAACCAGCAATGGCATTGTACGATAGCACGCTGCAACTTAAGGGCGGTTTGCTACTTTTTAAATTTATATATATATATATATATATATATATATGTTTTCATAAATTTTAAATAATTATACATACAAATTTCATCTAAAAAATATTATATTTAATTATTTTGTATCATCTATAATAATACCGTATAACCTAACCCGCACCAACCAAAGGATCAAAACAATAGATACATCAAAAATATTAACATCACAACGGACGACTATTTTTATGATATATACTGCTATGGAATAAAAATTCCAAAGTAGTTCGAGTAATTTTTGTTTCATCAAAGCAAAAGGATAGATCAAAAATATTAGTGTTTTTATTGTTGGGAATTCGACATCCGAATACACCCGATTTGACACAGCGAAATAAACCTGAATCTCCCGTCAACCGTCGGCCACTAAGTTTATGAGTATAAGAAATAAACAATACATAATAATTTTTTAACGTGAAAAATCCTTCTTAATTAAGAAAAAATCACGCAACAAATTTTGAATAAATTCACTATAAATATTGCTGGTTAAAAGAATTCTATTAGAAATCTCTTCACTCGGAACCTAAGTGAAGAATGATTGAACATAACTTCCTTTCAACACACTCGATAGCCTACAAGAGAAATATAATGAGAAAAAGAGCAACTAAAGAAAAATAAGTTTCTAGAATATCCTCCAAAATGGCAAATAACAAATTTTAAATCGGATCTCAATCAAATACTGAACATATTCTTCTTCTTTATTCTTCTCCCATCACTCTATGTACGTCGCATATTGTGGAGAAAGATTTCAGAATCATAACCCTAAAACGTGTGGGAGCGCGTTTTTATCGCATCACCGTGGTCAAGACTTGGCGAGCGCAGATCTATCACACCAATCCTGGATTCCGCACTAGAGCACTTTGTGAGCATGTAACAAGCACTCCAAGTTTAAAATTCACACCTCTGTAACGCTCGAGTGTGAAGCAAGCGCCAACAATTCTCTATCAATTTGGAATCGGCATTTGAGCAGAGGCCCTTCACCGTGTACGTGAACACTCTGATCCTCACATATGCCTCATATGAACCTCCGATGATTTTTCATTTGTTTAGTTACCCACGATGGAGCGACCTAAAAATCCAACACTTATCCCTTTAAATAAAGTATGTTGTGGTTGTGAATATCACCTTGAAATATAAGGAGATGCAGATTTAAAATTTTTATTTGAGCATCATTCCAATTGATAACTCTATTTCAATTATCGTACAATTGTATACATTTGATATTAAACAAACAACCCTGTAAATTTTCCAGGTGGCTTGGCATTGAAAGAAGATATAATTCACATATTCTTTTATAAACTTACAGAGCACGTAATGAGAGGAGAGATAGATGAAGCGTCGGATATCTAAAATTTTGAAATGGTCTCATAATTTTTTAAAATGTTTTTTTTTATGTAGCTTTTAATGGTATATTAAAAAAATAAGCAAACTGATATTTTTAAAGATTTAATATCAAAATTTTCAACCAAAATTTTCAAAAAAATAAGGCTTAATAGGCTCATAATAGAAAACTTGACATGCTTAATTAAATCGGTCATGCAAGTGCTAATAATTAGGTAAAAGAAATCTCACTTAAACATGATTACAAAGGATCACGATTGATCAGCTTTGTCTTAAGCCCTTTAATATCATTAATCAATCTAATTAATTATGAAAAGCTTGTGGCATGCATACCCCACATCACTTAATTAATTTATTCCTTAAAAAAATAAAAATAAAACCAGCGCCACCCATCTTCCATTTCAACTCAATTGGGCAAGTTGGGGGCACTTTATTTTAGGGTTTAAGTCATTAAAATGCATCATTTTATTAAAATTAATTATTATTATATTGAGAAATCAGAATATTTGATAAAAAATAAATAATAAAGATTAAAATAAACTATTAAAGCATATAACACAGAGAACTTAATACACTCTTCCTTTTTGTTTTTCCCTATTTTTTGAGGGATTCAAAATTTTATATTTATAAAAAAATATCTAGAAATATAAATATTTACAAAAATAATATTTAGCTAAAATAATATTACTCAGAAATATGTAAAAGAGTAATCTCGATATAAAAGTTACTATTTATAAAAAAATAGTTTTATGATAATTTTTTAAATTTATCATTTATTAATATTTTAAATTTTATTTAAATTCATAGTCATATATATATATATATATATAATTTCATAAGGTTACTTTCAATTTTATTCATTGTAAATCCCACCTATCTTTGAAAAATCCTCATTATGCAAATGTATGAGGCATAGAATAGGAGCTGAGCATTAGTTTGCCCAATTTTAGTGAATTTAGAGGTTAAATTTACATCAATGCTACAGATTTTCTTTATTTGAAAAAAATCATTACAATTAACTTTTATTTTAATTTGTAGACATCACACATGTATTAATTTTGCAGCTCCAAATATTAATAATTTAATTTAATTATTATAAAGCATAAAATTCATACTCAAAATTTAAAATATAATTGAAAACTTAAAATTTTATAAAAATATTCCCATATTTGACAATAATAATAATAATAATAATATGATTAATGAGCCGGACAGAATTTTGAAATTTCACTTATAATTTAATTTCATTTAATCAGGCGAAAAGGTAGTCTCTCCCACTTTACTTCAATCAATGGAAAAGCACCCTTGATTCTCAGTTTTCTAATACTAAATAAATATTAAAAATCAATACTAAATAATAAAATCATTATAGAGTATAAAATCAATAATAAAATAAATATTAAAAATAATCGAAATTATATGTTAATTAAAAAAAAAAAACATTCCCATGGGAGATTCAAGAGAGAGTCAAAATTGGAACACCTCTTGTCAACTTTACAGAAAAGCAAAACCTCAGAGCACTCTTCTCTCCATTCCCACTGTACTCCCCAATGCTTTCCCTCCCTACTCCCTCACTCCCATCTCGTTCTTCAATGTTCTTATGTTCATCAATGGCGGTTCTTAAACCCTTTTGCATTCACGTTTCTCTGCTTTGTTTATTCATACTCTCAACTATTATCTTCTCTGAGTCACTCTCTTCTCCTACGGATGTTGAGCTCTTGCTGTACAAGATTAAGCCAGTACTAAAAGGAAGCTCAGAGAACCTCTTGTTATCTTCATGGAACAGTAGCTTACCTCTCTGTCAATGGAGGGGCCTCAAATGGGTCTTCTCGAATAGCACTCCTCTCCATTGCGGAGGCCTCTCGTCTCCCCAGTGGTCTAATCTCTCTCTCTACAAAGACCCTTCTCTCCACGTTCTCTCTCTACAGCTCCCATCAGCCAATCTCTCCGGTGCTGTCCCGAGAGAACTCGCTGACCTCTCTGCCCTTCAATCTCTCTATTTGAGTGTTAATTCTCTTACTGGAACTGTTCCTCTAGAGCTCGGATACAGCTCTTCTCTCACAGACATTGATTTAGGTCACAATTTGCTTAGTGGGTCTCTCTCCCCTTCCATCTGGAACCTCTGCGACTTCCTCGTCTCGCTTCGGCTTCATGGTAATTCTCTATCTGGATCTCTACCTGAGCCTGCATTGCCTAACTCCACTTGTGATAATTTGAGAATTCTTGATTTGGGAGACAACAAATTTTCTGGCTCGTTTCCTGGATTTATAACAAGCTTTAGGAATATCAACGTGCTTGATCTTAGTCATAATTGGTTCAGTGGTCCAATTCCTGATACTCTGACTCAGCTGAAACTTGAAAACTTGACTCTATCTTACAATAATTTCAGTGGGTCGTTGCCAAGTTTCGGAGACAATAGGTTTGGAGAAGAGGCTTTTGAAGGGAACAATCCAGAGCTATGTGGGTATCCCTTGAGGAGTTGCAATGGAGGATCTAGTTTGAGCCCAGGGGCAATTGCTGGTATTGTCATAGGCTTGATGACTGGTGCAGTTGTTGCAGCTTCTTTATTGATAGGATATTTGCAAAACAGGAGGAAGAATAGGGATGACGAGGAAGATGAATTGGAGGAAGGTGGAGAGGATGAGGAAGCTGGTGGAGGAGGTGAAGGGAAGCTTATTGTGTTTCAAGGAGGAGAGCTCCTGACATTGGAAGATGTGTTGAATGCCACAGGGCAAGTTATTGAGAAGACATGCTATGGAACAGCTTATAAGGCAAAGCTTGCGGATGGAGGAACGATCGCGTTGAGGTTGTTGAGGGAAGGTAGTTGTAAGGACAGGACCTCGTGCTTACCAGTGATAAAGCATTTGGGTCGTGTTCGACATGAGAATCTAGTTCCGATGAGGGCTTTTTATCGAGGGAAGAGAGGGGAGCAGCTACTCATCTATGATTATCTTCCACACCATACTCTTCATGATCTTCTACATGGTAATTGTTATTGCCAATTTCGTCAGTTCATAGTCTACTATTCATATATTTATGCAGTCTTGAATGAATTTTAAATACATAGACAACAATTCTGATTGCATCAGAACTTCAAATGCTCCATATTTTCATTATTTCTTTGGCGATGATACTAAACCTATACTAGGAATAGGCATTATGTGGTTGCACTGGGTCTATCTAGTTTAACAGTCAATACTTTTACATGACTTGCACCGAGTATGTAAAGACATTAAATGAGAAACACATGATCCAAATTTGGAGCATCAAGTGAAGAAGTTGACAAAGAAACAACCCAAAATGAACAAGAATTCAGACAGAGAAACACATGAAGATTTTCCATGGCTCGGTGATGTGCCTACATCCATGAGAGAAGAGAAATTCTGCTATCAAATCAAGAAGATTACAAGAGTATATCTACTCAAATTGCTCTCACTGCATGTGTATCCTGAGACCTTCAAATCTCACACTCTAGTTATGTGTATCGGTAGTTGTTATGGAGGAACAAAGAGATTAACAAACTCTTCTCACCCTCTGAACTTTCCTGTGCACACCCAGAACAAACAGCTTGCCCTCTGTCCTTTTGTAGAAGGTTTTGTGTGTTGGATTCTGAACTTCCTTGTTTGATAATGCATAATGAACAATGCCAATTACAAATAATAAGATATAATTTTATGTGGAAAATCCATTTAGAAATGAGAGAAAAGCCATGAGACTATAAGTCCGAAAGATATCCACTAAGCGGTAAATTTCGGTTATAAAAACCTCTAACAAATACAAGGATACAATACTTTGTAATAATAAACTTGTGTAATAAGAAATACAAGACGAAAGAAAAAAAATGACCGGTAAAATAATTTCACAATAATAAGAATAACGTATTAAGGTCGATAGAGAATAGAACACGATTTGGGATTCAAATGGATAAGTAAATCTTCATCTTCTCTCTTTTCTCTCTGTTTTTCCTTTTCTTATAGTGTCGGCGCTCAACAACTCAAGGGAACTACAATGAATATCCCAAAGTCATGTCAGGATGATTTTATGTTAGGATCGGTGTATGAGCCTCCCGGTAGGCGCACATTAGGGGTGAGCCTATTGTATCAACAGTACATGACCGCCCCGTTGGCCCGCATCAGACATTGACCTTTTGGGACAAAATATGTATGTGCGCCTCTCAGGCACGTATTGGGTGCCTCTTTTGTTACGTCATCGATCTCGAAACTGAATTTATTAATTGCTTAATCCTTAATTAGATTAACTCAAATTTAAAATCCTAAAGACTCAAAATCAATTATTTATTCTACTAACAGAATAAAACCTAAAACAAATATCGGATTGAAACCCGTAAATACCAACAAAATGACGTGAAATAATATAATATTCAAATCACATGATCCAAATGTTATACTTGCATGTGCTCTAAAATCAATAATTACCTAACTTCGAATCAAACATAAGGAAAAATGTATCTTACTAATATTATAGATTGATGCTAGCTTTCAAATATTCTAAAATCAAACTTAAACATCGACCTCATAACATTATTATCAACTAGATATAATAGTAACTGAAATAACTGAAAATTAAAAGATTAATATCCTGAAATACTAATTTACAACAAAACATTAAATCGAATTACATCCTCCTGAAGCTAATATCTGAATAGCAAATTCTCTCAGTTCAAAACTTTTGTAAGTAATCTAAGTCTATTAATCTGAAGTGGTTAGCAAAATGAAAGTAAGAGTGAGCTAATTGCTCGGTAAAATATAAGTAACTTTCATATGTTGACATATATCGAAAAAACGTGCTAGATAATGACATAATTTGAAATCCGAAAAGTCGATAACATTATCTTGCAAACATATCATGTATAATCCCAAACTAATGACCAGTATATACCGAAATATATAAACACATAATCATGCTCAATTCTATAATTTTGATCTTGAACATGCCAAATTATGTAGATACATAAAATATACTAAAAATATGGTAAGGATCAAGGATTAATGTTGACTTTACTAACAAAGGGCGAATGTCGAAGCTTGATTTATGATTGTTTTTGCATAAATAAAGTTCATATACTACTATTTAAGACTTGTAAATGAACCATCTACATATAACCTTATAGATGAGGTTGAATATTGCTTTTTTACCTACGGATAATAGGTGTGATATTTGATTTACTTATAATATATTAGGATATATTCGAATATATTCTGTTAATTCTTTACGGTGGTTCATATATAATTAAATTGAAAATTTTACTTAATTATGAACATATTATTACATTTTTTCACACAAGAGAAAATATGCTTATCATTAAGTATATGTAGAGTTTTTCTTCTTATTTTTCAATATATGACATGCAGTAAATCATAAATTATGTGGGAATTTTAATATTATTTTTAAAACATGTAAGAGTTATATTGTATAATTTACAAACATATAAAAGTTATTCATTGTAGAAATTATAGGAAATCAATATAGTTAATGTAACTTCATTAAATCATTTCAATTATAAAATATGCATTAATAGTTAGATAAAATTCAATATATATAGAAATATATAATTGAGAATGGAAGACATGTAAGAGCAATATTATAAAATTTTAATATTTAAACATAATGTGCATGGATTTAATACGTGTGTTTCATAAAACGTTTACATGCATGCAAGGCAATAACTTTTTATGTATGAAAATAATACATATATAAGTATTTAAAATAATAAATGTTCAAAGAAATGAGAAAAAAATAGCAATAAAGGAAATAGGGCAATGTATTTGCCTTAACTTGATTTAACTCAACTTTTTCTTGGTCTCTCTTTAATTTCTCATTCTCCTTCTTTCTCTCTCTTCTCTTAAAAATCAGCTTAGAATAACTCAAAATAGGTCAAGGGGCCTATATATAGAAAATTGGCGCACATATGCCCTTCAGATGTGGATCAGTCATTGAGGCACAATCCATACCACTTACGAGCTCCCCTCAGAGTGCATCAGGTGCTAACAATTTGTACCAAATATGCACATGCACTTCATAGGCTCATATGAGGCTCCACCCAAAATTATTTTGATGACATCATAATTTATAAACAAAATATGAGGCATTACATCAATTTTAGACAAATTGTGCATATGATTGGTTAAGGTGTCTGTCATGTGCCACCAGATAATTTCCTCCGATCAGGCCAAGACTCATGCGGCATCGAACCTACCACAGAACAATATACTAAATGGTTGTGTGACTTTAATGTATCTAACAAAATTTTATCTTGACAATTTGAACGGCTAGAAATATAAAATGAATCTAACACATTTTAATGTATTGTCATAATCTTAATCGTCCAAATTGTTAGGATAAAACTTTCATCATGGAAATAGAGGGAGGATGAAGAATGTGAGGACCCTAATAGGACGCCATCATAATGGTCATTACCCTACTGCAGTTTTTGAATTAGTCTCCAAATTAAGTTCTACCATTGCTCTCAAAGATTTGAGTTCTCTACTTATTTCACTGAGCGTTAGTCTTCATACATAACAGTGACCCTCTTGAAGATCCATCTCCGTGCAGAGTTGGTGCTTTGCAGAATTTGACAATCACTCGTCCTGAGCTTTCTTTTGCAATTAATATGGCTTGTCAGTTTATGCATCACCCCACAAGTATTCACAGGCAGTTGGTTCAGTGAATCTTACACTATATTAAAGATACATTGAGTTGTGGAATTTTATTCCGCCCAGTTCCAGTTTTATCCATGGAGCGTGGTCAGATTCCAAATGGGCGGATTGCACCTGTTATATTTATTTGGGACTTAATATTGTCAGCTAGACTTCTTGCAAGCAAGTGGTAGTATGTCTCTCAAGCACAGTTACTAAGTGTCGAGCTCTTTTTCATGCCTCCACCAAATTCATTTGGTTGCAATCTCTTCTGAGTGACTTCGGCATCTTCAAGTTATTTGGTGTGACAATTTGTCTGCTAAATACATGGCTACAAACCCTTCTTTTATGTCTGAAGTAAACATATTGAAATTGATTATAATTTTATAAGCGATTGTTTGGCTTATAGGAAAGTCAACGAGCAAATAAACCATTAGCTCGATTATAGATTGTGCATCTATACAATAGGGTGTGGTAAGTTCAGAAACTCTCTTTTTTGTTCCCTTCATATGGCTCGTATTATTCCCAAATGCTCCGAGAGGCATACTTTCCTTGTTTGTTGGGTTAATTCGTGTGCACACAAACAACCACCGGCTGCAACCACTAGCTTACAAGAACGAGTAAGGATTGAGGAATATAGACACTTTGAAGTAAAAGCTTACTCTCCTGCCTACTGTTGATATCAGCCCGGCAAAGGGAGCAATGTTGTTGGGAAGAGATACAAGACTAGAGAATAATGTGTAAGTGGTACAACTACATGACACATTAAGAAGCTAAGCCTCGTAGGAGTAGGACCTTGGTCCCGAGCACTTGTGATGGAGTTGTAGATAGTCAAGTGAAATCCAAATTTGTTAGGTCCTATTTGTTGATAAATGCGCTAATATCATAACCAAACGTCATGATTCAAGACACCTCAGTATATGATCTGATTCTATTCCTATTTCTTGCTATGTAAATTGTTGAATAAAATTAAATTATTTGTGAACACTAATACTCAGAAAATGGTGGAGGTTCTTGTAGAAAAGAACATTGCCCTAATTTGCTGTTTCATGACCATAGACCTTTCACATTGTGAAACTGAGCAGATATAGCAATCATACAAATCAAAGTGGTAAAGTTGGGAACCAATATAGCGATGGAATCTTCGTATAAAAGTGAACGTGGTAATGACTGTTTCATGTTCTAAATCAGTGACAGCATCATTCCCTTACTCTCTTTCAGTATTATTACAATTGGTTTTAGTAGGAGGCGGCTGAAATCATCTCCCTTGCTATTGTAATCTGAAATATTTAATATCCAATACCCAGGATGCGGCAAGAACTTTTGAATGTTTTCAGAGTTAGAGAATTCATATATATAATGGTTCAATTGCTCTACTATTTTATAAGTCAGTCACATTTGTATGGTAACTCATGCACTCCTTGTTTCTGACAATGATTAGAAACTAGGGCTGGAAAGCCAGTGCTGAACTGGGCCCGGCGTCACAGAATTGCACTGGGTATTGCCAAAGGATTAGCTTACCTTCACACGGGCATCGAGTTACCAATTACTCATGGGAATGTAAGATCAAAAAATGTACTTGTAGATGACTTTTTTGTGGCTAGGCTCACTGAATTTGGATTAGACAAGCTGATGATCCCGACTGTGGCTGATGAAATGATGGCCCAAGCAAAGACAGACGGGTACAAGGCCCCGGAGCTGCAAAAGATGAAGAAATGCAATTCTAGAACAGATGTTTATGCATACGGTATATTGTTACTTGAGATTTTGATAGGGAAGAAGCCTGGGAAAAACTGTAGGAATGGTCAATCTGTGGATTTGCCTTCGATGGTAAAAGCTGCAGTTTTGGAGGAAACAACAATGGAGGTTTTCGATGTTGAGGTTTTGAAGGGGATAAGGAGTCCAATGGAAGACGGCTTGGTTCAGGCATTGAAGCTTGCGATGGGATGCTGTGCCCCAGTTGCTGCTGTTAGACCCACGATGGATGAAGTCGTAAAGCAGCTGGAGGAGAATAGGCCGAGGAACAGGTCTGCCCTCTACAGTCCTACAGAAACAAGAAGTGGGACAGGTACTCCCTTTTGATTTTCCTTTCTCCCTTTCGCCACCAGATTGTAAGGTATATCAGTTGGCATGTACCTTTGGCTGAATGCAGGTTAAGTTCTTTACAGAAGTTACCAAAAATGTTGTGTTATTTAATAGTTTGGGAGAGAGTGATGTTTTTCCCTTTAGTTGCTAAAACTGATATCATAGATTATCATGTATCTTTTTTGATTGTCAACATATGCAAGATCAGTTTTCTGTCTTATTTTTCAGCTTTTTGATTGAGAAAGCTGTTAGAGTCAATTTCATTTGAAAGTCAATGCCATACTTGTAAGCTGATGATTTCATTCTAGCAATTTGGACAGCTAGGATTATAAAATGGGTTTAATAAATTTTAATGTGTTTTCATCATCCTAGCAGTTCAAATTTTTAGATGAAATCCTCATCATTGGGAATACAAGGATGATAAAATATGGGAGAGCAGCAGAATGAGACTTCCAAAATTAGAAAACAGAGTAGAACAAGCAAAAATTCTTCATGCACAGTAATATGCTTAAAAATCATCATTACAGCGATGGCATTGTAAAGTTACTTCTAAAATTGCCTTGTTCTGCCGGCCATAAGCATGTGGACACAGCCCTGAATGAGAGGGAGAGGGAGAGGGAGAGGGAGAGGAGGGGAGAGAGGGATAGATAGAGACCAAATAAACCCAATAGAAGGTAGGTTGACAGTGACTAGGGACCTCATCGAGAATCAGAAGTTGGACAACAGATGCAATAAAGCCTCGTATATGGATCAAAATATGTCTATAAGAGATTAGCAACGCTTCCTGACACGCTCCTGTTATCTTCAAATTTGTATATATAATTTTGGATTGGAACGAGTGGAGGTTGGGAGCAATCATAGAGAAATCGAGCAATTTTGTGAGGGATGGCATGTGGTTTAATGGCTGGAGACGTAAACATTTACACTTAAAACATAAATTTGACTGGTTGGGGAAGATATGTAAATGGGAATACAGGATGATGACCAGAGACTGTGATAGGGGAAGAGGTACTTTCTCCTTTCTTTTCTGCTGTTCGTGTTTAGGATGTGTAGGGGTTGGAGATTGGACTAACACAGGCGGCCATGACTGCAGCTAAGAGCACCAGCATCAGAGGTCAAAGTACCCACCCAGGAGGATGGCTTGGCTGCCAAGCTGGAGGCCCTGGCGTAGCTGGCTCCTGCACCGGCTCCTGATGGGGTGAAGTAGGCCCCGTTGAGCATCAGATCACCTTCTGATCTCCAATTCCATCGCTTCCAGACATACTCATTGGTGTCAACCCTCTTGGTCGCCTGTCATCAGCAATCGGTGGCAAGTTTTATCGGTTCTTAGTTGCATTGTCATCATCATGCAAGTGAAAAAGGTGAGGAAATTTGATTGCTCTGTTATATAGTACCTCTTTTGCAAAAGGGTTGGAGGGAGCTACATATCTGTTTCCTTGACTGTTAATGGTGGGTTCCGCACTTCCACCAATTGCATACATCTCCCAGTGGGTGTAGTCATTGTTCACGACATGGAAGTACCCATGTCTGCACCTGCAAGTTTTAGTCATTGTGCTTCCCGTTAGACCAAACAAAAAGGCACCACCACAGGTTTTTAGTAGGACAAATGATTAAATTATATGACAGTCGTTGATTACGATTCGCATGATATATTACCTTGGCATTCTCTGGATAAGGCCCTCTCCAAAGTGGTTGTAGGCAATGGTAACTTGCATAATCTTATCCCTCGTATAGGAATCACTGTGACCCAGCAACATCACCTAATTGTCATTGTAAATAAAAGAAAATTTAGTCGTAAAATAAATGAGTTCTTGGGTCAAAAATGGATGCATCGGGAATAGAGATTGTCACCTCATTATGATGAGTAAAGTAGTTGTTGGAAATGGTAATGGCGGTGGAGGCCATTATCGCGTCAATTAACCCGTCAGCACAATTAGCTAATGAATTATGATCAATCCAAATATGGCTTGCGCCAAAGATGGAGATACCATCACCATCGGCAATCGTCCTCCATCCGTAGTGAGAAGGTGAGCTTCGGACCATGGCATTGCCAGTGGGCTTGCAATCGTGGATGTTGAGGCCATGGATGATCACGTTCGTTATATATTGGATGGTGATGCAAGCCCCATTGGCAATGTGAACATTTACGCCCCTACCATCGATGGTCTTGAAGCTGTTCATTATAAGCTCCTGCTTCAAGGTGATCACCATATCCCTCTTGAACACTATCCACAGCGGCTCATCCTGGATTACCGCGTGGCGAAGTGTCCCCTGCCGTGGATTTACAGCGTCATCATCACTTGGATCAGTAACAACATAGTACCTACCATCACGGCCTCCAACGGCATTGCGTCCGAAGCCAATAGCACAGTCCGCGAGCCGCTTTCTATTGAGGTGCCATTTAGGATCACACCTCCAGCAATCATCAATGGGATTCCCGGTTCCACATGAGAAGTACCCCAACTCCCTCCTTGCCGTACTGTTCTTTATGCTACTGAAAAACTCAATCGTTATCATCACATTAATAGATAATTATGTAGCAATAAGTTTATGCACATTGTGTAATCTGAGGCCCTGTTAATCAATTGAGAATTACAGTATGTTGATCGAAAGGCCGTGAGAAAAACAATTCTAATCACGTGACTTCACATGCATAGTTCTTATCCGGATGATACGGAAATAGGGTGACTTTGAATTTATTGCTGCAAGTACAATCCCTTTGCTATCGGAAGCGAATGCGTAAGATACTAGGAATGGGGCCATATCAAACAAACCATGCGGCGGTGGGACTGATTGTATGGGACGTTAAGGCTGACGACATCTTTTTTGGTAGGTCGACTTTGGGGATTTTCCGGTTGGCAAGGGCTAAAGTGGCTTGGGCTAATATGTTCTAGGCCTTCGAGACATCAATCTCTTGCATTCAATATTTGGTTGACCATCAAAGAACATATTGGGGGTTTGGGCTAGCCAAAATTTCTTTATTTTTTTATGTCCTTATGCATTTTGCAGGCTTGAGGAGAAATATGCGTATCATTTATTTTTGAAATATGTTGTTATCAAACGGATTTATAGTGTAGTTCGTAGTAAAATTTGGGACTCATGACATTATGAAAACTAGAACAGAGCAATTAGTTGGACCACGATTAAATGAAAGATACAATCCACCAAGAACTTTCATCCTTTGATGGCCCTTGTAGTTGTTATCAATTATATTTGGAAAGAATAAAATACGTTTTTTTTTATCCGTGCAGTTTATTTGACAGTGAAAAGACGATTATTATCGCCTATAACTTTTTAACAATAAAAGATGTTTCAGACAATAGTGAGTTTTCAAAAACTATACAGTAGGGGGAGATGTTGGCCTCCATTTTAAATTTTCTCTTTGATTATCTTGAATTTTGATATTAGGTTGCTTTTTGATTGATCCAACTTAAAGTTTTTGGGTTACTTTTATTACTTGTAAATAAAATTTTAATAAAATATACGCCATATTTAATAAATTAAAAAAAGTCATACCCTATTGACCTAAATTCTTATATGTGAAAATATTTCAAATTAACGTGCCGTGATCACATAAACTATTATAGTGAGTAACGGAATTATATACAATCATTTAAAGTCTCTTACAGAAGTAAAAAATGAGACTTGTGATCTCATAAACATTGCTATTATGCATAATGAAATGGATAAATTAAAGGACATAGAACATTATAATGTAATAATTGAATGAAATTAAATGCGAGATGCGCGGATCTTGTGGCAAATGCATGTGAGATAGGACTGAAAAAGTTACAGAAAAGTAGCATAGGGAGGAACATGGGAGGCTGATGTCTCATACTTTCAGAAGATTAGGTCATTATCTAATCTGATTAATCAAACTAACAACTAATCCTAGTTAATTAATTAAAAGAAAAGATGTTCAGATTAGAAAGAGATAAAGGAACCCGCCAAGCAGAAAGAACGAGGCTGAGCCAACAGTCATACTAATTGTATTACTGTTTAGTCGGATTTCTATTGGCTACAAAGCATAGTACTTCAGTTTTTGCTTCATGAAATGTCATGCCCACGAAAGATGAAGAGAATTGGCAGGTTAGTTGGGATTTATGAGGAGGAATTAAGTGGGTGGAAATTCTGTTGCCGAGCATTAAAGAGCCCTGCGAGGCTTCTTTTGGTTGCCAGTGTGTGCATGTGGGCTTATTCAATGTCACCGCTATTTGTGGGAGATGGAAATAAGTTTACTAACCATTGAGCTCATGTATACTGTAATAAGTTAATATTTTGGACATTCTTTTGCGTATTAAATAGGCATAATCGACAATGCAAAAGATTTTCTTCTAGTCCAAAGAGTTGGGAATTGTTGTGGCTTACGTTTCAACCAATGAAACGATCTCTTCCGGATTAGAAACAGCTTGTTCATTTCGTAATTCGGATTCATTCACCCTGCGATTGATATGCCAAGAACAAAGCTAAAATTAAATAGTATTATAATAATAGAGAATTTTCATTATTATACTCTAATTATATAGTAACAATATAATTGTAGCAAAACAATTATGTAGTAACAATATAATTGTAGTAATTCAATATTATGCTCTAACTATGTCCTAATATATGCCTTTTAAGTAAAGTGCAGATATTAGGACAAGTTGTTATAGCAAAACACACCATATGATTAACTAGCATTACGCCATACTCCGTAAAATTTGAGGGTAAAATCTGATTAATGTAGGATTCTATTTTTTTTTCAAATGTATTTTTATAGTAGCAATTTTTCCATACGTTGGCATCATACAGCAAATAATGATACCTAGCAAAACTGATTAAACTGCTAGTGCATAATCATTTATTGTTTAGCAATTAAGCATTTAAGTAGTAAATAGAAATCTTCCAAGGAAGTAAACAAAGACAATTTGACCATATAAACATACTTTGAGAAGTAACAAAAACTGAATTTTATGGATAAATGTAGGTGTATTTAACTTCATACAAATTCGCAATGTGAAAAGTCTCATGGACTGATTTGCTTTTTTTCAATAACATGAATGAACATTTTAAGTCAGGGTTTTTTTTTAAAAAAAAAAATTATAAGCTTCAGTCACAAATTTATAGAGAATAATTGTCAATTATACAACCCTTAACCTCATAATTGTTTTTATCTAGAATGAGAAAGTGGTAGATTAACCAACAGACTAACAATGCGAAAATAGATCTAGATGATCGCGTGAAACGAACGGCACTGATCTGTTGGCGAGAGAGAGAGAGAGTAACATTGGATACTTAATGCTATTACTATTTCATCAATAACTAACCTGTCCACAGTGGATCCGTTCTTCAAGCTCTTCAACAGTTCTTCAATCCTGTCGGCAAATTCAGTACACATTAGAAAAAGTAGTCATCCTAGTCACGACCAGTCAATTCTACTTTTCCTGAGAATGTAGATTCATAAAAAACAAGAGAAAACCGGAGCTCATAAATCAAATTGCAATTGCAGAGTCTAAACCCAATAAATTTTAATCATAATTATGGATAATTTTTGTTAATACGAGAATAACTTTTAGACGGCACAAAAATACTCGCACAAGCAAAACAAACATTTCCATAACGTCAACAAAAATTTTGCTCCTGAAACAACATTGCCTCTGTTTTTCTGCTCTGCCTCTCGATGAATTTGGAAGTATTAAAATTTGAATGATTAGACAGTACAGAGAAGCAATGTACCTCAGTTGCACCAGCTCATCTTTCTGCATTCTACCATTAACGCCAGCGCTAAGCATGGCGATCAACAATGTACAAAAAGCAAAGCATCTCAAAGAAGCACCCATCGTCACTCGCTCTCTCTCTCTCTCGCTCTGTTTAACAGAGAAATTTCAGAAATGGAAGAAACGAAGCAGAGGAAATGGAGACGAACGAGGTCAAAGAAAAATGTTGGAGGCAGAAGCCCATTTATAGAATATGAGAGACTCTTGAAGCCTGTCTTCGTTAAACTTAACTAAACAGTTAACCCTGGTACGGTTAATTTAACTCTTCAAATTAACAACCTAACCTTTACCTTAACTGCCACTAACTGACTCTTTATTCTCTCCTCTCTCTCTCTCTCTCTCTCTCTCTCTCTCTCTAATTTTCTCACTCCTAAGCCGTCGAAGGTCGGCTGGTAACGTGCCGGTCTATGTTTGTGTGGGCCATCTGCTCCACGTCCACCGCTAAAAAATCATTTTAGGAATTATTTATTAAAAACACTTAATTATTTAAACAAAATATATTTACTTTATATTTCTTTATAATTATAAATATAAATATTACTTTTAATATAATATATAGTTTTGCGGTGAACCGTACAGAATGTGGGAGAGTAGAAAACTGGGTAGTCATCGACAGGTGTCGGTAAATAAGTACGGCGCATATCTCGAAGCCGGCATCGTGCCCGTCTCACCGGTTCTTCCGGTTGCTCTGTTTCTACTATAGAAAATAAGAAACGTTATTTTACGAGTTTTGATCCTTGTTTCACACTTATCAAAAGTATTTATTTTATATATTTGTAGTTTTTTATAATTTTGTCTTTTATATTAAGGATATATTGAGATTTGTAAAAAAAAATTAAAAAATTAAAAAAGATGTTGCAATAGATAATAGTCGCTATCATTTTCTTTGTTTTATTTTCTTCAAAAATAAAATACAATACAATAAAATAAAAATAAATAAAAATGCATAACACGTATACGTAATTTACTTTTGGGTTTGATGAGAAATAGAACTCACATATTGTTGGATTTTGATCCGTTTATTTAAATTATGAAAAAATATTTAATAATATACAATAAATAATAATAATAATTATTATTATTACAAATAATAAAAAAATATATAATTTTATATAAAAAAATTTTTTAGAATGAAAAAAAAAAATCATAAGATGATACATTTAAAATATGTCAATTATGTAAAAATTCAGTTACACAAATTTTAATAAAATATAATGACTCAATATTTTGTATTAAATGAATCGAGTAATAATGTGTACAATATAAAAGAATAAAAATATAATTGATAAAATAGTTTTTTTAATGTTAAGAATAGCTTATTTAAGATCGGCAGATATTGAAATACGATTCGAAATTCAACTAAATATTCGAATATTTATCTTTTCTCTTTTTCTCTCAAAGACAACACTCTAGGTTTAAAAATTATAAAGTAATTAACCTTAAAAATATGTCAGTATATTTTTATATTGTGAACAGGTGCTAGAGTGCTGATCGAGTATTCTTTGAACACGGGAGCCACTGGGATTGGTATTTCAGACTCCCCTCAGGCCTGCCTCGAGCGTGTGCTTATTATTTTTGATGCCTCGAGTATGCTTCGAGCACCTGTCTACTACTTTCAGCGTCTTAGGCGCACCTCAAGTGTGTGCAACTTTGAAATCGCAGCTCATGCATGCGTCGGGCGCTAATTGTGTGCTAGTCTATAATTTCTCTAGATCAATATAAAACACATGCATTTTCGTGTGAGCCACCAAATGATACGTCAAATGGGTATAGGGCCTACAAAGGAGTAATCCATAATCGAACACATATATAAAAAATGTTAGATTTTAAAAGTTTAGTCAATTTAATTTAGCCTATTTTGTTCATATATTCTATTAAAAATATAGCTAATTTTATCAATTAAGATTTTGTTTACAAAATTAATAGATATGAGCACTTAATTAACACTGAAAAACAATAAATCAGCATGCTCATTCATAATTATGTATTTTATATATTAATTTCAACATTAGATTTATCACATCCCCTCTCCCAAAAGTTTAATCCATTTTATATTAATACAATTATTATCTTAATTCATTTTAAATCTTAAAATTTGCCGATCAAATTTTAAAAATTATAAATAAACATTGCTTTTCAACCCGGTTGGATATTGAGAATAATAATGAATGTAACCAACTGGTCAACAATAAATCGCAAGAATAACATAATTTGAGTTTCGATAATGGGTATTTTGGAATGATTAAGTAAATTTATAATTGCTCTGGCTAGCCTTAGTGTTGGAAAAATCGGACTCGTACCTCAGTTTAAGAGTAATACACTTCACCAACATAAGATTTATCGAAAAATTTCAAATGTAGTTAATATACTTTTAAATTTTTATATTATTAGTGAACCTAACGATTAAAATTAAAGTTAAATAGACAAATGATAAAAATTATATCAAATAATTTAAAAATTTATTAAATATCTATTATTTATTTATCTAATTTTAAATTTGACTGAAAAAATTATACAAAATGTACAATTTTGAGAGGATGTTTAATATTCATGTTTTATCATCCATGCTCAAGTACTTGAAGAAGTTATTCATTTAAGAACTTATAATTTATGGAACTTAGATGAAAGTCAAATATAGAAATTGATAGGACTCCTAGGTGGTTGTAGCATGTGGAATTCGGAGTGTGTGCATCTTTTTAGGATTTATAAACAATGTATCTCTATCTTATATGTTGGATGGATCAAATTTAATGAATAAAATTTAAAACTTTAAATAAATTATCTAAATAGCTATTTTAAAAAAATATTGTTGAATTAAATATTTAATGGATATCAATATTATATAACAAAATCTATACAAATAATATATATAATTTTTTAAAAACATTTCAATCTCGACATGTTGCATTCTCGGATCCGAATTGTAATACGGATAGGAAGATACTAAATTTTGTTCGTTGAATGTCAAATGTGTTCGATCTCCGTATACTCTTAATTTGAATTCTGTGTAATACAAATATCACGGTCAAAGGATTGACGGGATTCATTCCCCGATATATCCTCTAACGCTCAAGTCAGTATCGTACTTATTTAGAAAAGGAGAAAAAAATGATATAAATTTAAATATAATGTGAGTAAATTATTTGTATATGTTTCAAGAGTTGCGCTTTTCTGAAAAGTGTTTTGATATTAGAGAGGCAGAGTTGGACAATTCTTTTTCTTCTCTCAAAAAATTGTCCCCTTCTTTTGTTGGAGAGAGGAAGTTTTTATCGGAGTTAGAGGACAATTGACATTTCCTATCAACTGCTCAGAAAATCGACTAGTACATAAGAATATGCCTAGGTGGCAATTACAACTAGCGCCTGAGGATGTTTGGATAAAAAAGGAAAATTGCCTAGGCAACTAGTATTAATTTTTTCTCTATCCAAATCATTGGTTAGATCCTTGAATTTCGGCCTAATGAGAATATTGGGCCCCCATACTTCATGGGCTGAGTACGTGATATGGGTTTGTTATATTTGACCACTAATAATGATATCTATCACGACCAATAAATTGTTATTTAATGATAAATATTAAAACCATACAAAAGGAAATGTATGACCCCCAACTTCTAAAATGTGGGCAAAACTTAATTATGCATTCAATCAATAAATATAAAGCCAAAATCTCTTTTCCATTTACGTTTTTTTCTAGCAATATTATTTATCATTATTTCTTTTTTTAGAATGTCAAAATTAATATAACCATGAGAATACTTTATTATATTATGAAGATTACATATTAAAAAAATATAAATAATATCTATATAACAAATACATTAATTATCATTTTCTAGTTCATATATTTTGTTTATTCATGTTTGGTATGGATAATATGGCATCTTTTTAGTACGAAATAATTGTAGGGAATGAAAAGCCGTTGGGAGAACCATACAACTGGAAATGTACGTATACACAGTTGTCAGGTGGGGTCGTATTTATACGCAAGTTATGAAACGAAGTTGAGAGTGAAGCCATGAGGATAATCGAGTTTCACCCCTTTAAAAAATTAAAAATTATTATTATTTTTTATATGAATTATTTATTTTTAAATAAATAATTATAATTTAATTATTTTTGAAAAATTAAAAAAATTATTTAATATTAATTATTAAGTCATAATTATTTATTTAAATATAAATTATTTAAATTTTAAAAATAATTTTATTTATTTATATATATATATATATATATAATGAAGGCCTTCTTGCTAGTGCAGGCCTCCTTTTATCTCCGCCGACCGAAGCACAACACGTGGATTTAGTGATTTGCCACAATTTCCTCACCAAGCATTTTGTGTTTTATTTATTTATTTTATTTAAAAAATTAATTAATGTATATTAATTTGAAAATTCTATTGCATAGAATAATGCACTGTAGCTTCTACACAAAATTGACAAGGGAAAATTTTGAAAATATATCCAATATTTCAGATAAAGTAAATTATAATTCTAATAGTATATTTGATTATTAAAATAAAATAATATGAGAATAGAATAGTTATTTTCAGGGAATAAAATAGAATGAGAATAGAGTTAAAATTATTATTTTCATATTTGATTGTTCAAATATAATAAAGTAAGAATTGTTATTTTATTATTTAATTTGTAGAATAGTATAAGGGATAAGGTGAAAATAATAAGATACTTCAGCGTGCGGGAAGGGGATAGTGGGCCGTCTCGATTGGGTCGATTGGGTTGGTTGGAACACCGTTTGGACCCTGAGCCTACTCCTTTTGCTTGCAAGCTCTCTTTCTAGGCCATGACTTCCCGACATCCTCTTCACCGTGGATCTTGACAACTGAATCGATTCATGGGTGATGGACCCATCAGTTTAAAAATTTAAGCTGACTCTATTTGATATGGCTGTTAGTATGCCATATTAATTTTATGGAGAACTTACAAAGAGCTTCAATGGTGCAAAAAATCAAATCAAGCATGTTGATTATAGGTTCAAATTTCATTCAGCCTAATATAGACCTTCATCAAGTCTACTTTCAAGGCTTAATGAAAAAAAGGACTTTATTTAGTTGATGTTTATGTAATATTTCTTATTTGATCCCAATTGAATATTTAAATAATCAAAGATTTTTGATAGTCAATTATTAGTGTACATTCACACACGGCAAGTATAAGTCTAATCATATCACCTACCTTATATGTGTTAATTTGATTGATAATGATGACTTAGGACGTATTAATTGATACATAATTATAAATTTAATTTTTATTATTGTATATCATAATTTATTTAATTTATATTTTTTGTAAATAAATTATATATTTTAAATTTAACTTGAACGATTGTACTAGATCAGATAGATTATATATATATATAAAAAAAGAGATTCTCCATCGTTAAAAATTACACTGCATCTTGAAAAAATTTAAATTGAAAAAGTTAATTTTTCTTCAAGTGAATAGATTTAATTAAAGAAACAGGAACTATAGAAATTTATTTTTTTATATAAAAAGAAAGATTTTTATTTATAAACCTAAAGCACCCGCGTCATTCGTTAATGAATTACGTGATCAATTGACAACGAGTAGATGTAATTTCCAAAAAAAAAAAAAAAAACAAGTGAGTAATTATCACTTTCTGTTAAATGTCTTTTGACTTAAATGAATTTTAAATAGTTAAAAATAATTCAACTTATCCTAAAATATCATATAATTTTATAATACTAATTGATTATTAAAGCATATATAATCAAAATTATCTAAATTAAACACCCGATTTAAAATCCTAATACATCTTTTGATAACTAGTGCTACTATAAATGACTTGATATTTCTTACAGATTTTTAATTTTTCGAGTAACAGCCACTTTTAGTTACAATTTTAATGGTACTTATGATTTTTTTTTAAACTGAAAATCCCTCAGCAATATCCTTAAAAAAGATATGATAATACATTTAAAATTTTCTAATCACTTTGAATTTTCTTTCCTTCAAATTTTTGATAGCTTGATAGATAGAATCTGCTTGCCAAATAGTAAATTTGCCATGAGTTTAAATCAATTATAGATGGGTCTAATAAAAAAATAGATAGATTCGAACTTATATCCTTAAAATTACACGAATCATTAAAAGGTTCAGATTTATAAGAAGCATTTTGAGATCCAGTTATCAAGATAGATGAGTTGTCAGGTGAAAGTCCCAAAAACATCATTGACCAAATTGGCGGATTGACAACCTAAAAATATTGTCTCGTCAACAAAGATGAACAAATAAAAATCAAATGACATTTGTTAAAACAGATGAGTTATCAGATAAAAGTGCTGAAAACAGTATGTCCAAATTGATAGATTAACAACTTAAAAGTATTGTCTCGTCAATATAAACATATAAGCAAAAATCAGATGATAGAAGTTTAGCCATATAGGGATGCTAAATTTGTGATCGTATCGTCATATCAGGCAGATTAAAAAAATCATTCTACTAAGATTGACAGATTATTGAAAGGTGAAAGGTAGAAAATCGGTTAGATTGAAATGTTGCCACGTCAATAATATGCATAGAGAATTGTGGATTGTCAATCTTAAAAATCTTGTCAAGCAGTTATTATTGATGAGAGCTAACAGTATAAATGTCAACCAGTAGCCACATCACCAACTTACAAAACATGTCATTTAATAGTGACATTTAAATTAAAGTGGAGTGTCTCGGGGTCTTAGTTATGGCCTATAAAGGCTCAATTTACTCAAAATGATTAAAAAAACTAATTAAATTATGAGATAATGAATCAACTGATTAATTAAAAAAGAATGACTACTTACTAATCACATTTAAATTCATTAAGAAAGGAACCATCAGTGAAATATTTCAAAAACAAATTCAACATTTTTATAAATATATGACCCTAAATTCAACATGCCCGAAAGAACCCCATCAAAAAAACATAAAATATTAGTTTTCTGTTCTTCTTTGAAGTTCAGATTGTGTTAAGAGTTATTTGAAGTGGTTAGTGGATTTTAATTAGTTGACCAACCTGTAATTTTACCTAATTAAACCTGCTATTCGGGAGAAGTTAAGTTGGTGCAACGGCTATGACCTTCTTGCTCCAATTACCATGAAAGAACAATCAGCCCCGGCATTAATAATAGGTCGCGTCACCACTCACTCCATTTATGATCAAATGGGGCATTGCTATTCAAGCCCACCTAAAAATTTTTCTAATTATTTTTATAGTATGATCCAATTTGATAAAAATTTAAGCTCTAATATATGATTTGTTATCTAATTATCATCTAATTTATACCGAATCGAAGTCCAAATATAAGTAGTCAATCCTTCTTAATTCACGATTCTGAATTATCTTTGTTAAGGAGGAATCGGCCCCATGTCGGTGGAGAGAATGTTGGTGGCATATTTCAACTTTGTAAGAAAATTTGGGACCCTTTTAGTTGATGTATTGTTTAATTATATTTTGTAATCACGAGTTTAATTATATATATCGTTATTTTATTGTGACTTAAATACGATTAATATTTAATCAATAATTATGCCGTAACAGTTGATAATATAATTTGTGTGATTCATTATGTTGAACATCATATTAATAATAAAGTACATGTAATATGAAACATATTTTATTTAACTAACTATATTAAACTCTTTAAATTCTTCTTAAAAATTGTTATTTATAATAATAAATTGAGAGCTTTTATATAGATTGAATGAAATCCAAAAAAAAAAAAAGATATACCATGTAAAGTGAATTCAATAACATTTGGTTTACTAAACATTTTTATAAATTTGTCAGATTATAAGTAATTTATTAATATTATTATTTTCATTGAGATTAAAGTTTATAAGTGGCTGCAGCTTATAACGTAATCTCATGATAATTGTAATATTAGATTGTTTAATCTAGGGATTTATTCATGTAATTAAATAAAAATTCAATCAAATATGATAAACATAAATCGTCTAACAAAATATTAAATGAGAGATAAATAAAGATTCACATAAATAGCAATTCTTTAGTATAGAGTATAATTAATTTATAAAATTGTAGTATTAAACTGTTTAAATTTAGAAATTTAGTCAGATAAATAAATAATTATATCAAACATGATATATATGAATAATCTTATAAAATATTAAATAAAAGATTATAATTTTTTCGTATCTTATAATATTTGTCATTAAATTTTTATTTAAAGTGAAATTAAAAATACATATATAACCTCCCACTTTTGACGGGATGCCCAATGTTTGATTCATAATAATATATGGCTAAATTTCTTTTTGCTCGTACATAATCTATTTATGATCGACTACTTTATTTAAATATCTGAATATAAATAGGTCTAATTTTTATAATTATGAATCAGAATTTTATACATTATAACAAAATAAATTAAAAGTAAGAGGTACATAAAATTCGCTATTTAACATATCTTTCGATCACTCAAATTAGTGATATTTTTAATAGATTTGAAAAAATATTAAGAAAAAAATATGGTGAATGAAAAAAGATGGGGATGAGTGTATATTTAAAGGGTTATGCTCATTTTATGTACTCAACTAATTGAATAGTATTTTTTTCTTCTCTCTTTGGAAAAATATTTTATTTATAATTAGATGTACTGTTTGATTAATTAGCATTTGATATCAATATGTGTGTATGATGCCACTTCAAATTTTTGGTGAGAGGCGTTACTAACAATGTGTAACGATCGTTCCTATTTAATTATAGGATTACCTAACTTTCAAGTGTAACGTCACTTCAGCCGCTTTTCTCTTTCGGTTAATTAAGCGGCATATTATAGTCTTTTAATATCTAACTTTTCAGACTTTACCCTTTAATTCATGTGTTCGAATGTTTTTATCCGATTGGCTCTGTGATATTTTTTGTTAGGCCATTATCATTTGGAACTTTTATCTAATTAAGTATTTTATCTATCTGTTTTTTACTATACTCATTAAATAATAATAATAATAATAATTTATTATTATTATTATTATTAAGGTTTGACCAATTAAGCTTAGCAGTGGCGTTACCTACCATCCCGAGTCACCGCTAATCAAGGGGGGAAATTGTCAAACTTCCTAACCCTTATCTTGGATTATGGTCTAAGGGTCTCCACTAATTCAGCCTACGTAACTGTGGATTTGTCAAAGTTCATTTAAATATATTATTCACAGCATCACTTAATTGTTGGACGAAACGTGCTGTGCGTTGACATCAGATGGTGGATGGGACCGACATATACACTTAATCAAAACCGAGTTGCTCGATTGATTTCAAAATTCTATGAAATATGATTAATACATGTGAGAATTATGACAAAACGATAGAAACATAAACCCAATTAACATTTTAGCCTAATCTACCAAGATCTTGATTATCCATGTATATAAATTTTAAAATTTTATACAAATATTAAGTTTTAAAATATCTCATTAAACCATATTTTTATTTATTAATAAATTTTTATGTCAACATTATATTTAATTTCACTACTTTATATTTTTAATATTATTATATAAATATAAATTTTTAAATAAAATACTTATATCAATAAGTCAGCTTGAAGATGTGAAGTTTTAATTATCAATAGACATAGTTATATTTTTGGTTTACATAACATAACAGACCTTATTTGATACGATCATTTTAATGGTGATAATTATTTCTCCAAACAAATCAGATCCCAACATGAGCCCAAGTTGGTAGGGTATACCTTCATGTAACACCTTTTTTTTTTTTGTTTAATCTTGTAATAATAAAAAAATGTTATTATACATATAAAATATAAGATATGCAATATTATATATATTAATAGTCATCAATCAAATCCTAATCTGAAGAGTGGGGCAACGAGTTAGGCGTTGATTGATTATCTCCACGACGGTGGTAAGACTGTCATCAGCTGTACTCACCCTTTGAAGCCCAAGTAGTAGACCAATCAGATGACTCCAATATAGCACGATGTCTCCTATGCCCTTACCTTGGAGAAACTCTCTCTCGAGCACCGAGCCATCTTCATGACCTGCAATATGAAAGAACAACTAAATCATTTCAAGATCAAACCGTTAAATTTTGATTTTTTTTATAGATGTCATAATAAATGGTTAGTTATCGAATAATCATATGATATTCATATAAGATTGTGTACGTAACCAGCGTCCGAATGTCTAACCTGGGGGTGCCCGCACCCTACAAGAACTCAAACATGGCTTATAGTATAAAAATTCGTCTGATGTATTTTTAGGATATTTTAAAATTAATTTTCACGTAATGGACATCATTCAAAGAAATATTGAAAAAAGGAGAAGAGGAAGAGATTCAGTATCAGATTGAGATTTGATTTTATTTTTATTTTTTACCAATGTCGGGTACGTTATTCTAAAATAGATTTTTATGGTGTATTTTATTTTATTTTTTTATTTCTCGTTATACTTTATCTTGTATATTGTTAGGTGAGTTAAGAAGGTTGTAGTCTATCATTCTTTATTCGGGATTGTAATAAAAGAATTACTTGTAACCGATACTTTTATAATAAATTTATTTAAAATTTATCCCATAATATTTTTCTTAATTAAAAAGGGTTTTCTACGTTAAAATATTATATATTATTATATTTGTTATACTCACGAGTGTGATAATTAACATTTAACAAGGAGATTTTAATTTTATTTCGCTATACAGAGTTGTGTGTATTTGGATCAAATCCCAATACAAACCCGAGCAGCCCTTCATATCCTCTTTCCAAGAGCAATTTTTAGCTGAGGTGACATTCAACTCTGGCGTCTATCTCATTCACGTTTCTAAGAGGAGGCAAGCTACTCATGGCCTTCATTTTTCAACCGAACTCTTCCAACAGCTTGGTTTCTTTGCTAATGTCTTCATTATGACACTGTTAGGGGCCAAAGAGTAGTCAACTTTATATCCCTATTTTTTAGCTTAATTAGGTATTAATTTAGATAGTGAATGAATTTTTTAAAAACCCAATATATTTTTCTTTATATTTATATTTTTGGGACGAATGATAAGATTATAAATGTTCTGTGCTCAAACGTTAGCCTAAGTTTGCAAGTTTTCATTTGTAAATACCATATTTAATTTAATTAAAAATTTTAAGGAAAAAATATTAACTTCTGTCTTCGAAAACAATTATTTTATATTTATTATATTGTATAGATATAAGTTTAATTTCTAAACATTATATATTTTAGTTGGATATAATCAAGCATAATATCACCTTTTTCCATATCCAAAAATAAGATTTACAAAATTTCATATTTAAGATTTTTTTTTAAAAACAATTCATAATATTATATCAAAAAATCATATTTTCTCATTACTTAGAATATATTAAAAATGGCCCAAAATACATGGATTGAGGGGGCATCCTTCTCCCCTTATGAGAAGGGCCGTCCTTCTCTTAATTTGGGCCGTCGGATTACGTGTTTTGAATGATTAAATTTAAAATCGAATCAGTACCACGTTATATTATCCATTCATTCAACGTGTGGTAAGTCGATTTTACATCCGACGGCTCAAATAAGAATGATGAATAAGGAGGAAGGGCGCCCCCCAGATCCAAAATACATAATATTTCTTGTATTTATATTTTATCATGTTAAATTTTTAAAAATTTATTTAAATTAAAAATTTTAATAACAAAATAGATAAAAATTGATGTCTTTAAACATAAATATTTTAAAACATATTTTATCAAATACTCTTTATAATTTTTTATATAATTCAAATATAAAAAAATAAATTTCTTTTATTATTGTTTTTCTTAAATTTTGAAATCCTTTCTGGCCGTGTGAACACGTGTACTGTCTTCGCCATCTCATTCCGTTGATATTGGGCCACAACAAAACATGTTTTTTTTTTTCGAAATTAAAAAAAAAACATTAAAAAAAAATTTGGCTTTGATTTTCAATTGCCAGACTACAACCCCATGTGCCCGCTTTAAATATTTTCCCTTATTTATTTATTTATTGTCTACAGCTCCATGTGCTATGATCCATTATTAATATATATATAATTTAATAACTTTATTAGATCTCTCATTAATATATAATTTTATATCTCAAGTTAGAGATATAAAAATAGCATTTTATATATAATATAAAATAAAATTATATATAATAAATATAAAATATTAGACTATTTCGGACCGATATTTCTTAAAATAAATGAAAGACATTGTGTCCTAAAAATATAATATTAGGAATGATGAGTACTTTAAATTTGGATAGTTGTTCAAATAAAGTTGTGTAGGATCTTTAAATCTTTAAATTTAAATTCTGTATGCTATAATATTTAATAAAAGGTCAAATGGTATATGATTTATTCTTTAGTATATCTTCCAACACTTAAATTAAAAATTTTTCTAAAAAAATAAAAAGATATTGAAGGTGGAAGATGATATAAAGTGAAAAATGGAGAGTTTGACACTGTAATTTTAGATATTCGCAGTGTATAGAGAGTTAGTACTCTGTTATTACTTTTTTCCAATTGATTCTCGTGATGCTTCTCCTCTGTGTATTATAGTTTTATTGCAAATTAGAGTGCCATTCCTGAAAATGTATAATTATACATTAAATAAAAAATTACATTGATTGAAAATTAGATAATCTAATCCATTATATAAGTTTTGATTTAATATCTCTTTTGTCGGCACATTAATTGTTTATTTGATTTTTCAATCATATTTCAATTTATTCAACCGTTTGTCAAGATTGAGCGTTTAAATTCATTAATCGATCGGTCATTCCGTACTTCAATCTTTCGTATTACCAACAATATAGTCATCTAGTTATTCGATCATTTGGTTGTGTGATTGAATTCCTTTTTCGTTTCAATCTTAACAATTCAATTGATTCATATTTTTCTATAAATTTACACATTAAGGACTCCATATATTTATGGGTCTGGTCTATTTTATCTTAAATCACATCTAATAAAGAGATATTTTTTTAAAATATTCTTATATAATGTGGCGTTTCATCATCTATTTATATTTGCATGTATCAATAAAAATAAATAGATAGATAAAATATTATATTACTATAAATACCCTAATAATATATTCATTTGAAATTCTTAAAATATTGATTACTGTAAAAGTACTAATAATTTTCTCCAAGATTATGGCCCTTTTTCTGTATATTTATTTGGTAGGAATGCATTCTACTTCGTGAACCGGATAATGGACCATTAAAAGCTACTGGAGGCCTCTCCAAACAAACGATACCCAGCCCATGGACTCGGCCCAAATAGAATGGCGGGCCCATCTCAGATATTCACAACGAGTATAACTAGTCAAATATTTAATTCTACATAATATATATATTATAATGACTAAACGTGCGAGTGCTTATATCTTCATATTTTACTTGTGTCCCCGTTTCTTGACTAATCTTCTTAATTGTTTCTTAAAATTATATTTAATATTATAATTAGTGCTTGACCAATTTTTAAATATGATTTATACTTTAATGGCTTTTGGAGTTGTATTATTATTATTATTATTTATCTATAATTCAAAATGAACTTAGATAATATGGTACATGCAGATGGGGCTACAAAATCCTATGCAATAGAAACAAACACAAAAATATATGTTTATGAATATTTTATCACTCTAAAATCTAAAATGCAGATTAATTATATTTGACAATATGATCATACTATAAGTAGTACAGTGACTCAACAAGTGTTAACTTTTTTATGACTAATTATGACCCATGTTGATTTTATATAAAAAAAATATATCTAGATTGATAGAATGATGACTACTAATAACTTAGGCTACCAGTATAAAAAATAATTTTACTATTGATTGAGCTACATGGAGGCTATATATAATATGCGAGTTGTACTCGATCTATTTCTTATATTTTTCAATCATTTCATTCATTTCTAAATTTGAGAAGAGTTATTCAAAGTAGATGGACATTCCATTTTCCATTGGGTCCATAATAATAGCAAAATAGTTCATATATATATATATATATATATATAGTAATTCTATATAAATTTTATAATGTTGTAAAATTACTTCACCAAATTAATTAGTAGGTGTAAAATAACTCAAAAATAAACCTTAATTTTATTCACCTTTTTAAAGTTTCTCAACATTTTCTGATTGTGTATACTATTATGTGGCACGTAAACAGTACATTTGACTTAAAATTTCATCTAGCATGAACTTAAAATTAAAACAAAATCTTATTTGTAATATTGAAAAAAATAAAGATATTTTTATATTAATTTTCTTTATATATTATTGCTGTTTTATTCATATTCCATCTTTCCAAGGAATTTGAAAAGCCTTAAAATCTCCAAATTCAAATATCCAAAAGAAACTAACGAGTGGCAATATGATGTCCTCGAGCATGTCTTTTATTTCAAATTACCCCCAAAAAAAAAAGAAAATTAAAAAAAAAAAAAAAAAAACGAAGGAACAGATAGTTTCTATTTTCTCCTTCCAGTAATCATTTCCCGGGAACCCTAATTGATCTACAAATGCAATGACAAGTCAAGCTTCTTGTCCCTTTCCTTGTAACCATGATCACTTCCGCCATTGTTGCCATCCTTCTTCGCCACTGAAGATTGATATTCCGATGACCCACTATCCCTTAAGTTCCTCTGCCAATTCACCAGGCTCTGTTCATGTTCTTCATAGTAATAGGGATTACCAGAGCAGTTCCCTCCATAAACGACCACATTCTCGAACCGCGGCGCCGCGTCGATTCCGCCGCAGACCGGGTGGGTAGGATGGTAATGACCAAGGTTAGCAGCATGAGCTGCTATATACATCGGAGGACTTAAAAGGCTCACGTGGTGACTCGCAGCAAAAAGAAGCGGCGGAGGTGGTGGTGCTGGGAAGCTGGCCATGGTGTATTCCGAAGCCCTTTTTGCTCTCCTCGCCACCGTCCGCTCTCTTTTGTGGGCATTTTGATGGCCGCCCAACGCTTGTGAGCTGTAGAATTTTCTCGAACAGAACATACAAGGAAATACCCTTGCCATTAATGGCGGACGCGGTGGCGATGCTGCTTCTTCAATATCGGTAGTCGGGGCGGCACCATGACCTACGCCGTGTTGATCCTCCATTTCTACGTTGAAGAAGGAAAAGGAAAAAGGGTTAGAGCTTGTAACGTTTGGTGACAAAAGAGTAATACTCAGACAGAGTTACTTATGGAAATGAAAGCCCATGCGCCATGAACGAATTAACAATAAATTTGTTTCAAATAAAAAAACAGAGTAAACCTTCAAGAGAGAGCAGTAGTTGAGAACAGGGGGCGGAAGATAGAAACAGAAACATAGAGCAGAGATAACTAAGCTGTAGAAGAGACTTGAGAAATTATGCCGTTTGGAGTTCGGGAGATGTGTACGAGTGAATGAACTTGCCATTAAATTATTGTGCGTTGCAGCGAGAGATGTATGGGCTTGGGAACATAAAGAGATAAGACAGAGAACACAGTCTCACATCATTTTATACTATTATATAATTATTTTTAAAATATATAGTACAATTATATATATTTTTCAGTAATTTGTTGGCATGAAGCTGATTATTTTAACGTGTTATGTAAGTATTTTTCGAGAGAGAGAGAGAGAGAGAGAGAGAGAGAGAGAGAGATTGTTTGTGCATGCAAGGGGGAAGGAGAGAGGTTGGGGAAGTGAAGATGATATTGATATGAATTGGGAAATGGAATCTCTGTAAGTCTGATTTATTTCCTGCCAACAATATCCTGTCTGACAGTTCTATCGGTTTCATGGGCACTTGGGTTTCCTTTTGCAGTTCAATAACTCTTCGTTTGTCAGTTCATTTCCTCCGGCTTTCACCTAAACAATTCTGAACTGCACCAAATTGTGCCGAGGGAATTGTCAAAACAATGGAATTGTTTTGTAGGCACATCTGATCCCAATTAGAATCTTCAGATTTTAAAAATAATCTTTTCTATCCCTTAAAAAAAATAAAAAAAATTTACTTTTATAATTCTAATATAAAATAATAATAATAATAATAATAATAAAAGGACAATCTGACAAATTTACTTTTATAATTTACTTTTTTAATTGATATGATTTTTCAATGAGTTTTAATCCATTTTGTTGTTTTAGAATGAAAATCTGACAAAATTGCTAAACTAAAGTTATGATGATCATTCTAAATATTTAGCCTCTCTGTAAACTAATAATTAAGATTAAAAAATAAATAAATAAATATATATATATTAAATAATTATTTAAATTATTTAACATAATATACTCTTATTTATTTATCTAATTTGTAACAATAAACGGCTAAGTTTTCATACTGCCTGAATATTTGACACTGCACTCGTCGCTAAACGCCCAATGTGAAAAGATTATCTGAAGAGCTAAAGACAACTCTCTCTCTCTCTCTCTGAGATCTGAGTGCATGCTTCTGCAACTGGAACTCTGTGCCATGAAGATGAAGTAAATTGTGTTATGGGGCGAATGGCCACTTGCTCCTCTCTCATCTCTGTGACTCGCTCTCTCTCCCTCTCTCCCTCTCTCTAGCCATCTCTGCACCGCCAACCCCATGCAATCTGCAGCTATTTGCATCTATTCCCCCTGCATGCTGTGTCCCTCGAGAAATACTTCGGCTCCTGCGGACGGACCACATCAACCATCACACGACCAATTATAATTCTGACATGCTTCTACGTAAAATTTGGTTACTGAAATATACGAATAAGATGGAATAGAACATAATATTACTAACAATTAATATTTTTATAATTCATTTTTCGCTTAGAAATAGGTGTGACCGTGAGAATTGATCGAGCAGTGAGTTATTTTATATATACGCATGAAATAAGATAAATAACGAGAATAATAATTTATCATTCTCAATATTAAATATGTTCTTGTTTATCAATCATAGTGTAGCTTTACGGGGATAAAAATAGCCATTTAATCTACCAGAATTTCAATCAACCGAGCCATTAAATGACAAGTCATAATTTAAATTTAAATTATTAAAATTATTTTTGATTAAATAAAGAAAAATAATCGTTTTTTGAAGTCAAAATAGGAAATATATATGTACCCTTAAATGGAAAAAAATCTCTTTAGGAGGACCGAAGAAGTACAAATCTTCCATGCAAACCCATAAAGCACTTTGAATTAGATAAAATTTCAATCCAAGCGCGGAGGAAAAAAATTAAATATTGTATTAATGTTAATATATGACTTAGTTAATAATGTTAGTATATATTCAAACTTATAAGAAGGTTGGATTTATATTAAATTTCATTGGTCTATCTTCCTGATGAGAAGTTTATTTTCCAGCCCTGGTTAAATTATTATTTAATTTATAAATAAAAATTTCCCAAAACATTCTTACAATTGTGAAACAAAAATACAACTACTCTAAATTCTAAATTTAAAATTGGAGGAGAAGCAAGTTAGTGGTATTTTAAAATTTATTTTTTCATTTTGTTTTCAAATTTAATTTTTTTATTAATAAAAGGAACACGAATAGTTGACTTAATCCAACAATTCTCAATCTTAAGGCCATGCATGTGAACAATTTATCAAAGCATATATAATAGCATGGTGATGATTGCTTATCACAAAGAACAATCTATGAGTTCTAGACAACCCCACTTATAATTTAAAGCCCTATGATTTGATTCAATCAAACATAATATATTATTATATAATAGAAGCAAGTAGGGATACCTATGTGCTTAACAAGGCGCGAACAATCTTTATAAAAATGACCCGGACGGCTGCCTTGACCCATTGTAGTTTTTTTTGCATTTTGTTTGTGTAACAACGACGACATGTTCAACAACAAAAACAGCCTCTCTGCAATGTAAGAGTAAGACTGTATATATTCGGACATTTTTGGATCCACGATGTGATAGTCTTGCACATTAATGAAGGCTGAAAAAAGGAGCAGGGATTGCAATAATCATTAGTTTAATAATACTGGAAAAAAAATGACCGAGCATATATCCAACTAGAAATTAAGTGCATTTTCTAGACTTCAAGTTGAATAGCAGTATCAAAATCATATTATTTTCCAGACCTAGGTTTTATGCAATGAAAATATGAGCAAGCATATGACAATCATCCAATAACATAATAGACAAACACACCCAATAAATATTCATCTTTTTGGTAAGTAATTAATATGTATAAATTTTAAATATGTAGGAACCAGTAAATCTTCACCTTAGCCTCAGGAATAACCAAAGCATCTGCTCATACAGAGAAACCTAGCTGGCGCAGGCACTTCCTCAGGTTCAGTCTTCCTGCGAGGAAGGTGCTTAAAGAAGGCCTTCACAGCTCCAGTCACCCCATCTTCATTTTCCATGGCCTTAGCAAGCTCGACTGCTCTATCCTTTATCTGTAACGATCACGAGATCAGTTAATTGTAGTCACACTCATCAAGTGCCATGATGACAAAATAAACTTCAGATTATATGCATTAAGCTGCCTCAAATTTACTACGGGTAAGTTTGGTAGGATGGAAACGTTTTCACTTTTCCTTGTTCACATTTCGCACCATGCCCAGATGAGCATATACGTGGGGCCTTCCTGCATGTATTGGACACCGTCTCAATGGAAAAGATGTAGTTATTGGATTATTATCAACAGACATCTATAAGCTAAACAGTATTTTTTAATTCACCTATGCGGGATTGCCAAATACACATGCATTAAACCCAACCAAATTCAGTTGTTCCATACCATGCGAGGTGTGCTATATAGATTATTTGGTGCCATTCAACTCTGCTGTAAGCACTTATCTCAGCTAGGTCTAAATATGCAATAGTATTGATGGTTTCCATCAAAGTTTTCTTCCATCTTTCTTTACCCTTTTTATAATGAATCTCTTTCATCTCCAAGCATCTCTTTAGAAGTGCACTAGATGTTCTTATCTTCACATGGCCAAACTAACTCAAACGTGTCTCCCAGATTAGATCTTCCATCACCACCACCCAACTTTTTCCCATAACTTTCGTCCACTGGAAGAATTTTTTTTTTTATTTATTTAAAAGCAAGTTGATTCCCCATTACCAACACTGTCATAACTATCGCTTACCTTAAGCACAATGGCATCCCACAAACGCCACCAGCACCCTACCACCACCACCCACCACTACTACCCACTGATCACACAATCCCATTGCCAAACCACTACCACAATCAATATTTAATCGTACTAACTACGGATATTACTTTTAAGGGATAATATTTCCCTCGTCCAAATGAAGGAATATAGATTATGGTATAAATTCCATCTAACCAAATGCAGCCTTAGATTCCTTTCTTTTTTTTTTTTGCTTCCTTCACTACAAAGTTAATTCAAACGTCATTCACTATCTTTATCCGTCAGACTTCTAATCAAACAATTTCAAAATTGTTATATGCATAAATCCTATAATACATCCACAAATCATCTAATTATATATTACGAGTAAACACATTTATAAATAGTGCATCTTTTTCTTCCCAGGTTATCTCATATTCAAAAAGTCCATGTTTCTCGCTGAGCTCAAAATGTCCATAGTTCAGGAAGCTTATTAGATGATGTTAACCTTGGAGATATAACATGTTGGTTTAACCATTGTCAGCGCACAATATAATAAATAGGCCTCAGGAGTTACTTTCATAGCTCAAAGAATAGTATGACTACTAAAACATTATTCCACAAGCCACAAAAGATGCCCATAGATATTATGGTAACTTCACAGCTTCTATCTAGCTCAAAGCATCAGGATACCACTCCTAAAGCATCCTACTAATGCATCTCAACAGCCAAAAACCAAGCAACCGATCATACACTATGTCACAAGAACAAAAAACATTAAAAAGTAATTAGGCTAAACAACAAACTTTGCTAAAAACTTGTTTCGTTTAATAACTATGGATTTCAATTTTTTAAAAATACGTACCTTCGGCTCCAGCATGAATTTTATAGCGTCAACCAACTTGGGAAGTGAAAACTCATCGACCGGAATGGGTGGAGGACCTACACCTCTAGCATGTACTCGCTCTCCCCAAAAAGGTTGGTCCCCGAAAAAGGGGACGACGGTCGTTGGGCACTAGAGGAAGGATATGGATCAACACCAGCCCAAAAGCAGAATATTATCCACTAAATGTTAAGGGAGGCAAGAAGCTGTTACCGCAGCTTTGAGACCTGCAGCTGTTGTCCCAGCACCGCCATGATGCACCTACAAAATAAAATTAACAGAATCACTTGCTAGAAGACATTGATGATGCCAAGCTATTAACAGCTTATATCTTGAACATCATAGCATTATATAAGCACAAACTAAAGATTAAACAATTTCACCAGCTTAAGTCAAATCCACATAAGATTATTATTTATCACAAGATTTCAAATGAAAGTACACGCAACATATTTGGGAAAATCAGGTTCTGTGATCGGCAAGAATGCTCACATTATTTTTGATTTTGTAGATTGGGGGGGGTGTGGGAAAGAAAAATCTCTGCCACTTACTATTTCAAAAACACATCAATCTTTCGGCTGCCATTCAAATTCAAATTACAACACTAGAGCTCCCTAGGCATGATACTTTTCTTTTATAATCAAAATAGCTGAACTCACCACTTAAATTAATGCTGTTAAAGTGTTGACCAGTTCATGAGCACTTAACTTGTTGAAAGATCATGTTAGAGCAGTAAACTAATCTTACATCTTCAAGTGACATCATAAACTTTTTGGTATGTTGACTTCCTGTTAAAAGGAGCAGTTTTGACAAAATAGCCATGAGTTCCAATCCTGAGAGCCTTGTCTTCTTAAAAAAGATATTTCATTCTACAAGTTATTCACCAGAAGAGGTGTGTCAAAATATAAAATCATTCTTAGGCCTTTCCCTAACAACTTACACATTCAATTATTTGTTTACTTGACAGCTCTTCGAGAGTTGTTTTTAAACAGAGTAAAGGAATTCGATCTATTGTCTTAAAAAGGTAGACAGAGACCTATTACTATTACATTTTGTTCAATGCCCAGAGGGAGCCAAACGAACCGAAAATAAGTAACTAAGCTCGCTCTCTAAAGCTTTGCTATCATGCATTATAGATAAGGAAAATCTGACAGCATCTTAAAAGAACAAAATTATAGTGACAGAGGCTTACCACAGCAGCACAACGTGGAAAAAGCCAGTCATGAGGGCAGTTGTCCAGCAAATAAACAGTCTCCTTAGGTTCAGCCACTGAGGAGAGGTATGTAAAAGCAAATAAATACGGTATCTACAATAGGTTCTTTGTAAAAAATACAATCTATATTGGGAGAAACAACATAATGTCTGTTATTTTACAAGCATACATGAAGAGGAAAATAGGAACCACCAACTTACACTTGCCAAGACCGCCCCAGCCTTTGTTAATGATACCCCTCTGCCCAGTTTCTTCCAGTGCTTTCACAATTATTTGAGTCATTTTCTCAGGCTCTTGGACAGGCTGACATGAGATCAAAGAGTTCAGAAACCAAGTAAAATTAATTACTGTTTTGCAAGAAAGAACTCAAAGCATATTAAGAGGCAGCCACAAGACCAATAGATTTAGTCAAGTACTTCAAAACTGTGCATGTTTTAGTCAACTAAAGGACCTCTCTTCCACCTATAAAAAAAGGAAACGACGACAACAGAGATGCTCGGTATGTGAGAAGGAAGGCAAACTGGTGTTGCATTGAATGGATTTTTGGGCGTGTTCTAAGCCAGGCTCATTTGGAATATGCTTGACAAATGGTTTGGAATTCAGAATTGTTAAGGTGACTCTATGGTGTGCATTTTGCTTGCGTGGGCTTATCATTGAAGATTTTTAGGTAATTCTGAGTTTATAGGAAACTTTGCAATAACCGTAAATTAGCTATATGAATCCCATTTTTCTATTCCACTCAACTAAATACAATATCCTTGAGTGTAGAAACAATTTTAAATTATTTTTCACATTACTCCAATTTTTTCTAGGTCTACCACTTTCTTTTTTTCTCTAATCACAGCTAACTCATTTTTCCTTGCATGTACTTCCTTTGGCTTATGTTTCAAATATTCGAACAACCTTAGACATCTTTTTTTCATTTTATCTTCTATAGGTGCAAGTCTAAGCATTTACGTATTTTATCATAGTTATTAATTTTGATTTGTTTATTATTTATATCCATAATTACTAAAATTACACTTTACAAATTCAAATTATTTCTCTTTATCTTAAATCCTTTAGTGCAATTTTATTTCTACACCAGCTCATCTGTTCTACTTTCATTGACTAAAACAACGCCATCTGAAAATAACATACAAAAGGGACCTCATCTTAACATCACTCCTTTATCCCTTTTCCTTTATTTTTCTTTTGGCAATTTTTTTTTTTTTTTCTTTGCAGAACCTAAACCAAGAGTCCAACATTAGCAATTATGATGCAAAACAAATGCAGTGCAATGTAACATGCTATAAGTTCACATGGTTTAGGGAAGATCATACATACGTAACCTCAACTCTGCATGTATTGTAAAAAAATTGTTTCAATATTCAAACCTGCGACGTTTAAGTTGCAATGAATCAACCATTCCTCCTATAATAAATAAAAGTAATAGGAGAATGGATATTAGAGCACAGTCTCTTTGTCTCAAATCCCAGAAACAGCAGACTGAAAAAATACCACCAAACATTAGATTTCCAAGTACGATGTTAATGTTAGCGTAATTATTACGGTTTTTTTGTCCATACAAAATATATGCTTAATGTGTTGCCCACGATTTTCCTTATCTCCTTGTTTCCATCTCCACCTACAATCCCTCACGCATCAACTCTACAGCATACACCTCTTCACTGTTCTGTGTTTTACAGAACATTAACAGGGTGATCCCTATAGTCCTACATCACTACCCCTTTCTCTCTCACTAGCATCGAACAAATCCTATTCCTATATTCTTCAATTATTTCGCTGTCTTTCATTTCTTTGGAGGATGGTGCAAGTCAGAAGGACTTTGCCAAGAAGCCAAATATGCACAGCCTCAATATTTTCACATGAAAGGGAAAAACAAATGTCATAGGAGTACCAACGTAGGTTAGCAGGAGAATTAGCAGTAGAAACTTACAAGGCTTCCAAAACCAATGTAAATAGGCTTTGCACCACCTTCAAGCCATTCCACAAGGGGCTGAGGAGGTTCATAATTTGATGCAAGGTCAAGGAAGCAAAATCCAACCACATCAATCTTGGGGCCCCAATCTGTCAATATTTGATGAAAAAGAATAAGAACAGGTCCAATAGTCAGGAAATTATTAGGGAAGCCACATTCATATTAAATTACTTGAAGCAAATTCTCTTCTACTTGTGATTTATTAACAGGAATATACAACAGCAATACTCGAGAAGTAATCAAGAAATCAATTAATGCAAAAGGCATCAAACCATCACCAAGTACCAAAGTTTTCACATAAAGTCTAAGAGGAAATACCACAGTTACCAATTCAGCCATATTGGGATTAAACAATCAGAATAGTGCTTAATGTCTTTTCAACAACAAAGAACTCACCCACAAACATTGAACAAGAAACTGCCAAGGAAACTTAAAGCAAAAAGTAAGCGCAATGAAATTATCATTCTGTATCTCAAAGGAACTTTTGAACCAGAAACTACAGAAGAAAGGAAAAAGGCACAAAGGCATCCTAAAAACAGATCAGAATAAAAATCACATTGTAGTGAAATTCTGCATGCAGAACAGCCCAAATATATATATATATATATGTTGGCTGTGGAATGTGCTCTATTTGCTACATGTGCATATCCAACTTTAAATTAGAAAATAAATATTCAAAATTCAAAATATTAATTATGCAAAAGAAAAAATGAATATAAGAATGCAATGGATGTTACTTGAGTAGGACAATTCACAAACCATGTGATACATTATAGAAATGGATGCATTGAAATGAGCCTAATCAACAGCATATGAATATAACCTATGGGTATATTTAAGTTCAAGTGCCAAGGCAATTGCATAGCCAAAAAGGGGGGGAAAAGCACCAAATGGTGGGAAGGTTCTTTCACAATGTTGTTTGTACGACATTATTTAGATGGTTAATGCAAGACCTTTCAAAGCTCATGGGGTTCAGCCACAGAAAATTGTTGAGATATATCAGTTTCTGATCTAGAATGGAAAGCACTCTGCTGCCTTTCTTTGCAATTTGTTTCCCCACTCTCTCATTTTTCCTTATTCCAATCCTACGCATAAACAAAGAATGTGCTTTGATCAAAGCTTCAGGCAAACACCAGAGTATGCTCATTAAATGATTGGTGCATCACTTTTTCTCTGTAAAGAGAGAAAAAAAAAAAAAGACTAGTGTGTATGTATAATAGACATAAATGCTTGACTTTCATAATGAATTACAACTCTTCTGCAGCAGATAATAGACACACACACACACACACACACTCATTATGTTCCCTATTAATTTGTGTATGGAAATTCTAAATTGACAGGAACATAGAATAATACCTAGAAATATGGGAACTAAAAAAAAAGGGGCATTTACGTAGTAGAGAAATAAAGCCTTATCATCAATTAAGTCAGCTAAATGAAAAATTTTCTGCCATTCTGATTTCAAATTATGCATTATACATGTCTGGCCAAAAGTTTCTGCATGCTTTTACATCACATCACTCCTAATCTTCCCTCACTAAGTTTGCATTCTTGACTACCTTGACTTTGCCCCTTTCAAGAAACATCCACTTGGGCAAAGTCACTCTTGTGACAGCCCAAACTGGAATTATTTATACACTTTTTAAATCAAATTTCAATCACCTAGACATTGCTCCCTCAGCCTAGAAATTTGATAGCTTTTATAAGAATTACTAGAGTAGAAAAATGAACAATGAACGACAAGAGTATGTGTCTACAAGATTGATCCCTCATTATTTTGAGCGTCAGAGATCTACTTCAAAAAAGAGGTTAAGATTGACTAGTGCACAAGTAGGACCCTTGCAGGAGTTTGATCTGTACCCTTTAGCCCTTTTAAATGAACCTTCAGCTAAGAGGAGAAATGGTATATTTAGATTACCATAAAAAGTTGCGTTTGTGTCACACTTTTTTGAGAATACCTAGAAGACGAGTGAAATACTAAAAATGGAACAAAGAATGTACATCAAGAAGTTGACACTTTGAAAAGCAGCTGCCCAGCAGGATATAGCTATATGCAATCTCTTTCTCACAATATCAAATCACAACAAAAATCAACAACCTTTTGGCTTAGGAACAAGATGAGGGCTCCATATATATCCATGTGGAATATCAGAATCTGAGCCTTGTGAGCCACTTAAGTATGTTACAGGGCGCAGCTTCAACTTCTTTTTCCTAACCTCATTTATCATATCCCTTATTCCAAGCCAAATTAATGAGTCAACAATTTGATAAGAGAGCTGCAAAAAATGGACAGCAACAGATATTACTCAGAGAAGCATGAAATCCAACAGCAAACATTCCTACTCAATGTTCAAGATAAACTGTTAATCTGTGAAGACAATCCTAGGAACGCACTCTATATCCAGCAGATTGCTTCACACGAGACAAAGGATGTGGAAATTCACTAGTTGGCCTGCAAGAAAAGATAAACAGGCCATTTGAGACATCAGCACAAACTTTTTCACAAACAAAAGCAGCAATTGAGAATGAGAATGCAAAAAGAAAATTCTAACTGTAAATAATGTAAAGATAGCTAACTAGCTAAGATTCCATTAACTAAACAAAACTTACGTCCACGGCATTGTAAAAAATATATGCAACGGTACTTTTAGTGACTCAGCCACATGACTATGCCCTGAAAAACAATCTACTGTGTCTTAGCTTACCATAAAGTGTGATATGCAATTGGGAAAGTCCGAAACAGGTTTGCAATTCTAGTATATATGACCATACATCACTAAAAAGATAAAGTTACATAAAGAATAGCCTAAAGAATGATCAGACCATATGCTGGGGGGTTGGCAATGATTGCTTCAGCTTTGAATGGAACACCAGAATCAACATCAGGTTCTCTGCAAGCTGGAAGTAGAGAGTATATTATTTCCTTAATTTGATTACGTTGAATAGGAATTTCTGATGGCCCAGATGGCAAGAAGCCTTTGTTTTTAACCATGTCTGCACACGAAGAGACAAAAAAAAAAAAAGGATAATTCTAGAGAGTCTAGAGGCCATAGAGTCTAAAATTATGTTAAAATGGATTCATTGACAAATAAAAACCAAGGTACCAATTTTCATATATCATTTTGAATAGAAAATTGAAACACAGAACAGATGCAAGTTTAATGATTTATGACAAACTGCACACATGTATAGCTACTGAAGGTTTAGGAGCTACATATTCCTCCAACAATAAGATGCACAGCGACAAGTGTTTGCATAAGAAAAATATTTAATGGAGAAAATGTCACAGGAAATGAATTTGCCAGCCACCAGATGAAGTTTTAAAGGTTTAGGACAATACAGCAGGCTACAATACATTAAGCAAACTTAGCGAGCATGCGGCCACTGGAGAGAGAGAGAGAGTGTGTGTGTGTTTTTCTATAAACAAGCCCCTTGGGTATCTCAATAAGGTAAATGCTTCTCGTTAAACATGCCACAAATTTTACTTTAACCAAGTTTCTTTCCAATCGACTTTTTATGCTGTTCTAACTGGAATGTACATGAGTTACGGCATTAACACACTGCTTTAAATCAGTTGAAGAGGGTTCTAACTTTATGGGTCTCACAAGGTTTAGTACATTCAAGCTTTATCCAATACCATTAGGCAGTTGCGATCTTTTTTTCCTATTTGTTGGTGGGCTTCTTTTTTGCTCTTTTTCTTTCTTTCTTTTTTATTTTTTATTTTTTTGGTGTGTGTGTGCATTGGAAGAGAGTGGCCAACCAAGGAGCTAAGCAAAATAGCAGTCTACAGACGAAGTATGCTTTGCAAACAACTAAGCATCTATTACAAAGAATTCATTTCATCTTGCATGTCAAGTCCTCTCAGCTTATGCCTTTTATTTTTTGCCTTCTCAAGTATTCACACAATTGTTTCCACCCATTCTCAACAATGATGCAATAACTTATTTATGGTTTTCTACTGTGAGGTTTTGTAACAAGCAGCTACGATCCAACATAGCTCATAAGGCATATATACTCATTCAAGGGCCTAATGTATTTTAAGTGGTTCAGTTTTTTCGCTGACACTTACACTTCACAGTTGGGTGATCAATCTCTAGTCAAGATGTGTTTTCACCAAATAACAGCTCCACACAAGTCATTTAAGCTTTCAAAAAGAAAGTTTATCCACACTCACAATGGTGCATACCCTCCAAGACTCATCCATTAATCGCTCATATAAAAAGGATTACTCAAGTAGAGTGTTCTCATCCCATGATGGTGAGCCCTAAATATGCCCACCAGTTTGTTGACACTAGACCTCAACTTAAGCAAATCTGTGAAATTCCTTTCCTACCTTTCAACAATTTACAACAATACCTCCTTGTCCAAGAAACTACCTTGTCACAGTTATGCCCACAGAATAACCCTGTTTGACACTGAAGACCCTCGTGCATAAGCTCATGCAAGCAAAGCCTCAACCAACAAAACTGTTTACACAACACAGGAATTTTTTTTTTTGACTGGTAAAATTGAATTTTCTGCCCTAGGTGCCAAGAAGGCACCAAAAAAGCTACAAAATTAACTTCCAGTGAGATAACCGGTTAGGCAGTCAGAAATAGTTACATAAAGCTATGGAAAGAGAGCTTGATCTGAGAGAGAAATAAAGTAAACCAGCCCAAATGAAAACTTGCAGATCTAATACAGCTTCTCTAGAAATATTATCGACTCCTCCACACACCAAAGGACAGCAAGTGATATAAGAGATATAAGAGAGAATTTTCTTTAAAAAAATTCCGACTGTATCATTTCCCAGTTGGCAATTTCTGGTTGACAATTTCTGTTGAAATCACTGGCTGAATATTCATCAATCTCCAAAAAGAAACCCAAGCAAGGTTGTGATTTCACAATCTTCTATAGGAAAATCCCTTGTCTGAAGATTGTCAGTCAAATCAAGTTCCCATGACTCTTCCCAAGAAAAAGGAGACCCTTGAAGGAGCACCAATTGTCCAACAGGAAATGATGCAGGGGGCAAATCTCAGAACCAAATAAAATGATGCTATAGAGAAGATTCCACTACTATTAAGCCTCCACTTGACCTTATCAACTCCGGCACTTGGAAGAGCACCTTGCAATGGGGAAAATCTTTGCTTGCCTCTGCAAATGCTTCATCAGAACGTCCAATCTTAAGGACCATGCCTCATAAAGTGGAGGTGATTGGTTTTAAATCCCCCCTTTCCGTTAAGGATCACTACCTATTGAATCAAAATATTTAAATATATTTCTAAAATATTATGAAACATTATCCAAGTTTGGGAAATGTTGGGGCACCCACCTACTCACTTAATTTCATCATTTATTGTGGCATTTGTATGCACACGTACAAGATTCCACATGTGGAATGCATTCATAAAAACCACTTTCTTTAGGAACTTAAATTGTAAAAGAAAGAACTCAAAAGCTTCATAACATGTACAAACAAAACAATATAAAAAATCATGGACAAAGAACAAAAAACAAATATAAATCACACAGCATGATTCATAATGAATATGTCAAGGTACATACACCCAGCAAGAACTTTTGGATCACCGCCTAAAGGAAAGAACTCCAACCCAGAAGTCAAAACAAAATCTTTAAAATTTGCATGAGTTGCTAGTCTGACACGATGTCCGTAATCCTGCCAACAAAGACAAACATATGTTACTTACTTGGATTTAGCCAAAGATGATGTCTGCAGAGTCATGATAGCTAGCTTAAGTGCACTCAAGGTAGTTTTCTGCCCTTTCTTCACAAGAAAAATGCAATACAATATACTTGCATCAAAACTGAACATCATAGCCAATTAAGTATAATAAAGTTCCATAGGCTGAAGTTCTACAGTAGTTATGGAAACTCTCACATATATCATCAATAAAAGGAATTAATCCAGTTTTGTCAAAGTTGAAATATGCAATGAGCCAGCATAAGAGTCAAAGCATCATGCAGAAAAATTGAAAAAATTAAATCATTGAAATAGCAATGTTCGTGGTTAACTAGTACAAGTCAACAAATGGACTTCAGTGCCTCCTTTTCCATATAAAAGTTCAAGGAAGATTAAGCAGCAGCTAAAATTATGTAAAAATTGTTGCTACATGACCGGCAAGCCAGAGAGTGAAACCACCGAAATATAAGCCTTTTTAGCATTCATATTCAGAAAGTGATACCCAAGACCTCCCACCACAAGACTCTAGATGAGGGAGCACCTTTATATTGATTACAATTGCTCATGTCCAAACATTTCCATTTTACAAGTTCTTCCATGAAACATAGTCACTCTGTCAACACAAGTGGCTGAACAGCAAACCAGCCAGTGATGCTCACAGACAATACAGGTCATACAACCCTAATCTAAATGGATGTATATGCCAATTAAAGCAGCACCAACATCACAAAATAATGAAATTGGACACCATCATCTCAGGTTCAAGTCAAAACAGCATTACACCAGTTACTACCACAACTAACCCAAGAGTGAGCAAACGCAATATGTTCCAGCCCCTAAAGCTTGACAAAGCAGATCATTAATGACAGAACAAAATGGATTTCCATTACAAGCATGCATAAATTATCACTTCCTCCCTGAAACAATCCCAACTTTAATTAGCTAAAGGCTGTAATATCCCAAATCATCATTTGATTTATTTTGGATAAAATTATTATTTTAGGCTAATTGGCTGTGTCAGGTTATATATATATAGTGAAATTTTGGAGGATATTCAGATCAGCTGGGCTAATGCCCAAGACGCGCCAGTGTTGGCGCCTGGGCGCTGATTGGATCATAAAGGAATATGAAAATAATAATAATAATAATAATAATAATAATAGAAAAAGAGAATAAAGGGGGGGGGGAAGAAGAGAAACGGGCAGAGTGAAAGCAGAAGCAGGGAAGAAAGAAAAGGGGAAAAGAAGGGAGAGAGAGGAAGCGGCATGCGCGAGAGGCAGAAGGAGAAGGCAGAGAGAGGAAGGAGAAAGAGAGAGAGAGAGAGGAAAGAAGAAGAGGAAGGAGAAGAGGAGAGGAGAGGAGAGGAGGCGGCAGCACCAGGTGAAGGCCAAAGTAGAGGTGAAGAGAGGAGAGAGAGAGGTGCGGGAGCCACACACGACGGAGGAGAGAGAAGCACATTATTCGAGTACCTCGAAGTATTCTTTTTCCTGATCTGCTTGGTACAAAATTAAGGCAATCATCTATAACCCCTATATTTGGTCTGATTTAACATCTGGTTTATTTTGACTATTGTTTAAAAATTTTACTAATATACATGTATTTTTATACACTTGATCTGTTTACTCAGAACATGCATGTTTAGTTTATTGGTTGATTTGGGGGTTTTGGGTTTAGGCTTCGTGATTTTGGAGGGTTTTACTATTTTATGGAAGTCTGAAAATATTTAATACTATATATTTTTATATCAGTATAGCTGTATGAAAATGAGCATGAAACTTGCATTGGGTCACGCATTTTCATATGCATGTGTTCGGGGATTGTGGTCAGTACTATCTATTATCTGTTAGCCAGCCAACTCCCGATGGGGAGATATTTATTATTTGAAACCCCTTTCTACAGGCAAGAAAGGCTCTATTGTAGTGACCCGCCCCATCTGTCTGGTATTTAAAATGAAATTTAATATATTCGGATGTCCTAATATATCTAACAACTTGAGGTATTGCACTGAAAACCGCAAGTGACAAAATATAGTGAGCAACCTTATCTATGAAAGACAGAGTACATAGGTGGCCTAACATGCTGGCCTTACCTGCATTTGATCTGGCCTAAGGTTATCGGATTATAAGTAACTTCTTCCTCAAATTAGTTTTTAAATAATCAAAACTCAGATTTAGTGCATGATTTGTATCTTTGCATAGATTTGTATTCGAACTCTGATTTTGGACTCAGATTTTAGAGGTTCGCTAATTTTGCCCACAAATGGATTTTGATATATCTGGTACATCTGATTTTGATTATATGTTTTTATCAAGACTTTAGATTATTTGTTCATGGCGCTGATCCGGCTTATATTATCTGCACTAACAATTGGAGCATCTGGCTATCTAATCTAATTCTCTGGCTATCTAATTTTGTTCCGAATCACACTTTGACTAGACATCTGATTATCTGATTTTGACATCTGGATCACTTCTGTTTTGCATATACACACGTCCCGAGAGGACTGTTTTCTGATTTGATATTTGTTTTAATTTGATATACGATTTAAGTACGAGACTACCATCAGTTTTGATACTGAATTTTTGATTATCAGTGATTTGGATTTAGTTCTATCATCTGACTTGACATTTGTTTTAAACCCTCCCTCTGATTTATTAGACTTATTTTATTTATATATGATACTTATTGAACTTTAAGCTCATATTTCCTATTTTGTCCCTTTAGAATAGAATATTCGGATGTATTATAGGAGCATGGACATGATCAGTCACCTATTTATCTGATTTAGTGAGTTTTAACACTATTATGGTTTAAATTGGTATTTGATATGATTAGATTTTAGATTAGGCCGCGTATAGGCCCATAGTTATATTTCGAAAATAGTTGGGATATTATGTTATGTTCTGATCATGATTATGGTTGAATTGTCATCTTTTTTACAATGATTGTAGAGTTGATCATATTTATATTGTCCGAACAGTTATCCGATGAGGTCCTTTGCAAGTTTTAATTTGCCAGGTCCTGTATAATGGTTTGTTATATCCAGATTTTGGGACTTAACGTTATTTGTTGAATTTATTTGGGATTTTAAATTTTAGAATTAATAATTAAGTAGACTTACTAAATTTCGGATCGTGACAAAGGCAGCATGAGATGAGCCAAAAATATCAAGCATTTTGCAGATGTGGAACAATAAACCATGATAATCTTTGGTTTCATCAATGCACTGGTGATGGGTAGCAATAATGACATCATTTACGTGCTACAGAATAAAATATATGATGCCCAATAAAAAGAAAAAAAAAATTAACGTCTTGAGCTAACTAAAGCACATTGATAGAATGACTCCAGCCAACACAACAAAAATATCCAAAAGAGGGAATAATAATTATCCCCCGATTGACATTCTTTGCACATCAGTTAATCAAAGAGAGAAGTTTTAATTATATGCGAGTATAGCTCCAACCTGCAACTTTTTCCCAATCGCAATGAATGGTTGAACATCTCCTCGAGTCCCAACAATTAGCATTACTATCTGAAGTGGTCGAATATATTGAAGGTCTGCACAGTCAAGAGGCTCATCACCAGCAGATTCAGAACATGCATCCTCTGATCCAACCTCAAAAGCTCGCGGATCAATATCTCCTGGAACTTCAAATTCCACGGTCCCATCATCCTTCACTGTTGCAATTCTATTCAACAGCTTCAACTGCAGCAAATTTCAAAAGTTCAAAATAAAAATCTTTCCTCTCGTGTTAGCCTGCTCCAATCCCTTTATCTTATGAAACTTCAATAATTCAATCAAATTCACACGAACAATACAAAGTGACAAGTGATGTTGCATTCTCACTAGCATTACATTAGGGAAACAATCAACAACCAGAAGAAAGTGAGACAAGGATCTACCACACCCTGACATCAGACAAGCAAAATACATCTCATTAGGACCAAAGTCTACCCAAAGGATGTCTAACAACTTCTAGATGACTGAGATGACCAAGTGCACGAGGCTTCCCTCATTGTGCGCTTTGGGGAGGGTCTCATGGAAAAAAAAAAATAGTCACAAGTAACATTTTAAAATTGATGCAAAGATTCCCTCCATTAAAGTGTAACACTGAGAAACCGTATCAAACAGTATATGCATGAACTGTAAGCAATAATACAAAGGAAGCAAACAAAAAAGGAGCACAGGTGAATTGATATCATTTGTAAGTACAATTTTCTTTTAACCAAAGTCCACTAGAATATGGTTGACAAGACACAGCATGCATCTTCCATAGAAAAACACTAGGCTAGGAAGGATTTCAAAGCTTGGGGTGACGGTTAGATTCACAATTTTATTTGTCAGCATTCAAGCTCAACTTTCATAACTAGTTCATTGATGTACTTATAAAGTTCCTTGGGTAGTTATCATAGTTTCAAGATTTTTGGTACAACACACACAGGCTGGTGTGCAGTACAGGAAAAAAAAAAATTACTTACCAGAATTTTAATTGAGTATCACAATCAATTATCTGCTAAGCATTACACAAGGTGGGTTTGAAAATTCTGCAGCTATGATTGACATTGTTAAACTCCATATATATCACCTCATGAAGCAAAAGAATGCCATTCCTTTCAACCCTGTAATCGTTGGCTCAAATATCAACCTCACAACCTCCTTTGTAAGGTAATCTGATTAAGGTGAAAATAATAATTTAGCCCTACAAAACGGATAGCAAACCAAACAGACATGAATTAAGGTACTGGTGACAGAATGACATTTGCTAGCCAGATAACCAGGCTCATTGTCTCTTTCTGTACGTTCTCTACTTAAAAGAAGTCTCCAACCTTGTTATGAATGTTATGAGTGACTATTATCATTACAGATCATAGGAAGGCGAGATCCACCAGCTTCTCAGGCAGAAGCAGAGAGGAAGACGCGAGTTAGTCATTGTTTACCTCCAGTGTTTGTAGTATCTGAAATAAGAACTCTACAAAATTCAGGGATAAGGGCATGCAGCCTGCTTAGCTGGTCCACATCATCCAAAAAAGACTGCATCCATGAATATATGCTATTGATGTTACTGTTGGTTGATCATTTAGCTCCACACTCAACATTTGTTGTGCGAAATTATCTTTGGAAGTACGCAACAGTCTATTACATTGGAAATTTTACATCTCTGGGGAAGTAATAGAACTTCTGATTACAAAAAAATCAAATTAAATTAAACAACAGTCTGAAAGAGATTCTTGTACCAAGTGGTCTCAACCATATGACCAAGGGCATACTTTTGCTTCACATTGCCCACATATGAGAACAATTTGAATGTCCTCCCACAAATAACAGCTAGCAAGAAACATCTTAACATAAATATTGAGAATCAGTTCAAAATATTACTTAAATTACATGTGCCCCACTTTCAAAATGTCTTCTTGTCTTGCTATCAATACACTGGAGGGCAGAGTAATAACTGAAACATAGAACATAAAGAAAAACTACAACAGAATGGAGTCAACAGAACAGTAATAGGTAAAGACTCCTCTACAACTACCAAAAAACAGGAACATGATTTGATAAAGCATCAAGGATAACCAGAGGGTTTTAAGATGTTTAGAACATCAAAGGATTCAATGCAAACACAGGATTTCCCTTGGATGGATGAAATTGTAAATTAAAAGAATTAACATAAAGTTCATGTCAATCTTAATAACAGAGAACAAACAGCATAGTGTGATATTAAGAATGTACACGATTGAATCAAAAAGGTGGTATAAATCCAGTCTTTTCCTATTAGCAACATAAAACAAATGCATCTATCAACAAATTCCATTGAACGGAAGAAAACCAATATTGACCAACTTATTTTTTTTAAAAAAATCTCTTTCTGCAAATGGAATAATAATCAATCATTTGAAACATAAGATTACACATTTTTAAACTACATTTGAGAGAATTGTGATGCAGACCTGGGCAGCTGAAAACAGGACTGCAGCGAGACAAGGAAGATGACCTCAGTGGCATGACAAGCCCATTGTATCGAGGGTCTATTTCACATGGGCTAGTTAGTTATTCATTTGTTCCGTAAGGGTATGCTCATTAACTGTCCTTTAGTATGAGTAATTGGATAATTAGGGTATTATTAGGATTTCTTAAATTATTTAAGCCAACTGTTAGGCTCATTAGGAATATCTTTTTGGGAAATTGTATGAAACATTTTGACTGCTCTTGGAGCTTAGGCCTGCTGCGACTACTATCTTTGGCATTTCCATAATTTGCTAAGGGATCTGCTTGGGCAACTAGGAGTCAATCAGAGATTCCTATTCGGATGTTTGGTTCATTTCTCTATTTCTTCATCGAGTTATTATCATATGATTGTGATGTCTTTTGTCGTGCCTATTATTGATGCAAATTGTTGTAGTGAATTTGGGAGAATTTGAACCATTTGGTCAAGTAGCGGCCATATAAAACGGCCTTGAAATTGAACCCATATATGGTTCTCATCACATTGTAATAGAGAACAGATCATACTTTTTCTTATTATTAGTAATGATTATGACGAATTTAAGATTTTCATCACCTTTGAAAAGCTTTACCAAATTATTTTCTCTCAACAACTTTTCAAGTTGAAATTTCTAAAGAACACAGCACATCTTGAATTTTCAGATTTTATAGAAACTTTCATGTTTTCACATTAAAAACTTCAACATAAAAGAACACCCCTTAAAATTTATATTTCCAACATCTCTCAAATTTCAGCACTTAATTTTTCATTATTTGAACTTAATTTTTCATTATTTGAAGAGAATAGCACCTTAGGATTAGGTTCTGTTCACTTACGGCACGTTTGGTTGTTAGAATGGAATAAGGTAGTAATAGAATAGTTATTACCAGGGAATAGAATTGGATGGGAATAGAGTTGGGAATTATTATTCCTATGTTTGATTGTTGGAATAGAATTAGTTGAAAATTTGTATTTCAATGTTTGGTTTGTAGAATTGTATGGGGAATAAGGTGAAAATTTATCGGAATGACGCTTTTATCCTTATTAATTATGGGAATATATTATATAAAATTGGGTAAATTGGACGTGATAAAATTAATTAATTATTAAGAAATTTTGGAAGGATGTTTGGATCGGTTGGGCTGGCGCCCGGGGTACGCCCATGTTGTCACCCAAATATTGATTCAGATTTTGAAATTAAAAGAAAACTAAAATATAATAATAATAATAATAATAAGGAAATGAAAAAAGAAAATGTGAAAATGTGAAGAGAGGGGAAAATGTGAAGAGAGAGAAGGGTTTTCGGGTGCCATTTTTGGCGCTACGAAGGAAAGGGAAATCGGACTCCTTGGTCGCCATTGCTGCTCTTCGAAGGTAGAAGATGGGAGAAATCGGGGTTGGGGACGGTGGCGTGCGGCCTAGTCGACGCATTGAGGGTTATCGACGGCGGCTAGAGGAGATCAGTGGCAGTTCTCTGTGGTTGGTGAGAAGCTATCAAAATGACCGACGGTGTTGTCGGCAGCGACCGCAACGGTAGGGTGAGGAGAAGCAACAGTGGTCGACGGCGGCTGGTGGTGGCCGGGTCGACGGCGGTGGGTTGAACCCGTGCATAGGAGCTGTGTGGTGAGAGAGGAAACTCGTGCTACGCGAGTTGAATAGAATGAAGGGCAAATTTGGGTTAATAAAAATATTGTGTGGGAATTCTTTTTCCTTCTTAACCAGGAATAAAAAATACCTTGTATCATCAAGGAATAGTTATTCCTTATAATCAAGGAATAACTATTCTTTCGGGAATTACTATTCCAAGATAAAGTGCAACCAAACGGTGGAATTCTTATTCCACCAAGAATAAGGAGGGAATAGAATTTCTATTCCCTCCAACCAAACATAGGGTTAGAAGCCTGAAGAATTTGTGTATAGTTTTCGAGCAAGTATTTGTTCTTTTTTGACTTAAAATTATAGCACCTCTTACAATTTAAGCAATAAAATTTTCACCAGGTCAATGTGCTTAGCTTCAGCACTAGTCTCTTAAATTGAAGCACTTTAACTTTAATTAATGACCTGGAAATGTTCTTCATCTTTAATCATTTCAGAACTTCCTCTAAAAAATTAATCATAAATTTTCAAACACAAAACATCATTAATTTTTCAGGCTTTAATTTTCTGGATTAAAAAATACAGCATTTAAAATTTTGGCACCTTCAGCATATTTTAATATTTTAGTGCTTAATTTTCCAGAGTTTCAGCATATTTTAATATTTTAGTGCTTAATTTTCCAGAGTTTCCAGGAGAATAGAGCCCAAGTTGTTTAATAAAATGTCAAGAGTAGCAAGAAGATGCGGATGGAGCGGAAAAAGATATTTTAATAAACCTTCACAGGAACAAAAGAGACATTAAGTTGCCTAATTTCATGGGTGTTAAGTAGATCAATCACAACATGAAGTTAAAGTATGATTAAAAAAAAAGGTAAAGGCAAGATACATATATATTGGAGAACCACTTTGAAATTCATGCAAGGTCTTCTACAAAAAATTGGTATCTATTTATTCATTGACCAGACTTTTTGGAGCAATATAAGGAAAGACAGAAGGACCTACATATAGTGATAATCAATTTGGAAACTTACATGAACAATCTTAAGAAAAGCCCTTTAGAGAACCAAGTTATAAAAGATATGTATGATGGTGCAATGACTTGCCTGAAGGCACAAGCAGGGCAGACCATGCTTTCCATATTACAACTGGGGTATACTATGGGTCGGTCTTGAGCCCACATTTGTTTAGGCTCTGGATGAACCAACTAGGCACGTCTAAGATGTGCCATGGTGTATTCTATTCACTGATAATATAGTATCATTGGTGAGATAAGGAAAGATTTTAATGCCAAGTTGGAACTTTGGTGTTGATACCCAAAGCTTTTAGAAATATTAGAACAAACACCAGATCATGGAATGCAAGTTTAATTTCAGTGAGTAGGCAGATGACGGACAGGTGAAGTTTTGGTATGAAAAGGCTTATCAAAAAGGTATTATTTCAATTATCTAGGCTTAATTAAGAATATTATTCACCGAGTTGAAGTAGGTTTGATGAAGTGAAGTTCATCAAGGATCCTCTATGATAAAAAAAAACAACTCGAGAAAAAAAAAAAAAAAAACCTAAAAAGGTGACTATTAGGCCATTCATGTTGGATGAAGCAAAGTTTTTGGCAATTAATAAGCAGTTGCCTACTGTTTTCAATGATGTCTCGGAGGTCTAGGTACATGTACCTTTAGCCCAACGTTGTAGAGAGTTTGAACCTGTCAGATTTAGGTCACAATAGAACAACTTGCACTTAAAAACCAAAATATCCAAAAAGAATAATGGTGGCACATAAGAAGATACTAAGGTGGATAAGAGGCTATACGTGGAGAGATGGAATTCCTAATGATATTGTAGGGGAGAAAGTAGGAGTCACATCATTGAAAAAATGCATGAAATGTGTTTATAGTGGCTGATCATGTGAAGCAAAGACCAACTAATGTGCTTGTTAGATGTGAAAGGGAAGAAAAACATAGTAAATGACGTAAAGGCAAACCAACCGAAAGTTTAAATAACATCATGAAGCATAAAATTGTATATTTGGAAATAGCAGAGGAAATAGCTCATCATAAAGCTGAATTGAGGTAAAGAAACCATCTTCTCAACCACACAATGGAAAAAGACTTTCGATGAAGCTCAAAAATAAACAAAAAATAAAACAATTAAACAAAACAAGTAAAACAGAACCAAAAAAAAAAAAAAAAACATATGCAAGAAGGTGGCCATGCCAGACCACCTCAATAATAAAAAGCAACAGGTGATGCTTGCCTTTTGCAGACATCTTGTTCTCTGCTGGAAAAAAAAATTAAGACACAATAACTAAGAGAATTCGAGAGGCAGCAGAAGCTGCTGGCCAAAAGAATAAAACCAAGAGAAGAGAGAACAAAGAAAAGGGAGCTATGAGGAAGAAGAGAAGGAAGAAAAAATTCAGAGTTTCCAAGAGAAAAATATGTATTTTGGATTTCCTTGTTGAAATAAGCTTCTAATGTACATATCTTCAGGTAACTTCTTCAATATTATATTAATAAGAATATAATTTCTTATATTCTTATCTAGCCTTATTTTTATATCATATTTCATATTTAGGAATTTAAACTATTTAATAAATAAGTATTGAGGAAGTTATTTGTTGGAGCTAATTTGAAAGCTTTAGGGACTGGTTTTATGTAAATAAATGGGCAACTGGACATGGATATTATGAAATTAAGATCTGGTATAGTTATTTCACTGTATAATTGGTGAGATATATAATAAGCAAGCTAAATTTAGAATGATTGGATTGAAGTGCTAGGCAAGTGACTTGGAGAAGGGGGATAATAAAGTAAAATTATGATTCTCAAAGCTTCAACTCTCAAAATAAAGGGAACATTATGTATCTAAGCATTATTGGGTTATTGTCTAATTAGATTAGTAACTAAAGTATACTATGATATATTGGATATAGGAGAGGATTTAGTGCAAGATTTCACTTTGAGAAACTTCATGAATAAACTTTAAATTGCACAGTTCAGGGGATATGATAATAAGATTTAAACGAATATTTCCATTTGATTGATTAATTTTACAAATGAGTTTTAAAATTTGAAAAAAATGAATGATAGGCTATTATGTTTGTGAAGACTTCTGTGCAAATTCTAATCATTAGTTGCTTTTAAACATGATGTTATTTGTAAGAGCTTATTTTATTTTCATAACTATAAGCCTTGCATGCATCATTAGTACATTTTTACATGAGGCCTTTGGAAAGCATCTGGTAAGCTGGCATTAGGGGGATATATTAGATGTCTTTGCCCTTTAGGAGCCACTCTGCACGTATGTATGATCATAATACCTAAAATGGCATCATTATTTGGTTCCAAATATTCTTATATGTTATAATATTTTCTTACTTGGCTCAATATTTATGTTGAAAGATGTTTATCTATCACGTTATGAATTATATACAGATCATTAACATATTTATGATTCTCGCAACTTTTGTCATATGCTAATTGTCTATAAGAAAACTTATAAATTTATTATGCATTAACTGAGTCTATCTTATAGTATTTTATTCATTTTTAAGATCATCGGGATTTTGAGGCCAGAGACATTTCCTAGTAATTATACATATAAAAGTTTGGCCTTTTTTTACGAATTCCATGTCTTCTTTAGTCATTTTGGAGGTATGTGTAATGTTAGCACTGTCATGTCTACTTAATCATTTTTGGATATATATATATATATATATATATATATATATACATGCATATATAAATATATGTGTGTTATATAGAAATATGATATATGGCTGAGCCTCCCAATATTATGTTAATCTTAATCATTTTTATATGATGTTATGTTTCAAGTTAAGACACAAGGTGGCTAGAGTAGGTCTCAAGCTCATCTTGGTTAACCAAAAGAATTAAGGAGATAATAAATGATATATACAAACATTTCATGCCATGAATGCATCTCCGAGCAGTTGACTTGAAGAAAAAAGACTCCAATGCCATCTTCAAGGGAAAGAATGGTATAAAAAAACAACCTTGTCCACTACGAAGGAATTATAGGTGAATCCTATTCCTTCCCTTTAGAAAACCACTTAGAAAAACCAAATTAAACTACACCTTTCCGATAAGTGGAGTTGGATTTCACTCTGTTGTAAGTTGTGCCCTCTACGTAGTCCAAAATGCACAAGTTCAGGCCTGATGGTTTCTTTCAAACTGTTTTTCTAGTCTTCCACTGTCTTTTAAAATAAGCTTCCACCAAGCTCTCCCACCTTCTAACAAGCACATTAGGAAACTTCACATCACATGACCATATCACCTTAATAGCATCTCTCACCTTTTTTTCTTATTTGGATGCTACGGGCTTTCTTCCATATTTTCAAATCCCGTAGGTTTTTCTATGACCATGCATCCATATTAGCATCTTCATTCCCGCTGTTGCCATTTTTAACAATGTGCTCTGTACAGCACACTAGCACTTATAAGGTCTAATAGACATCTTATAGTGTTTTACTTCAAAATTCAAGTGGAATGCTCAATCACACAAGACCCTTGAAGCAATTTCATTTCATCCATTGTACTTTAATCCAATGAATTATATTCTCATCAATCGCCCAACTTTCTAAACACTAATCTAAGATATTTGAAATACTTCTCTTTAAAAAACAACTTAGAAAACACAAAGAAAAAAGGGAAGGAAAGAGCATTGAGACAAACTGGCAAATTTTATTCTCTTAATGCTTCAAGGTATTATTTTGACTCTACGTCCATGTCAACTTCCATTAGGCCCAGCTTCTATTTGCATTTCATGAACAACAATAAGGGGAGAATCTACTACAACTCCCTTCCAGGAAATAAAGAACCATAAATTATAGAAAGGCAATATAAATCAAATAAGGAAACAATTATTATCTAACAGACACTTCCAAGCATGAGTTCTCTAAGTTGACCTTGGTATGATCAAACCGCATCTAGCAATTGAACAGATTTTCAGGATGAGTTGTCAAAAGGATTCATAGAAACTTCTGCAAGAGGACAAGTTTCTGAAGAACAAGAGTTCTAGCAACAGTATTCTCCATTAGAAGATGATAGATAGTGTGTAGTGGGACCTAAGCCTATAGATAGTGTGTAGTGGGACCTAAGCCTTTGTTTTTGTTCCTATCTTCATTTTCTTCTTTTTTTCATAGCGTCTGTTATAACAAAGATAGTTTAACAAGGCTCAAAAAAGCTGGAATATCATAGCAATTACAAGGGGAAAATGTACCAGGAGCAGTAACTATCAAGAATCATACCTTCTGCTGGATAGATATTTTGTTATCAAAAATTTGGGCTGCCTCTGAAGCAAGCATACTATTATGTCTTGGTCTTTCAGTTTTTGCTCTCTCCAATATGACTGGACTGCAATTGGAATCTAATATATCAGAACTTCTTTTCTCCCCGGGCAGCGTGTTCACTCTTGGAATACTCCTGCCAGCTACCCAAAACAACAAAGAATCAGAAACATCATGAGCATAATTTCAGATAAGAACAAATTTCTCAAAAACTAGGATCAAGAAAGTATTAATAGCCCATGTTGAAGAAAATCAACACAAAATAATCAAGCACTACTGAACGACATGACTACATGGTTTTTCACAAAATGTTCAATTATATCAGGAAAAAACTTCACTATATGGTTTTTTAAAGCACAAGGTAATCTCAGTTCAAAACTAACTACTCACAACAAAAAGAAATCGGAGTAAATGGTATCAAATTAATATCTACCAACCATTATTAGTGATGAAATGATTGAACAGCTAACACTGGAACCAGTCCAAGAAAGGGGACTCCAAAAAAGGTGAATTACTTTTGTGTTCTCAAATTACTCAACGTTTTCACTGCTCGAACTATTCTACTCGCCCTCAACTGCTCAAGACTTTCGCCACTTCACCAAAGGATACAACCTCATAAAAGAAGCTACATTACTAGTTCTTAGCATGTGGTTTAGTTAAATGTTGTACCCAAGACAGCTTAGCTCACTGAGAAGCAATGCATGGCGCAAATTGTTCAATTTTTCATCTGTATCTTGGTAACACATCCTCTGCCACAATCCCAACAAACTAAATCAAACATTAAAAAAAAAAAAAAATCCACCCCGATGCCCACTAAGGGCACCATCCTGCTTGAAGCATCAAATCCAAACAAATACCATCAAACTCCTAATATTATCCTTACAAATGCTACAACCAACTGTTGAATGAGGCCAACAAAATCACCGATGTCAAACCACTCCCAAGCTTGAATCTTTGAGGAAAAACAAGAACACTCGATCAACACACAAAGGACACTATAAATTTTTATGTGCAAAAGTCATTCTCAACTAAAGGAAGAAACCATTAGACTAAAAGAGAGTCCGTACAGATACTCCACTATAAATAGCTTTAGATACACTAGCCCAAGAACATCTCATAAATTAGGTACACAACCCTCACAATAACAACTGCCACAAACTCAAGATTGGCACATAGAGAACAAATAAGAAAACTAGACTGGTAGAATATTCTACACCAAGTTTAGAGAAACACACTGAAGAACAATGAAGTTGAAACATAAATCATCCTCCAAACAAGGAAACAACTCTTTTTCTTTCTCTTCCATTTTCTCTCTCTAGAGCGGATCTCAGGAAGTGTCTAGTGTTTGTTTTCCCCTACTCCTGCATTTTCCTTTTGTACTTAGTTAGGAAACCCGTGTCACTCTTAAACCAGCTCTTGGCCAATCACCCACCTACTGCTGGGCCGAGGTTTCCGGAGGTGGGGATATCAAGACTTAGTTCTCCAAGTGAAAGCCCCTGAAATCCCATACGGGACAACGGAAGTCCCAAAGGTCAAACTTCCGGGCAGGAATACCAAAGTCCCGGAAAGGCCAAATTCCAAAATGAAGCCAAGGTTCGAGGCTCCTCGCAGCCACAGGAAGAACCGAACTCCCAGCCACACCAAACTCCCATCACTTCGAATACTGGCCACATCGGGGTGACCTATCCCAACTCCAACATCTACCCAATCATTCTTTCCACACAGAGCAATATTTGCCATCTTAAAAAGCCTCCAAAAAAAAGGGTGCTGCTAGAACATACAACATTATCTAAAACCCGTTACTAACTGAAGAGGGTTCAGTCGTCCGTTTGTGGAAACGGTACAACTGTCACCTCTCTCTTTCCAGTATTGAAATTTGTGGCTTATAAAGCACCAGGAGTACAACCAACTTCAGCAAACAAACACACAGTAACTGGCATGTAAGAAAACAGAAACAATAGAGAATACGATTATTCAATTAACTTCTTCCAGGTACTATAGAAATGGAAATTCCTAATGATTCTCTATATAATCTAACGAACGCTAAATTCACAGAAGTACCAAAGCTAGAGGGAGACGATGAGATAGGTTACTTTATCGCCATTTCCTGAATGTGCTGATTACACGAAAGCGAGAGGACAATTGACTAACCTGAAGAATGACAGTTACTCTCACTTGCATCTTTGCGATCGAATTCACTTTCGCTGCCACTAGCAGCAAAAATTTCACAGTGAACTCGAACTTGATCTTCATTTGAACTCTTCGACCAATCAGTTTTATTTTCCTTCAACGAGTCCGCCATCGCCGCTTCGACCAACTCCCTCCCCTTCTCTGTCTATATATATCCGCGTACGATCGATTTAGATCTGAATGTACAGCAAATTCTTGATGAAACTTTCCAACAACATATTATTCGATGTCTGCTGAAACTTCAAGAAATCCGATAACGTGGCAGATAGGCAGCGCGTCGCAGCGCCCATCTGCTCGAGAGGGAAGATGGCTAGTGCTGAAGTCCTCTAGAAACGAGCAGCTGAGAGAGAGAATCACGTCGCGATTACGACCGGGGGAACGAGGGATTGAGGGGGCGTCTTTTCTCTACGTGAAGAAGGACCGTTCTTCTCTTAATCTGAGATATCGAATATAAAATTCAACGGTTATATATTTTGAATGATTAAATTTAAAATCGAACGATCCATATTATATTATCCATTCAAAACGTATGGGCCGTTGAATTTTACATCCGACGTTTCAGATGAGGAGAAAGAGATCTTTTTTTCACAGGGGAAAAGAACGCCCCCGGATCCGGGAATAAGGGCTTTTTTCTAAAAAGATTGCGGCATTTTTTTCCGTAGATTATTTATTTTTAACAATAATTTAATTATTTTTTTAAAAAAAATTAATTATTAAATTATAATTATTTATTTAAAAATAAATAATTTAAATTAAAAAAAAAAAAAAGCCTCCATATAAAATTTTCTTAATTCAACAAAAAAAAAAAAAAAAGAACGTTATATTTTTTATTTTTTGTTTTTTATTTTTTATGGGAAGACCCGAGACCGTCCGTATCAACTTAACTTATATATAAACTTCTGTAAACATCAATTAATTAATTTTTTTGAATTTTATTATAGTTAGTAAAAAATAATTGTTAATTATATTATTGTTAAGTATATTATTAAATGTTAAATAATTAATAAAAATATTTCTTACTTGTTGATATAACCATTAGTTCCCCCTCTTAAAAAAATATAAAATTAAATGAAAATGATTAGCACCCAACCTATACATAAGCAGGCTTAAGCGTGGATAAAATATTGGGTCGTCTGAGATGTATATATATTTTGCTAAGCTTTAGATCAATGATTATCATATTCTGTCATATTTTAAATTAACAAGAATAAATCACCTGCGATCGAAAAAAATTATGATATATTAGATTCATAATGTTGTATGTGAAATTGTGATTAGTTGTCAAGAAATATTTTGGGGCGTTCCTTATCAAAATATTTGTATTTTTTGACCGGTATGTCTTCATTACGATTTGATAATCTTGATAGTTGGATATTGGAATGTAGATGATTTCGTTCCTTATTGTTGCTACTGAGCAAATATAAGAAATTTGTGGCCAACTTAAGAAATTTTGGTGGGATCATGGACCAACTTGCATATATAATTAAAATTAATTATGAAATTAACTAACATTATTTGTAATGTTATGGCTTAATTTTTTAATGACTGTTTTCATATCCTCTTTATATTTTTGTCAATACTGATATCATGATGAATTGAGAAAATGAGTGTTAAATAAATAAAAATTAACAAAGATATATTTCATTATTTTATAAATATCAATACTATAAATCTACAATAACCTCATATTTATACCTTTTTTGAAAAAAAAAGGTATAAAAAAATCTAATTAATTTGCATGCCTCCATATACAAAAATCAGTCAAAAGCCAAACTTCCAATAAATTTGGTAATTTAGTCTTTAGATTGAGGGATTTTAGTTCCACTATGGCATGATTTAGCATAAAATATGTTATAAATCAAATTATTTATTTATTGCAATAGCAATGGGCACTATACTTATTTTTTAAAGAATTTCAAAATAAAAAAAACTGATAACGACCTATAAGAATACTTTATTTAAGATTGGCTTATCAATTTCAACACTCTTAATGTTAGATTTAAGTTTGAATCATTATTGTTTGATAAGTCTGAATAAGTTTATAATTCAATTATAGAATATTAATGTTGAATTATCTTACTAGATTTATCTTAAAATAATATAATTGATAGTATGAATTGATAAATATGATAAAATGTGACCGTTAGCTTTTATTATAATTTCTTAGTGTTTGATTTTGGGTCAGATGGAATCTATGATTATAAATTAATCAATATTTATGATAATTAATATTGAGATGCTATTTTCTTAGCCCATAAATCATCTTTGGTCGAGAACTAATATTTTAGTGTACTTGGACTTGTCAACTCAGAGAAGGTAGCCCATGGCATTTTTGTACACACCACCATTTATTTCATAAAATCCTAATATTTTAGTTAAGGGAAGAAGATATATACATGTTTGGTAAAATTTTGTAAAGTCTCAAGCTTGATTCTGTGTAACATTTGGCTAAAATCTAAACCAGTGATTGAATGGGACTTGTAGTTTTGGAGTATTTGAATAGTATTTGAATGCTACTATAAAGAATGGTCAAATCTGCATAGAAATTGATCTATATAATGGTAGATCTATATTTTTTACGAAGTTAAAAATTTTATAAATTTGTTCGATAATAATATAGTTATATAGTTACACTCTACTCTCATGATTGTATTAAGTTATGCATGTTTATGAATTTATTAAACCTAGCATTTCATCAATGTGTAAACCATGCTCAAACGCTAGGAGCATGTCTTGAAATAGATTTGTAGTTATGTGAACTTAATTGTGTTATTTTGTTAACATAATATAATTAGTATGTTACAGATAGACTTAGTATTATACTGTAAGAATTATACATAGATTAACTTTTATTTTTTTCAGAGATTGAACTAGGTATTCCATTGTCGTGGGAAACACCATTCAAATGCCGAGCTTTTTTTTATTTTTTTGAGGAGTATTGGGAATCACAAAAATTTTGAATTGCTTGGATATATTTAGCGTATGATATATTTGTTTAATGACCTTTGCTGTAGAGATAGTAGTTCGGATATGCTGAGTATCAAATTTTTTTTTGATGATTAGGGTCATGCGTTTGATTAGCATGTGGACTCACGGCCGAACGTTAAATAGTCAAATTTGAGAGTTTGGTCCAGATCTTGGGTATGAGACCTAGGAGGATGATTTCTGGTGTTTAAATAGTTTAGATGACTTTAGTAGGCCTAATGAGTGATGCCACATGTTAAATAGTTCGGTATTCGGGTGATTTCGCTATTCATGTCCTATCGATGACTTTCCTTGGTGTTGTATTTGATTATATGAGTATAATTTCTTGGTATCTATTATCAGGTAAATGATATTATATAAAAATATTTCGATCTCAATGAATATAAAATTTTAGTTTATAATCTTTAAATATCTATTATATATCTAGGTAATTACGAGGTCCATTATTTTATTAATAGATACTTATTACTATGTACCTAACATAGAGTTTGACATTGAGGGATATTATGACAAGAGATGATGTATTTGACATATTGAGTGTTAAAGATTCTTGCACGCACCTGCACTAGTGTGGAAAAGTCTTTGAAAAGCATATTACTTAAGATTTTAGAATGCCTGCATCGGTGTGAATTATCAGGAGATTTTCACACACCATACATTAGTGTGGTAAAATATCAAGAGACCATGTGTGGTTGCATGTTAAACCTGTGAGTAGAGAGATATCTCATGATATTTACCTAACTGATAGGGTAATAATACATTAGTCTGTATTTTATAGTAACATAACAAAATTTGCATATATTGTTGTGATATTTCAGTGTCATTGAGACATTTATCGAAATAGTTTGGATAGAATCCATGTTATTAACAATGGTCAAAATTAGTAGAATTCATATCTTTGTTGAAATTCAAATTCAATAGAATTCACGATATTCTCACTAATATTTGAATTTAGAGAAATCCAAATTCCTATTGTTCATATTTGACTTCAATGAAATCCACTCGTTATCAATCTGTGGAGATCGTTGTTGAGTATCATTGTTACTATTACTATTTTTTATACTTATTGATATTGACTAAATCAAATTATTTATAATTATTGTTATTATTTTTATTATTGATATTATTACCTGTTAATGTTTAGCTCATCTCTCACCTTTTCTTAGCTCCAAATTAAAGTGAGACAATTAGAGTGAGCCAGAGATCATATTTGTTAAGTTGCTGTCAAATTGAGGATCCTCAAGCCTAGATACTCTTTTTATTTCAAGTGGAGTTATTTTATTATTATAGATGCTTTTGTTGAGCTCTTTTGGTTGGATTTCATTCATATTTTGGATTGTATTATAGTTATTATTTATTTTCACATTATAGTGTTTCATTATTATTATAATATTTGTTATTTTATTTACAAGGCATTATGTTGCGATTTTTTATGGCAATGTAATGGTTTGGATCTACGGCTACTAACGGGTCCTAAATTGCCACATTTATAATCCAAGCTTGGAAACTACTCTAACTAAGTTTTTTTTTTTTTTTATTGAACATTAGATAGGCTGTATTCGTGTCTCAAATAATCAATTATAGTGTAATTCATAAAAAATTTAAGTTTAAATTACAATCTTTTCTTTTATTTTGTAAAAAATGATAATTATATTGACCAATGTATTGTGCCATCATACCAAATTGCTAATCATTTTTGACTCATGTGTGCCAAAAAAATTACTCATATTTCACAATTATTTAAAAACTCGCTTATTAATAAGAAATTTTATATTTTTTAAGGATAATATCTCTTTCAAATTAGATAATTTTTTAAAAAATGATATTCTATTTTAAAGAGGGAAAGTGACTTTGAAAGGATCAAGTGGGTTAGTTCTTCTTAGTTCGACAGTTATTGATTTTCAGCTGTTACTCGGATTAAGAGCATCTGATTTCATAGGTTGAATCAAAATATTTGTCATATCATATTTTACTGCCATAGTTCATATTGATAAACAAAAAAATTTCCTTTATATGCATAGTATTATAATTAATCACACGACACGATTATATTATTCACGACTGAACAAAATATTAAAGTTCCTTGAAACTATTTGAATGTCTTATTAGATAACGCGAAATTTGGCAGTAGTCTTTTCTTTTTTCCTAAATCTTTACAATCCCATAAAAAGTTATATATTATATTATTATTAAATATGTATAATTATCTCATATTTTAACTATTATTTAAATTTAATACCTATAAATCTGTCATATACACAGCCATAAGAGAGAATTTAAAGGAGCTAAAGAAAGGCATTTAAACAGATAACATTGCCATGCTAAACTTCCAACCAAAACAGCAAGAGAAGTAATATATCAACTTAGTCAAAGTACTTATATTTCTTTAATGAAATATTATTATTAAAAAAGGAAATTATCTAATATGTTATAATCGCGATAATTTATAATTAATGTAAAATAAATATTATTTTTATTAGACGTCAAATTGTTTTTATAAATTTTATGTGAAAAAAAAAAGAAAAACTAACCAGTAAAAGCATGCGTCTTTTGGCTCGCCAGAGGCGGCAGTTCAGCGAGTCGGCTAACCCCGCTCGGCTCGGCGTCATCGTTTTTCTCCGACGCCATGATTTATAACGCAGAATTGTTTGCTTTCTTTCTTCCCTCCTGCTGTATAAACAAGAGGAATTAACTTTCTTGTACGTTTCTCTCCATTTCCTCTGACCCACCTTGAGTTTACGGATGAAAGATTAAACAATTATCTCTATTGAAATAAAAACTATCTCAATCTCAATCAATTGAAATTTTAGATGTTTGCATCGACAAATCTACAACCATGAATTAGCCATCACACTGAGAAAGCTAGAGGAATCTGTTTTTGTAAATCCTGATCTTTATGCCTTAATTTACATGTTATTCTTGAATTTTATTGACTTTGTTTTGATCCTGCATTTCGTGAGGTCTCGATGCGTTTGATTATAAGTCATGCAATAAAGCTATGTGAAATTTGTTGATTTGGAAGTTTGGCGTTTTGAGTTAGGGTTTACGTCAGAATTAGCGTTAGGTTTTTGGTCTTAATTTCTTATTGAATTTATTTTTATTGCTTCGGACAAACGTAATGAGTTTTTCTCCAACTAGACATTCAAATATCTTAATCTCAAATGCACACTGATATTTGGTAGTTCTGATAACGCCGCATCAATTAAACGACAGTAGTTTTAGATAGGTAGCTTTACTGACTAAATCACAGAAGATTTGTATAAAATTGATGTCATATATTGTTGACAATCAAAAGAGTGGTTTCGATTAGGGTAGTTGGATGTTTCCAATTGCAACACTAGAGGAGTGAATATCAGCCCATAGATAACTAGTGGTTCTTGATGATCTGCTGCCATAAATCTGCGGTAGGTGAATATGCTTTATTTCTTTTTTCATTTTTAATTAAAGGAAGTGCTTGTCTTGTGCTGTGATGATTGGTTGTTTATTTGTTTGGAAATTTAATGCGCGCGCGCGCACACACACACGTAGTGTTATTATGACTAACTTTGCCTCGGTGATGATATGATTCATTTCCCGAACTATGTAGATGATTCCTGTGAAAAATACGGTGATTTGGTTAGAAAGGCTGTTGCCATTTCATCCGTAGATGCTTAATATGTTTTCTGAAAGCATTTTGTTTCGCTTAATTTCACAGTTTTTGGAACTTGGTGCTGTATAATAAGCATAACCTCAAATTTTGATGATATTGTCCTAGGGTGTTGTTAGTCTGTGTTGCCTGAAAGTGGAGCTCTATCTGGGTAAATTCCTTTTTTTCAAATAAAGACAGACTCCACTTCCACTTCTAGATCAAACATGTCACAAGTTCTCCTTAAATGTATTCATAGTGACATATTGTTATTACCAGATAGAGAATGGAACATGATTCGGGCCTCAAACGAGTGAGTAAATTTTTCTTTTCTCTCTTTTCTCTCTCTTTTTCTTCTTTTCCTCATTGTGCCGGCATTCAACTACTCAAAGGAATCGTGATGAATACCCTAAAATCGCGTCAAGACGATTTAATATTAGGAATGGCATTTGAGCGCCTATTAGATGTGCATCAGGTGCGAGGCTACTACACAAACGGCACACAAGTACCCATTAGGTGCATCTCTGGTGCTGAACACTCTAAACAAAATACGTATGTATGTCTCTCAGACACACATTGGGCAACTCTATTATGGACAAACGGTACGCATGCTTGGTTTACACACTTGTCATACGCCACTCGATAATTTCTTTTGATTAAGCCAAAACTCATGTGACATCTAGTGTACCACTAGACAATATATTAAATGGGCGTGGGACTCACAAGAAAGTGACCCAAAACTCAACAAGAGGGAGGGGGTGTTGCTTCTCTTAATCATTTTGTCATTTAGGCTTGGTTAAGAATGATTTGTGTTCATCTTTACAATTTGTGGAACTTTCTATGGCCCATACTATTGATGCTTCTCTGTATTTACTTTAATATTTTATCCTTTTAATAATTTGGAGTGGTGTCTTGTTGGCTGGAATACTTTCTAATGCTTCCGTACAAAGATTTAAGTGTGTAAATGACCATGCTTCCCTTCTGCAGTAATAACTGGAGTTTTTGAGGATCAGTGCTTTTGGTCTCAGACATAGTCATTAGTTCACTGTCAAAGCTATTTGTCAGAAAGATTTGTAGATTACTGCATAAATTTTACATGGTTTGGAGCGTTGCACGAGGACTTGGCTTTTCATTTATATGTAGAATCAAATAAAGATTCATATTACGTGGTAAAACCTGTCAGTGCCACAAATATTTTGGAGCTCAAGTTGAAAAACATCCTTCACAATTTTTCCTTCTGGTGAGTGTTAGTACTGTAAATGTCTGGATCTTATGATATTCCTATTAGTTCATGTTCTCATTGCTTTTGGCCTCTTGTAATTGAAAAAAAATGACAATATATCGTATATATGTATGCATGTATGCTAATAGTGTAAATGCCAGGTTCTTGTAGTATTTCTATTAGTTCATGTTCTCATTTCTTTTGAACTCTTCTAATTGAAAAAAAAAATGGCAACTGTATGTATGGTGTTTTTCATCATTGCATTGGAGTAGTTTGGCATCGTAGTTGCACCTATTTCTTGTTCTTATTGATTACATTTGTGTCCTGAAAATGTTATGGTGATGTACTGTGGTCCGACTCTATACAGATTTGTTTGGAGAAAGCTACTTTGTTGACGTCATGGTTTGAATAGTGAGAATACAGATGTGGGAGGCTGGATTGTCATATTTAGGTGATCAAATGTTTTACTTCACAATTTCATGCGACCCAAAATAGTGGAATAGATGGCCTATCTAACTAGCATTCCCCTTTGCTAGTTGATTCACATCATATCATGCTCAGAATTGGTGGCCAATCAATACCTTGCTTTAAATCTTATATGAGATATAGGGGCCTTGTTACACATTACCAAGTCCTTGGCCTTCTTCATAATTAACATTTATGTACTTCTTCTTAGTAGCACTAAGATTGGCCTTGTTATACATGGGATTCTTCTTTTAAATCCCATACAAGAGTAGGAGGCTTGTTATACATTTCCAAAGTCCTTGATGTTTTCTTCTTCGTAATTAACAGTCCTAAACTGCTGCTTAGCAGACATAAGTTTGGCATCTGGTTTTCCATTTTGGCCTCACAGTCCCTTTCACCTTCCCAAGTTCTATCTCATCCCATCTCTTGTTACCCAACCAGGTGAGCCGAATTTTGATAATATGGAAGAAAGTTATGTGACTTGAAGCAGTGAGGACAAACATTTTGGCTATGGTGGATGCTACCAATTCTCAATTTTACAATGGCATCATTGAGTTGAGAGTTTTGTTCTCCAAGAATTTAATGTATTAGGATTAATGTAAACTCAAATTAGGGTTGTCATAGAAACAAAAATTGCATGAGATGGTGATGAAGAATGGGAATACAACTCTTATGAAAGAATAGGTTCTTTCAATGTTTTATGTTCCTTGCTGGAAAATTTAAGGCTCTTATGAATATGAAGCAATCTGTACAATATATGAAAGCTAGTCACATGTCACCCCCACAATTATTCCCGCATATTTTCTATTTGTTTTTGATTTGATGATAATGTCATGTAATATTAATCTTTCATCTTTTCTTGTGATCTTCTCATCTTTTATCATTTCTATAATCAAGTTCAACCGCTTCTTTCATCTTGTCCTTTCCCCAATTTTTACTAACCTGTTATCTTATTTGACTTCAAAAATATCAGAGTTAGAATTCTCATCTTACAAAAAAACCAATATTTTTAAGCAATTGATAGTCTTTTTTTTATCCGATATTTTATTTTGCATGTTCTAGTCTTATATATTATGGCATTCTTATCATGTCTAGAAACACATTTGGAATAAGTCATCTGAATTAATTGTATATGGCTCCTTATATGGCTTATCATTTTCTCTATGTTATTTCATTTTATCTAATTGTTAAATCCCGAAAACAATCTTAATATATTACTTTTGTTTTTTGGATGAATAGAAACATTAGCTTCTCTTAGCATAACCAAATCAATTTTATTTATTTATTTATTTATTTTGCAGTTTGCATGTGCTATAGCTTTGATGATTTATCATACCAAAAAAAAAAGTGAATACCTTTTTATAGTAGTTGGTGCAATACATCTCCGATGCTATTTTTATCATCTTTATATTTATATTTTGTGCATCCTTTTTTTTTCTTTTGATTATTATTTCATCTTTGTTCAAGAATTGTTTATTAGCATTTGAAAGAGGTTTAAACCTATTCCTTTTTGAATTTATTTGAGACTACACTAAATTTTATCATCGAATAGATGGATTTGTTTGAGAATATTGAATCAAAAGCACCTGAATGATTGAAAGTAAAGGTAATAGTGGGCTATATAGTTTTCTAATTTTGGTTTTTCTTCCTTTAGATTCTAATGTTAGTTCTACTATTGTTAAAATTATATATTATTATTGATTCCAATGCTCTATGAATTCATGTAAAACTTTATCATCCATTTTATGTATGTCAAAGATTGTAATTTATAGTAAAATACCAATTCCATGCATCACATGAGCTTCAAATTAGTCACCTTTTATTTTAACTAGTGACCATTTATTTTAGGAAGGAAAGGATTGCCAGGATAATTTTTAGTGAGTATTTTACATATGTTCAGGATTATTTAGAATTAGAAGTTTTAGTCTCCCGCTGTTGATGATTTCCTCCCTTTTTGGATAAGTTTTATGAAGGTGTAATCAATGCATTGATATTTTAGCTTGGTTTATTATGCATTGGAGTTGGGGCTTCATTAGTTGGTATTGAAAAGTTAATTTTGGTGAAGCATTCTTTTAAGTGTTCTTTGCCATAGTAGTTTAAAGAAATATAGTTGTAAGGGTGGGAATTTTGCATTCTAATCATGTGGATATCAGGTGCTGAGCTGCTCTGTTTATCTTGGGTTTATTTGATGACAATGTAACTGAAAAAGTCCAAATCTTGGCTGTTATAATCATGCAAGATATTATCTTAAAATGTTGGACACTTGAACTTATGTTTTGCATTGCTTTGCCACGGTTTGTGTTTTCAGTCATTGGTGTACTGAGGGAAAACTTTGTGACCTATGTGGCTGTGGTATAGATGGTGCATGGAGGTGGGACAGATTCTTTAGTGGGATGACTGAGCAGGGTGTATGTGGGCCACTTATGGCTTTTAGTGCTGGTGCTTTAGTAAAAATTCCAGTTTCTATAAGGAAATTTGTAATTTTTTTTTTGTGGGCAGCAGGATGCATTAGATTCACATTCCATTTAGAATGTCTTGGGCACATCATTGCTAGTATATTTTATCTTTGGATTACTTAAGATTGTTGTTGGGATGACATAGCTGGCGTCCATTAAGGCAGCGTTTTTGTGCTGCATGAGTGGTCATGATGTCTCCTATATTTTTATGAGTCAGGTGTTGATGAGGTGCTGTTTCAGTTTGCAGTTAGACATTGCTGTTTATTCATTGAATAAACTCTGGTAAAAAAAGTACAGGAAAACATCCGTTACTATGTGAATCAAAATTTTTAGGTAGCTAATGATGAAGAAAATGAAAATCAGAATACGGAGAGAGGCAGATGTTGGCACTTGTAGAATATGAGATGAAGGGCATGATGTTCCAGCATGGAAGAAAATATAGGTGTCGGTATTGGCCATTTTGATATTGAATATATCAGATAATATGTATCAGTATCCGATATACTGGAATGATAAAAAATTTCTGACGATCATAATCTAACAGAGCTATATAAGTCGATATATCATGGTATATCACTGATATGAAAATATATTATTGTCGTATCGGAAAATATTTGTATTAGGGGGTCCTGATACCTATATTTGCATCAATGCTTTTGAGAATTGAGCATTTAATATGTAGGTGACATATTACACACATTAAAAAGATGCTTATTAGATAGGTGTTAGGGGGAGCAGAGGTGGGTTAGACGCTTAGGAAGTTTTGGGAAGGCATAATGAAAAAAAAGGGTTTGGATTTGGAGATATTGCTTTTGCAAGATGCAAGATGATTCATGTGGACTACCTTGCAGTACTAGGAGTTATGGATTTGTTGGCGCAGATGTTAAAGCAATCTTTGCTTGGACAATATCATTCTGTCTGAGAATATGTTGCGCATGGATCTGTAGTGTGGATTTGTTGGTGCGGATGTTAAAGCAATCTTTGCTTAGACAATATCAATCTGTGTGTGAATATGTTGCACATGTATCTCTAGTGTGCGTTTATTTGTTTTCTAACTGAATTACCAGGATGGAAGAATGTTGTTTCCATGGATGCAGTGGGAAGCTGAAGTTTGAAGAAGACAACTGATTACATGTTTGCATGCTTTGTGGGTGTGCTTAGACTCAGTCGCAGTGTACAATATGTCTGCTATAAATGAAAGAGGAACAAGCTTAGCTCATTCAAGGTTCTGACGCTGGGTCTCCTATTCAATGAGTACCTGGACTGGTGTACCGTGTATTTAATTTTAGCAGTACATGGGTCCTTATTTGTGGTTGGGTGCATGCGGTGTGTATATGGAGCTTGTATATTTAGCTGATTCTTAAGGTCAAATTAATAAACTTTTAGCGTTGGCATTTGGTGCTTTAAGGCTTGAAATAAGTCAAAGGGAGCTTGATACTATGATAAACTTATTCCATTGTAAACTATTGGTGACACTGTTTGGGGTTTTAACCACAAAAACAGCATTTCTATGGTACGTGAGTAAAACTGCATATATATTGACCTTCTGTAGAGCCCTTGATGCTGGAAACATCATTTAATGGGTCTAAGGTTTGAAATAAGCTTGATGGCTAGCACTAGTCAAAGATTGAGATTGATTCAGTTGATTGGATTAACCATTGAACAAGCATTTTCATGTTTATGGTCCAATGAAGTAAATATTAACAATTCTAGTTAGACTAATGGCAAAGTCACTCGGGAGCCTATGGCTGCACCTATCCAGAGACATTATTATTTGTAACCCCCATGTATGCGTGCTATCTAGTGGCCTTAATTAGTCTTTTTTATCTTTTCTTTTTTAGTGATTATTTGTTTTAAAAAAAAGATTATTCACTGTTATGTTGCGCTCTTTTTTATGTTGATGGGATAATTTTAGTAGATGATTGTATGATTTGAGTGTGCTTGTGTGTGACCATGTTCACTTGTGTATGCTTTTCTGTTCAAATATTTCTAAGGAGATTCCAACGGTTAAAGTTTGGGGATATCATATGGAGATCCCAAGTTCAAATTCCATTGATGTAGTATGGGAGAATCAAACATATGGCAGAGGTTGTAACTATTTCCTCCTTTTTTACTGATTAGAAAGATAGGCCTAAGCAATGAAATATTTGACATATATATTATACAGGTTAAAATCTTATCTCTGGCCTTGAGTTAGACAAGAAACCATGTAATATTCTGTAGGACTCCTTGGATTATTTTTTATTTTTGGTTTTTGAAAGGTCCTGGGATTTTGTAGTTAGGAAACTATCAATATTTTCTTCAATCATATACTCCTTCAGTTACTGAATGCCTGTTTTAGATGGTGCACACTTTTTGTGAAGAAGATCATATATATATATATATAGAAAAAGTCAAAATGAATTTAAAAAATGAAAAATGTGACCCAGAATTTTATTCATTTGGTTTTCATAATTTGAAAGACAATGATTGCCCTTATTTCAGTAGGGAAGTGGGTGCAATTTGACATTTGGTGAATTTTTGTCTATGATAGATGGGAATAATGGGAAACCATTTGTTTAGTAACCGTGGATAACAGGGAAATTTTTAATAAGAATCTCCACGAGTGGGATCAAGACTAGCACTTTGTTATATACAATAAGACTTGCAATATAGGTGTGTGCGATATATATCTTCACATGCATTCATGTATGCTACATGAGAGGGGAATTATTGGCATTATGATAAGATTGCTTCATTGTGATAACAACCATGTGAGTTTATATCTTTTCTCATATGTACTTAATTCATGCGCCGAGGTGGGTTTAACTAATTGGTTTGGTAACTCATGCTTCTATTAACTCCGGTAGTGTGGGACCCTTTGAGAATTTCCAATTACCTAAAGGAAATACTTGTTATAACTTATGTTATAAATTCCACTGAATCCTTGGATTGTGTTTTTAATGGAGATGGCTTCTAATAAGTTCTGAGCAGCTTCAGTGTATGCAAGATTGCCTGTAAGCAACAAAGCATGCCCCGAGATGCAGATCTCCGTGCTCGCCACAAGGAATGGGACGATGCATTGTGCCCCATCTGCATGGACCATCCGCATAATGCTGTTCTTCTTTTGTGTAGCTCACATGGGAAGGGCTGTGTATCTTATATATGCGACACAAGTTATCGGCACTCTAATTGCCTCGATCGCTTCAAAAAACTGAAGAAGGGCATCATCACTGATCCTCCTCGTAGACTTGTAAACTCAAGCCATCACAATTTTAGAAATGAATTGGCCGGAATTCATGATTCTGGAGAAAATGCCCATGGAGGGCTTGATGAGCAGACTCTTACTGCATCGAAGTTGAGTCTAAAATGCCCTCTGTGTAGGGGCGATGTCTTTGGCTGGAAGGTCGTAGAAGAGGCTCGAAAATATCTTAACCTAAAGCATAGAAGTTGCTCTAGAGAATCATGCTCGTTTGTTGGAAACTACCATGAATTGCGAAGGCATGCTAGGGGCGTTCACCCATTGGCTCGGCCTGGTGAAATTGACCCGTCAAGACAGAGAGCTTGGAGACGCCTCGAGCACCAGAGAGAATATGACGACGTTGTTAGTTCCATCCACTCTGCAATTCCTGGTGCGATTGTGCTTGGAGACTATGTCATTCAAAACGGAGACAGGTTTGCAGCCGAGAGGGATAGGTCCTCCGGCGATGTTGAAGTTGACGGGCCGTGGTGGACTAACTTTATGTTTCAGATGCTTGGATCGATGGAGCACGAGCTAAGGAGTCGGTCGAGGGTGTGGACAAGGCAGCACAGGCGTTCATCAGGAGCTGCTTCTGGTCGCCGGTATCTCTGGGGTGAGAATCTATTGGGTCTACAAGATGAAGATGACGACGATGATGACTATTTCTTCAATGAGAACAATAATGACACCGCCACATTTAGTGATGTCGGCGAATATGATTCTTCGCCTATCCCGAGAAGGCGCCGCCGTCTGACCCGTTCCAGGTCCAATGGAGATCAGACGTGAGAGGAACAGCATGTGCACAGCAATTTAACCATGGCTTGAATCTTTTGCAGCTGTGAAGGTCTCGGAGTCATTGAATACAGGTTTGTGGAACTCTAGTTCTAATTCTTGCTCCGATATGCACTGCTGCAAGTTTGGCATCCAAATTGGCGTGACGCCATTGACATTGTAAACGTTTTCATGTCATCAATTATTCTTCAATTGCTTAGTCTGTTTAAGAACTGCTATCGTCCCCTCAACTCTACAATAAAGCCGTTTCACTGTGTTGTTTCACGATAACCTGTGTCTCTTTTTTGTTGGGGATATATTATTTGCATTTTTACTTCGAGGAGATGAAGTTGAATCATACAATTTGATTCAATCAGAGAAATTTTGTGTTGGGCCTATGAATTATTCTAACTCGAATAATGTTCGATTCATTATCTGAATCTCAAGTCATTCAAACTCTAGCCAAATAGAAAAAGAAAAATGATGGAAGATAAGTTATGTGACTTGAGATTTTTTTAGGAGATGAAGTTACCTAAATGAGAGGTTATTAATTTTTTTGTGCAGTATAAAGTGCTATGAGATTTGTGTTTAAACAATTTTTTTTTTTCTTATAGATTGATTATGAATATTGAGTAGAAGATGCAGAAGATTTGCCAAGGTTTAAGAAGCTCAAAATGTCATTTCCTCTGCTAAGAGGACCTAATTTTATAACGACTCGATGGTGACCTGAATTCGGGGCTCCCCATTGTTTTAAATTAAAAATTATAATATCATTAATATAGTTTTAAATCAATTAAAAATAATTATATAATAAAAATTTAAAAAATTAAATATTTTAAAATCAAATTCGGCGCTTGATGGATGCTTATATTGGGCTTATGCATATTCAATGTAGAAATCACATGTCTAATATACTCATCTAGGGTGATCATGCATGCTTGTAGTAGGATGGTAGCAACTAAATTACGATTGAAGAAGCATTTGTGCGATTTAGGTAGTATAATAGTGTATAAGGTGTGCATGTATTGGCGTTCATGTGTAAATGAGGCAAAACATTAATGCTTGATACAAATATCTTGATTGTGTTATTAAAGCATATTTATGCACTGTTCAGTCATTTTACGTAGGAAATGAGAGTGAAGAAAGAGAATGGAGAATAAAAAGAAGAGAGAGAAATAGGATGAAAAAGAACTCGGAGTAATATCTTGTCAAATATATTAGATTAAAGGTAGAATGTAAGTATTGTAAATCCGTTCTTTGGTCAATTTTATATATCCTTTAATTTTTTTGATATTTCTTATTTTATTGTACATATATACTATTTTTTTATCCATATTTTAAATATTATTATATATATATGATTTTCACTAAAGGATTTAGAATTTTATTTGATTTTATTGACATTTGAGAGTTTTGTTCAATTATACAAAATAGAAAAATCTTTTGAGATATTACATTTATATATGAAAATATTTATGAAAGAAAAAGTATAAAACTTGTATATTTGACTTTATACGTGGTATTCCATAAAGTGATTTAATTTGGACTTTTTTTTTTATATTGATATAAGTTTGCATTTTTCAAATAGTGAAAAGTTTTATATTTATAATTATAATAAAAAGTTTTGAATATTTGTACTTTTTCTATAAAAAAAAATTAGATATTTGTTATAAAATTCATCATTTGCTATTTTGTTAAAAATTATTATATAAAATTAAATAAAATTAATATATTTGAACACTCTAATATATTAAACGCACTTGAAAACTGTATATATTCCTGTGGATAATTAAAAAAAAGTGACGTTTGACTTTATTTATATATTATATTTATAGATAGTTTGTCTACCAATTTAAATAATAGTATTTTGGCCTAATATTATTAATAGTACATGTAATTTTTTCTCAAAATTTGGCCTTTTGATCTGTGGTTTTTAGTTTTATGCATGATTTGGATTTTGAGATTTTTACCTATATTACATGTGATATTTGAAATATTTTAATGTTTAAAATTTATAAATTTTGGTACAATTTTTTAATTTATTTGACTTTGGATGTTGAACCCTTGAAATTGTGACATTTAGATGTTTTAGTCTTTTGAAATCATGTGATTTGAGCCTTTTGAATGATTTCATATAGTTTATTTGAAATTGGATAAGGTTAGTTTGATTAGATTTCATGTTCGCTTTTATGTCTGTTATGTTTGACCTAAATTTGGGATTACTTTGGTTTTAGATTTTTATAAATTATTATTTGAATTAATTATTAATTAATTATTATTTACTTGTGTCGGGAATGTAACATTGAATCCCAACTTGAATCGCCAACAAGGAAAATCTCAATCATAATACATTATAAATACCATAAAAATAATGGTATCCATAAAATCCATTAGAATAATATCCATTTATCAAAAATCCAACTCATTAAACCACCAATGTTAGGTATATCTAAAATTAAAAGGATGTAACCCTGATAAAACTAAATATCTATAATATTGCAATAGAAGTAAATCATTGCAAACTCTCAAAATAAAGATAACAAAACTTTGAGATTGTCTACATGCAAGCTCCTCAGTTAAACTTGATTGTTGACAAGTTTTGTAGACTAATACTATTTTGGAGATAATAAAATATATAAATGAGTTAAAAATTTAATAAATAATAATAATAAAATATCTCGGATAATAAAATTAAGATAAACAAGAGTTACACCAATCTCATGAGCTGATCGTATTCTATTCGAGACTTTATGACACACTGTAAATATGACTCAAGATTATCATAGGAATCAACTATCAATGGTTATCTCAAACTTGAAATATCATAAATATAAATAGGATTACAAGAAATTTATATATTAATAATGATATAAGTTCTATTAAACTCATCTTAATAGGATGTCATTACAATATGAAATATAATAACAATCAGTCTATATTTTATTTTGTCATTATGAACCAAATGTTATATATTTCTATTCCCAATAGTTGGGTTAATAACACAAGATAATTGACACTGGTGAGTTTTTATATATGATAATTTTCTTTGCTTGCTCAGATTCATTTTACCCATTTCAAGTTTAGGAATCAACATTCATCCTAACAATTCCTTTCACTCAATTCGAATATAGAAATTACTCATTAAGATTCCATTCATCCATTCTAACCATAGGAATAAAGAACTCTAATACATCTCAAAGTATATACTTAAACTATAAAAATTTTTATACATGTTGAAACAATTTGAACGATTATAGTATAATCGATTGAGTAAATATTTATTTAAATAGGAGTTTAAAAATAGTCTAATATGTCAATGTATTTTTTTATTAGAAAGTCAAAATTCAAATTTATTATTATTGTAGTATATGTTGATGATTTAAATATTATTAGAACTCCTAGAGATATGAGTAAAATTGTAATTGTTTAAAAATTAAATTCAAAATGAAAGATTTTAGGAAAATAAAGTTTTGTCTCAACCTACAACTTGAACATTTTCCAAATAGAATTCTTATATATTAGTTAACATAAACGGAAAAAATCTTGAATTAATTTTACATGGGTAAAATCTATCTATTGAGCAATCCTATGGTTGTTCGATCTCTAAATGTAGAAATTAATTCATTTTTTCCTCTAAAAAATGATGAAGAAATTTCTAGTTGTGAAGTACCATATCAAAGTGCCATAGTTGCATTGATATATTTAGCAAATTGTACATGACTTGATATTATATTTTTAATTAATTCATAACTAAAAGACATTGAAATGAGGTCAAACATATTTTTGGCTATTTTCATGAAATAATTGGTATGAGATTATTGTACCCTAATGCATCAAATGCATAATTAATTAGATATATAGATATAAGTTATTTATCTAATCTGTAAAAATGTCAATCATAGATAAATAATTTGTTTATTTATTGAACTATTACAGCATCTTGAAAATCAGTAAAGTATACTTTATTTATTACTTTATCAAATTATTCTAAGATTGTTATCATATGTAAAGTAAATAGAAAGTATGCTTGGGTGAGATCAATTATTTAACACATTCAAGAGAAATGTGGCTTATTCATGATTATCAAGAACCCTACAATTTAATATGAAAATAACGCTATTTATATTATATAGTCAAAAAATATTATATAAAAATGATAAAAATAGGGCACATTTTATCAAAATTATTTTTACACTCATGATCTTTAGAAAAAATAACGATATTGATATTATTCAAATACAATCAAATGATAATTTTACATATATCTATTTATAAAAATTTTGCCTACTACAATGCTTAAGAAGATCATGCAAGACATTAACATATGACAATTTAAATACTTTTCTTTATATTTTTCTCTTAAAAAAGTTGTGATTTAATGATTCCTAGTGATCGTATTTTTTTTTTTTTTTGGGCAAAGATTTTGTCTTACAAAGTTTTATTTTATAATATTTTATTAAGATAATCTTAGAATTTTTAGAGGTACAAAAGAATATTATATTCTTTTTTCTAGTCATTGATTTTTCCTACTAAAATTTATGTATAGTTATTCTAAGAGGGAGTGAATGAATTTAAATGCTCATTGGATCATCTTTTATATTTTTATAATCTAAGTTTATTACTTCCATCCCTCTAACCTCTATTTTTATTAAATTTTTTTTTATGTTCATTATATTATAAAAAAAACATTGAAAAAAATATTTAAATAAATATAACTATAGTTTTTAAAAAATTGACTATATATATATTTATTTATTTATTTTTCTTTTGTCTCTTTTATTTTATAATAACTATATATATATTTTTTAATTAATTGATATTTTATAAATAATCCACCAAGACAATTTCTGAAGGGCCAATCCAAACTCCCATCTCCACTTCGGACCGGTCCTCACATTTTCCTCATTCTGCATCATGAAATATATTACGTAGGCCAACGTATCAAAACAGATATCAGTTAGGCCACCTGTATAGTCTATTTAATTATATTTTTATTATTTTAAAACTATAGTTTTTAAAAAATTGATTATATATATATATTATTTATTTATTTATTTTCTTTTGTCTCTTTTAATAATTTAATATTTTTTTAAAAATATTTTATAAATAATAAATATAATACATATTTTTCTCTAATAAATGGATAAGATGAAATATTATTAAAAAGATATAGGTAGGCCACCTGTATAGTCTATTTAATTATATTTTTATTATTTTACTTCGTACAAATATTTAATTTTTTTAAAAAAATATTTTAAAATTAAATATAATACATATTTTTTAATAATAAATGGATAAAATGAAATATTATTAAAAAATAATAATTAATATTATTATTATATATTATTAATTTTTTTTTTTATAACGTGGCATGCATTGAAAACTCTAATTATGGGACTGAATTTAATATCATGTAACGTCTTTAATTTGACATTCTAGAATTTATTTTCGATAAGAAAATAAACAACCATCATTTTTTTTTCCTCTAAATTTTTAATTTTTTTTAAAAGAAAATTTCATTTCGACAGCTTATTTTATTTTGTTTTATATTTTTTTTGGTAATTTTTACAAAGTCAATCGTCCTTCCTTTTCTGTCTCCCTCTGCTCAACTACCCACTCTCTTGCTCTTTAACTACACGCACCTTTCTTCCATCCTCCCCTCAACCACTTTCTATGAAGACCTCAGGAATCCGAAAATGGAGAATTTCCCATCCCCACGAGTTTTCCTTTGAATTCCCTCTCTATATGTAAATCATTTGTTTCCCTCCGCTTTATGTAGTGATCCTTCCTGAATTAATTTCCATTCCTCCCATCTTTCTCCCGCCAGTGAAACCCTCTCTGCTCCTTCTGTACTTGAGAAACTGTCACGCTAACGCTATTGTTCAAATCCATGTGAATACCGCCTGAAATCGCCGGTTTCCCTTTCAATTTCAAATTTCTCTGCATCTAGGAGTTGCTTTAATGGATGTGGAACCAAACCCACAAGCCTTATCTCAATCAAATTGGGAAACCCTTGGCGCGGATCTAACCGAGTTGATCCTCTCGCTCCTCCCAATCCGCTCAATAATCCGCGCCGCCTCCGTCTGCAAGCTTTGGCGTTCCCTCATCTCCTCCCCATCCTTCTCCTCCCGCGTCTCCGCCTACAAGAAGCCCTGGTTCTTCCTCTACGGTCAGAACAACATCTTCCTCAAGAACAACCAGGCCTTCGCGTTCGATCCCGAAGCCGATGAGTGGCTCCGCCTGCCCACCTCCCTCTTCCCCACCCCTTCCCACGAGCACTCCTTCATTGGCTCAGTCGGCTTCTTCTTCACCACCACCCCTTCCACCAATGCCCGATTTGGCTATGCCCCGATCCTTCATTCTTCTTGGCAGGAAACCTCTCCCCTTATGTTTTCTAGATGCAATCCCCTTGTGGGTGTGTTCATCGACAGCTCAGGAATGCATAGATTCATTGTTGTTGGTGGTGTTAGATTCATCGGAGGATTGGTGGATATCGAGGACAGGTTAGCTGTCGAGATATACGACCCGAGGTCGGATTCCTGGGAGGTCTGCCCTCCTCTCCCGGCGGCATTTAGGCCGGGGAATTCATCCCATTCGCTCTCCTCGGCATTGTTCAGAGGCAAGTTCTATGTTTTTGGGATCTATTCGTGTCTCGTTTCAGCATTTGATTTGGACAGGCGTTGTTGGAGTGATGTTCAGACGCTAAGGCCCCCTGGGGTTGTGTCTTCCTTCCTGATTGCCTGTCAAGATCAGCTGGTTTTAGCTGGTTTGTGCAACAGCCCTCCCCGCGGGCCTTCGGTTATCTTGTGGAGGGTCGACGAGAGGACGATAGAATTCAGTGAGATCGCGGTTATGCCTCAAGATTTGTTGTATTGCCTGTTTGATTATGAGGAAGATGATAGGTTTGCGAGCTTGAAATGCGTGGGGCTTGGGAATTTGATCTATGTGTTCAATGAGGAGCATCATAAGTGTTACCCGGCTTGTGTTTGTGAAATTAGCGATAGCAATTGCAGCTGGAGAAGGGTTCCCCATTTGCCATCTCCTGTGAATAGCTTTCATAGGGTCATCAGCTTTTGTTCCACCATTTCCCTGCATAACATTCTTCAAAATGAAGAGTAAAGAACAGGAACCCGGGGATTCCCTTCCCTTGATCCAACGGTATCGATTTCCCGAAAATTGTCATTTTCATAGTCACCGGGTTCGCAATCAATAAAGGTGTCATTTTCTGTAAGAGATTATATACAGGTATGCCTGCAGGACGTGATTTGGTGAACTTAACTGCTCATACCCTTGTGCTTTTGTATCAAGTTAGTATGTTCTTTTTGCTGGATTAACTTGTGTGTTATTAATTTAGTCGTAAATGCAAAGTTCATTACACTTTTTTCTTCATCTGGTGAGACAAAGTGTGTAAGAAAAATGTATCCGGGCTTCCATGAGCATTTTACATTTTTCAATTGATGGTGAGTGTATGATCACTTCTACATGTTATCAGCTGTTCTTGTCCGTGCATGAGCTGTTGATCAATTTGCAGTTTGAAAGTACGAGTCGGTGTACTTTCTCATTAATCTGACTTGACTTAACCATTTTGACAGATCATATATTATACCACTGCATGCTTTGTGTTGATAGACCAGTAATAACTCTACCCATGATAGTCAAGAATTAATATCATGAGATGTTGAAAAACAACTTGAGATTTGGGGTGTTTGTAAGATGCATGTCAGTGCTATTTGTAGCAAACAAACATCTGAACTCAGATCAGATAAAAAGTAATTTGAAGTGTGGAATTATCATGCTATGTTGAAAAACAAACATCTGGCTATGGTGTGGATGGATGAACTCTATACTGTTAAGTTTTATGGGTACGCAAATTTTGAGAATTCAGAAGCAAATGTCTTCATTACCGCAACAAAATAGGAAGACGTGGCAATTCCAAAAACTAACTGTCAGTCTTTGCCTAAGAGGGTTTCCCACTATACCATGTTTCTATCATTGTGAGTTTTATGAATGATTAAATGTAAGTAATTTTATTCTTATCCCGTAGGGAGATTGTTTTATTTGCTTGAACCAGTGCTTCTAACAAACAGAAAGAAAGATCCTTTTCTCATAGAAGCAAGTGTTAGGCTTCAAAATCAGTGATTTTGATACAAGTAAGACAACCAAGTCTTCCCAAGACAAACTGACCCACATAGACATACAAGTCTTCCCAAGACAAATTGGCCCACATTGAGCTTTCTATTTTGATGCAACTCGATATACTTTTGAAGATGAGAATTGTATAATAATAAGGTTATTCTACTATATAACTTTTAAGTTATAAGTTTAAATTATATAATATTTTCTTATGATGTTGGGATAGGAATGTGTGTATTTAATTTCTTTCCATGCTTTTCATAGCTAGGTAAATTATGACAATATCATAAACTAGTTGCCTTGGAAGGGTAAAAAGAAATCATAGGGTGGAAATTCTATAGTCATAAATTACTTATAATGATGATCTTTAACTTACACATCATAGATAAAAATAATAATAATTTGATATATGAAACTGTGTGTGTAAGGTCTTACAAAATGGTCAAATATATGATCTTATTTTTATATTATATATAAAAATAATTTTTATAATTTGATTTGTTTTTATCATAAAGTCAGAGACACAAGACAATAAATTTACTTTTACACCATGAGTCTCTTTCATTGGGGGTGAATTCAATTATTTGTCCACCTTTTATGATTATTGGAGATTTGCGTCACTTTATAATTGTTGCGTCCAGGGACTCGGGGTCCACGTGTAACACAAGTATTTGGTGATGGAAGTGGAGAGGGAGAGATTGAGACTAGATTTTTACGTGGAAAACCTCTTCTTGAATGAGAAGAAAAAATCACGAGGTTCTGGGCCTTTAGAAATGCTTCACTATTTAGATGGAAGTCTTTACAAAATACAAGTGTTTAGGGTAGATCCCTTCATTGTCTCTTGTTTTATGTTTCTCTCCTTAGGGGCTTCTCTCGTTGGGAAGCTTTGTCACTCTGTTGCTCCTCCTTGTTGAGGAGGGAGGTGGAAGGTGCTAAAGGAGAGCCTAAGTCTTCTTCCTTTTGTGTCTGGGATGAGTCGGAAAGGAAGCCTTCTCTTTTGGAATGAATGGGAAGGAAAGGGCCGAGAAGTGTCTATTTGGGAAGAACCTTTGCTGAGTATTTATAGGAGAGAATGTGTCGTTGGGGAGGGGACACGTGGCGGCCGTGCGGGCGGTGAAGCATCCCACCGGTCCCACCGCCACATTTAATGCTTTGTTGACGTGTGCGGGTAGCACGCGTTGGTGTGCCCACGTAGGCTCGAGCGTGTTAGGCGCGTAAGTCTGGCGTCTGTCTTGATTGACCAAAGTCTCTGCCCAATGGAGACGATTGATTAGCGGTGGTTGCAGGTTTCTTTGGAATCAGCGAAGTCACTTAGCTGGCGTTCTCGGCCGTGTACGAGATAGTCTTTGTCCTGGAGCGGAGTGCCTTGTTGCTTCGTGAGTTCACGGACTCGTTGGAGGAGGCAGCTCTCGGAGGACCCTTATGGAAGGTCCTCAAGTCTCTTCTTGACTTCTCGGACTGGTCTGAGACTTGATATAACTTATGGGGTTCTCGGGCTTCTTTTTGTCCTCGTACCTGGATGTCGCCAGCCGTTCGCGATGTCTTCAAGCTTCTTGCGGGCTGACGGGACCTTTCGACTCTTTATTGTGGCTTTAGCCTCTGTTTTGAGTCTCCTGGGCCATCCAGCCTTCTTGGTTTGTGGAAATACTTCTGGGCTTTTCGTTTGGGCCTTTCCTTTGGGCCGTATTTTATAGGCCCTCATATTAGGGCCCAATAATAATATTATTAATCATTAAAAAATTTTATAGTAAGTTTTTAAATATATATTGGGTTTAATTGACCATTGGAATGCAGTAGCTGTGTATTTATTAACCACTTATTAATGCCACTGGCTGATACGATTGGATAAGTCTTTCGAAGCAACTTCAACATTTAATGATCTAATCCTGTTGAGCAGAGCCAGGGCACGACTTGGCTTTGACATTCAATCAGATGACAGGAACAAAAATTCTTATTTGTTAGGATAATATTTGAGGGCCACCCATTAGATTTTTTGACATATTTTTAGATAATATAATGATATCATTTATCTATTCTAATGTGAATTTTTTAAATATAGATTAATGGATGAGATTTTATTAAAGAAATAATTAGAGTAAGACTATTTAGTAAGTAAAAAATTAAGATTGTTATTTGCATTTTTTTTAAAAAATAAAAAATTTAAAAAATTGTCACAAATTTAAACCAAACAAATCAATTAAATAAATAATTATAATTTTTAAAATTTAAAATTTTAAATAATTTTAAACAAATAATACTATATCTCAAAAATTCTGATGTGAAAAATCAAAATATTCAACTCAATAAAATTAAATTTACACAGGATCTCATCGGACAACCGTCCGAAAAAAATAAATATGACCCGCTCTACAATCATCGTAAGGGAGGTAACAATTTAATCAAAAATCATAATTAAACATAATATAATATCCGAACTGTTTTCAAAATATAATCATAGGCCTATACCCGGACAATTTCATAAACCGATCACATCAAATACCAATTTAAATCATAATAAAACCAAACTCACTAAATCAGATGAATGGCTGACAGATCACGATTATACTCATACAATGCATCCGAATCTTCAACTCTGAAGGTATAAAATAGAAAAAATGAGTCTAATACTCAGTAAGTATCATATTTAAACAAAAAGAGTTCAATCAACCAGAGAGAATATCGAATGGATAAAAATCTGTTTAAATGACAAGATAAATCTAAATTGCCGATATAACAAATCCAATAAAATCCAAGATCGAGAATTTGAAATCCAATAGTAATTTTGTACACAAATTAAATATCCAAATCAAAAATAATTATCTAAATCATAAAACAGTCATCGTCAGGATGTGTATAACTATATAAATATATATATAAATAAAATAGAAATGATTCGTACCAATTCCAATAGGCAATTAGCTAATTCCAAAGTCCAATCCAAGTCTAAGTCCGAGTCCAAATTTAAGGCCCTATCAACTTGTGATTTGGGGTAAAATTCGATAGTCGCAGAAATCGAAATAGTGTTCGTAGAAATCGAAATAGCGTCACAATGGATAGTCCAAAGGTCCGAATCAAAATATATAGTTCAAAATCATTTGTACGAAACATACCAATGCCCAACTGTGGTAAAATCGGTGAATTTTTAATCCAAATTAAAATCCAATACAAAAATTGTAGAGATGCAAATCATGTATCAAATTTGTATTTTGATTATTTAAATGTTAGTTTGAGAAAGGGTTATATATAATCTCAATAATTTTAGGCAAAATTAAATATAAATTAGGCCAGCATGTATGGCCACCCATGTACTCTGTACCAATGGGTAAGGTCGCTCACTATTGTTTTTCACCCGCGGTATTGGGTGTAATTTTCAAACTTGTTAGATATATTAGGACGTCTAAATATATTTTAAGGTCAAATCAAATTATCCAAATGAGAATGGTCACTATTCCAAACCTCTTCTGCTGGCGGAAAGAAATTTTTAAATAAATCTCTACATCAGGAGTTGGCCAGAATATCCAATATCTAATTCTAAATGTAGTGACCATAACCCGACACATGTATGCGACTGTATGATCTATGCAAATTTTGTGCACATTTTCGTATACAGATATTGATATAAACATATACAATATCCGATAAATTACTCAGGCTTTTAGAAATATTAAATCTTCTAAAATCATAAAGCCTAATCCAAAAATCACCAAATCATTCAATATATTATATATGCATGTTCAGAATAAATAAATCATGTGTATAAGAAATGCATGCATGTTAATAAAAATTTTAAATAGTATTCAAAATACAGCAGATATTAAATCAGACCGAAGATGAAGTTTACAGATACTTTCTTGGATTTCATACTTCATAAATATGAAAAAATGATATCCCAAAATGCCCGAACGGTACTCTCTCTCTCCTGCCATCCTACGGCCTCTTCTCTCTCCTCCTCTCTGCTTTGCGCCCCCGTTCTGCCCCTCTACCTCTCACGATCCTCCTCCATCGGCAGCGTTCCTAGTATCGGCGACGACGGTGACCATGATGACAGCACAGGACAACGGCGACGGTAGCGGGCGGCGGCACATGCAACAGTGGGCAGCCCATCTCTCACCACCTTGCCTCTTACACAAATCCACCAAAATATTAGCCGATTTTCAAACAATACATAATCGACATCCACAAAGAAAATGGAATGATATACTTGCCTTGATTTCATTGATTTATTTCAAAAATGACGGCAAACGGACAACGGCCGGTTATGCTTCGACTCCCAATTTCTTCCTCTACTCACACCGATAGACAAAATGGAGGGTATCATCAAGGAGAGGGCTTCACCGACTTCGATTCCCGACGTCGGAAGCTCTGGCGACGGTGGCAACAACGACTGCGCCGGCCTACCTCTCTCTCTCTTTCTTCTCCCTTCTGTTTTCTCTCCCCCCAAACCCTCCTTATCTCTTTTTTTTTTATCATAAATATATTATTATTATATTTTTTATTTTTTATTTTTATTTCAAAATCCAAATGGATATTCGAGCAATAGCACGAGCGCATTTCGGGTGCCAACTCAATTGATCCAAATATCCTCTAAAAGTTTTAAATATTTAATTAATTTCTATCACGCCTAATTTATCCAAAATTATAATTAATATTAAATAAATTTGAACGAAGATTCGGAATATTACATTCTCCCCTCCTTACAAAAATTTCGTCCTTAAAATTTACGCATCTCAATCATTACCTCAATTATTATTCAATGAGAACATCATTCCAAACTTCATTTTTGATATTCTTAATAAATTTTTCTGATCAAATAATTTTTCTAAATCTGATTTTTAACAAATAGAAATATTCTCCCGGACTCGACCTCGAGATCTCTTAACACTTCTTCAATTGGAAGATTCCTCAAAGTTTAATGGTCAATGGAAATATCGTATTCCTCTATATCGAATCCTTCCTATCCCAAAAATCAAAACCACCACTTTAATCTAAAATACTTCTCATTGGTCAAAAGTGACTCTAACCCAATCACATGTAAAGAATCATTCACATAAAATATATCGTATCTATCTATCAAATTCAGAAGAAAGGTTAATCTGAAATCCACTTCTCTAATCTGCTGAAAATTTCAGATGTCTCAACGACCTCTACTTCAAACTACCATTGACTCCGAAATTTAAAAATCTTCTCTTCAACATGCTTCCATAAACATCTGACCAATCATCTCAAGCTTCCAATCAGTTTACAAAACCGATCTTTTACTTCAAGCCTCCAATCAAATCTTGTAACCAATAGCCACGAGTCCACACGCTTTTGCTACGCCACTCTGATTGATCACCAGCCTCAAATCAAATCAAAAGCCTCGAAGTATGAATATATTGCAATCTCCACATCTCGACAATATGCCAACAACCAATCTCAAAATGACTTTCCTAATAAATAAGCAATAAGCCGACTTCATCAGCCCAACCATCATCTGCCTCAAATCTTATCTAAATGGTCACGAAAATCTTCTGCTATTTGAGGTAGATCCGAAATAAAATCTTGAAGATGTCTTTTAATTGACTTCCTCATTTAGGCACGGATATAGCTTGTCATGAAAGTCGCGATCTCACGCTTCATATTCTACCTGCCGACCTTGACTCAAAATCAAATCGCCATCAAACTCTTTTTCCACTTCATTAAATGGAGAGTCTTAGACGTTCCCATCGAATTTGGATCACTTCAACTTATCCATAACTGCCAACTATTGCATTTGCTTTCGAGCTTCCATCCAATCAGTTGAAACTCTAATGGAGAAGACACTTTACATCGAAGGCTCGAGGTTACTGGCTCGATCGCGTCCAACTTCTTGATAGCTCGTCCAATAAGGATATCACCTTTAATCTTCACAAGAACTTCTCTCGTAGGTAGAAGTTTTGTTTAAAATCCAATTCTGATGGCAAAAGAGGAAATCCCTCTGGCCTAGTCTTCCTACTGGTATCCTCGACATAGCACCTCCAAGCAAAATCCTCCAAATTGTGCAGCATCCCAAACTTTCCTTGGATAATGCACCCGACCATACTAAATCCATACAAATCTAGATCTTTCTTAGGGGTATTACTAACACTGCCAATCTTTTTGATCCATCAGGGATCGACAAATTGATGCCAACAACAATCTACTCTCGAGAAACATTTAATGAATTTTCCAACAAGACCAACTAGATCAAAAAAACTCGGCACTCCCGTGACCTAAGTCGGTCCCTTCCAATTGCCACAATTTCCATTTACATCGGATTTTCAAATGTCACATTAAAAACCATATAATACAAGATAACACCTTATCAGAATCTGTAGCAGACTTTCCAATCGAGTCTCATACTCCTCAAAATTTTTAAATAAATTAGAACACCAATAACAAAACCACGACAAATAAAACGATCACAAATAAAACCATCACAATTGGTCCAATGACGATTAAAAATCCAATCGATAATATCCATAAAAGAATGCTAAAATATTCGACAATCCTAAAAGCACCATCAAAGCTTCGTAATGGCCACACCTTGGCCTGAGAACTGTCACATGCATATCCTCACACTAATTCTCAATTAAGGATACATCAAGCACAATTCAATCTTAGAGAAAACCCAAATTTCTTTAAATGGTCCAACAAATCATCGATCCTTGAGTGCTAATACATATTCGATTTTCAAATAATCCAAACATAAATCTATTGGTCCAACCTTATTCACTAGAGAACATTGAAGAACTCCATGCCAAGACACTTGATGGAATAAAACTTTTTTCAACCGATTCTGTAATTACTGTTTTAATTTCTTTAACTCAGACAAACTACCCAATACGGAGCTTCTGAAATAGACACAAATCCAAGCACAATATCGATAACAAATTGATGCCTTGATGCGCGAACAATCCGGTCCGAATCCTTGGAAAAAAGAAAACCTCAAACTCACAAATGATCAAAATATCTTTAATGGTCACAGAATAACTCCAAAATGTGACCATATATGTAAAATGAGCTTGGCACCCATTTCTCAACATATAACTTGTGAGCAATGCCAAGATCAACATTTAAACCTTCTTACTGAGCCTTCCTTGGAACTCCGAGGACTCGTATTCTGAAATGAAGAATGGAACAGTCTTATCAAAACAATCTTCCACGACAAAGAATCTAGCTCTAAATTCGTGAGCATCAACTGCAATTGTTCCATCTAGAATTGTCTGGAACCATCTGACTCTTATTCGGACATTTGAAATCTGAACTCCTGGGACTCGAATGATCCTTGACAAATGGTATATCTTGCCGCAATTGAAGCAGATTCTATTCAGATGGAGCAAACTCGTCTCGCGTACTTTTTTCGACTAAACTTGCAAGTTGATCTTGTAAACTCGAATTTCGGGGAGTAAGACTTTGCTTTATCTAACTTTCCTTTAACTTGTCCTTTAGAGGATAAACGAATCCATCCTTCGAGCTCTAACCCCAATACTTTGATTTCTTCTGAAAATACTTCTCCCAAAACTACTCCTATTCGATCAATAAAATCTGATCCAACTCTTCGCCATAAGTCAAGAGTCAAAATGGTACCGACTGCTTCCAAATTGAATTTTGAAGTCCTCAATTACTATCATACTTCAACAATTCCTTCAAATTCTTTAACATCCTCCTGAGCATTGCTTTAGAAGGCCGAACCACGAATTCTTTTCCCTTCGATTCTTCAGCGATGAAAAACTTACGGGAGCGATTATCCACCTGATCGCAGCGACGTTAGGGAATAGACAACCCTTAAGTCTTCTTCTCACTCCAGCTGTAACTTCAAATTTTTATATGATCAGCATCTTTGCTACCACCAAAATCAGACTTACACTTCATTATTCTAACTTCTGGCAGAGGTTGCCCACCAAGACTCCACAACTTCTCTGGCAAGAAGAAACGAGTTGACTTGACATGACCTTCTTCTTTATCTACGGCTTCCAATCTTGAAGAATTTTCATTTCTTCAATAGAACACAACGATCACTCTTCCATTGTACACGTGCCATCCTTGCATAAGATCAAGCCAATCTTCTCTGTCGACAAAAATCTCCTTCTACTCCACGAGATTTCGGACCAGCTTCAGTTCCATCACCTAATTCTCTGCCGACAAAAATCTCCTACTCTATGAGATTTTGGACCAGCTCCAATTCCATCACCTACTTCTCTGCCGATCAAAATCTCCTTCTACTCCACGAGAACCTGGACCAACTCCATCCCAGACCATTACCCTTCTAGAATCATAAAATCCAACAAAATCTCAACATATAATAGAAAGCAAACAAAATTTTAATTAAACTGCTATATCATGTCATACATTATGTCGCTCATGCGACTCAACATTATCAAACGATCATCCTTCCAATTCATACCCAAACCTCTACAGCACAACCTCTTGATTAAAATCGAAATATCCACAACTCAAATTTTCTATTATCAACCAAAAGCGGTGCTTATCATACCCAAATGTTAAGTCAATTATTTATCAAAAATAACCCAAAGTACCTCTCATTACGACTTTTTTCTAATACACTTCTATCACAAACTCGAACCAAACAGGTCAATTAAATAAATAATTATAACTTTTAAACTTTAAAATTTTAAATAATTTTAAACAAATAATACTATATTCCAAAAATTTGGGTGTGACAAACCAAAATATACAACTCAACAAAATTAAATTCACATAGGACCTCATCGGACAATCGTCCAAAATAAATAAATACAACATATTCTACAATTCTCGTAAGGGATGTAATAATTTAACCAAAAATTATAATCAAATATAATATAATATCCGAACTGTTTTTAAAATATAACAATGGGCTTATACCCGGCCAATTTTATAAACCGATCACATCGAATACCAATTTAAACCATAATAGAACCAAACTCACCAAATCAGATGAATGGCTGATAGATCACGATCATAATTCTACAATACATCCGAATTTTTAACTTTGAAGGGATAAAATAGAAAAAGTAAGCCTAATAAGCAATTAGCCAATTTTAAAGTCCGATCCAAATCCAAGTCCGAGTCCGAATTTAAAGATTGATCAACTTGTGATTTGGGGTAGATTCCAATAGTCGGATGATCCAACAGCGTGCACAGAAATCGAAGCAACGTCGCAATAGATAGTCTAAAGGTCCGAATTAAAACATATAGTTTAAAATCAATTATACGAGATATACCAAGGCCCAACTGATGGCAAAATTAACGAATTTTAAATCCAAATCTAAAATCCAAATCCAAATTAAAGTCCAATACAAATAAATATAGAGTTACAAATCATGCATCAAATTTGTGTTCCGATTATTTAAAGATTAACTTGAGGAAGCGTTACACATAATTTCGATAACATTAGGCAAAATTAAATAAAATTAGGCCAATATATATGGTCACCCGTATACTTTGTACCCACGGGTAAGGTCGCCCACTATTATTTGTCACCTGCAGTATTGGGTAAATTTTTAAACTTGTCAGATATATTAGGACGTTAAAATATGTTTTAAGGTCAAGTCAAATTATCCAAATGTGAATGGTCACTACTCCAAACCTTTCTTGCCAGCGAAAATAGATTTTCAAATAAATCTCCCTGTCGGGAGTTGGTCAAAATATCCAATATCCAATTCCAAATATAGTGACCACAATCGACACATGCATGCGACTGCACAACCTATGCAAATTTCATGTACATTTTCGTATACAAATACCGATATAAATATATACAGTGTCCGATAAATTACTCAGGCTTTTAAAAAATATTAAATCCTCTAAAATCATAAAGTCCTGTCCAAAAATCTCCAAATTATCCAATGAACTACACATACATATCCAGAATAAATAAATCAGGTGCATAAAAAATACATACATATTAGTAAAAATTTTAAATAGCGTCTAAAATACAGTAGATATTAAATCATACCAAATAGGAGGTTTACAGATACTTGTCTGGATTTTATACTTTATAGATATGAAGAAAGGATATCCTGAAATGTCCAAACGGTACTCTCTCTCCTGCCGCTCCACGGTCTCTTCTCTCTTCTCCTCTCTGCTTCGCGCCTCCTGTTCTGCCTCTGACCTCTCACGATCCTCCTCCATCGGCGGTGTTCTCGGCATCGGTGACGACGGTGACCACAACGGCAGCACGGGACAACAGCGATGGTACTGGGCAACGACACATGCAACAGTCGGCGGCCCATCTCTCTCCACCGAGCCTCTTACACAAATCCACCAAAATATCTGCCGATTTTCAAACAATACATACATGCAACCCAATAATCGACATCTACAAAGTAAATAAAAGGATTTATTTGCATTGATTTCACCGATTTCTTTCGAAAATGACAGCGAACAGACGACAGCCGGTTATGATTCGGCTCTCGATTTCTTCCTCTACTCACACCGATGGACAAAATGGATGGTAGTATCACTAAGAGGGCTTCACCGGCTTCGATTTCCAGTGTCGAAAGCTCTGACAACGGTGACAACAACGATTGTATCAGTCTTCCTCTCTCTCCACTCTTCTCCCTTCTGTTTTCTCTCTCCTCGAACCCTCCTTATCCTAATCTCTTTTTTTTCTTTTTTTAATTATAAATATGTTATTATTATTATTATTATTATTATTATTATTATGATTTATTTTAAAATTCAAATTAATATTCGAACGATAACACGAGTATACCTCGGGCGCCAACTCAATTGATCCAAATATCCTCCAAAATTTTTAAATATTTAATTAATTTTTATCACATCTAATTTATCCAAAATTATAATTAATATTAAATAAATTTAAAAAAAAATCTGAAATATTATAAAAACAAATCCAAATTAATTTGTTTTTCATTTGAAATTTAAAAAGCTTTGTTTTTTCTGTTGTTTAAATTTTAGACTGATATTCAAAAAGATTAAAAGAAATATTTTTTTAGAATTTTCTACTAAAATATATTATTATAATTTTTTTATGTTCTTCTTATACAATAATATATTAAAAATATGTAATTATAAAAATATTATTGAATTAGTTTATAAAATATAAATATATATGATTAATAAACAATAAAAACTTAATCAAATTTATAATTAAATTTATTTATATTTTTATTTTTATTTGAGATAATATATTAATAAAAATTATTAAATTAATATAAATTATAATTACACAATTAAAAATATAATTATTAATATAAAAAATTAAAAATAAGATTTAAAAAATAATAATATTTTAGTTACAGTTGAATATTTTTTTATCACTTAGTGAAATATTGGATATTATTAATTTAGTGAAAAAAAATCAAACCAAATTGTAATAATTTAAATATTAAAAATAATAAGTCATCAATATATATTTTTAACCTATTAATAATTCAATACATAATAATGCTACAAAAAGTATATATTAATAGATTTAAACTCAAATAATTAATTTGTGATGATAAAATTTAACTCGAGATTAATTCAATAGTTTATTTAATTTAGCTCAAATAAATTACACTCATAACTTTAATAAAGAATAGTTAGTGATTAAATATTAGTTATATATATTACATATAGAAATATATAGACATATATTACTTTATATGATATATCATATTTAAAAATTTTATCCGATATATCATTTATTATTATACAATAGATATATACTATATAAAATTTGATGATTTTGAAGCAAGCTATCATAAAATAAACTCAATTTGTGAGTTTATAATAAATAAATATTTTAACAAATTTATCAAATAATTATCAATTAATAAATTCTGTCATATACGAAGCATTAAAAACTTACGAACAACTATTAGTAAATATTAATTTATTAAAACTGTTGGGTCTCATGTCCTAACCCATGAAGAATTTTCAGGCCCATGAAGAATTCCGATGCCCATGAAAGGTTCGGAAGCCGCGCAGATGATGACCCAAATGGTGAGTTGGGAAACGCATGCAGAGCCACACCGGTAAAGCAGCGAAACCTGCGCCCGCATTAATGCGCTACCCCGAGAAAAAGCGGAAAAGAAGCGGCCCATGGAGAAGCCGGTGCACGACGCCAACGGCTCACGCAACCGCCTACAGACGGCTAGCCAATCCTCATTCCGGAGAAAGCCGGGTGGCCGTGGCGCGTGAAGGCACGCCAACCAAGGCAAAACGACAACATGACATGGCCGCGACCACAATCGCAGCTGTAATGCAAAAGAACCCCCGCAACAGGCATCTTGGCGCCCAGAGTCCAACGGAAAGGGGCTTATAAGAGCCCCCACACCCCACAGAGAGGAGGATCTTTTTTTTCAATTCGACTCCGATCCTAATTCTCTCTAGCCACAATCACTGAGACTCAAACTCCGATCTTAGAATAAACTCACAAAGAAGCAAGAGCTGGAACTGAAGAGTCACTTCCGTTTGCAAAAGCTAGCTCATTGCTACTCCCCAACGTTTTCTTAGACTACGGAAAAGTTAGCCAATCATTACGGTGCATCAAGGGAGCCAGGCCTCCCGTCACCTGCTCACTGCATTCTCCACGCTATCATTCACGCATCTCTTACGCTTTTATAGCATTCGGTAGCGCACTGGCTTTCGCGGCGTCGCCATTTTCGCTCATTGCGGGAATTTGCTCGGCTAACGCGTCGGAATGGTTTCGGCGGGAGAAATCCCGCCAGATCACGACCTCTTATTTGTTGTTTGTATTGTTATGCGGTCAGGGTTCGCTCATAGAGACGGAGATCGGACCTTCTCCCGACGCATTGCGTCTTTTAGGAATCAGGCGCTCTAATCCGTCTGATGTGCCCACGGGCCCGGACGTAACAAAACATTTACATTTCTAACATAAATAAATAAATAAATATTTTTTTAAAAAAAATTAAAAATAAAAAATAAAAAATAAAAATAAATAAAAATTACAAAATAAAAAATTTCTCCAACTAAATTTCTTACGGGCGATCATGGAAATCTTCTCGTTCTACGGCTCCTCGTGATTGGTTTTACTTTCCGATCTTCCTTTTTTTTTATTATAATTATTTGGCTCGGCGGTGCAGTCCTGAAAATCAAAAGCATGGACGGTAGAGCAAGATTTGAAAATCGCTATTCGATGGGTCTAGCTTTTTTTTTTTCGATAAAATTAATACATAAAATAATTTTACAATAAAAAAATATTTTTTAATAAATTAATTATTTTTAGATAGAGTAATTTTTATATAATTATATGTTCGTGAAAAATATAGTAAAAAATTAATTGATTTTAAAAAATAAGTAAGTTAATTGATTGATAAAGAATTTAATTAGATAAATTAAAAAATAATGAGGCTAATAAAATTTAATCATAAATAAGTTTAAATTAAAGTTCATTTATTTATGATCTATTCAAAATTTATTTTCTATATGTAATATTAGTAAATAAAATAATAACATACAAATAATATATTATAAAAAAATATTAATAAATATTATAAATAATAATTTTCAGTCTTAATTTTGCCAATAGCATTTTCTTCGGCGGTCAAGCTCTGCAACAAGGACAAGCGAAGCATGGCATAGTCAATAAAATGAAATGAGAGATAAATAAATGAATTATTATCTATAATGATTTAATAAATAAAATAAAATATTAATAAGAATTAAAATATTTAGTTTTTAGTGGGAATAATAATTTTATATAATAATATCATGTTAATAAGAAAAGAATAATTATTTATGATATTTTAGAATGGTAAATGACGTTGACAACTAACCCAATCGGTTAGTGGGTCGGTTGCAGTCGGCGGGCGGCAGTCGGCAATTAGGCGCGGGTGGTGGCCGCTGACTTTTCTGGTGGGGCTAATTTCTTAAAGTTTATCATCAGATTTACTACGGGATTGAGGGAGCGTCCTTCTCCCCTGTGGAGAAGGACTGTTCTTTTTTTAATTTAGGCCATCGGATATAAAATCCGACGGTTATGTGTTTTATATGATTAAATTAAAAATCGAACGGCTCACGTTATATTATCCATTCAAAACGTATGGGCCGTCGAATTTTACATCCAACGGTTCAGATGAGGAGAAGGACGGTCCTTCTCCACAAGGGAGAAGGACGCCCCTCGGATCCATTTACTACGTCCCCTTGCAATCATTTGATTTTATTTCGTTAAAATAATTACGTTTAAATGAGTCGAAAATGAGTCCAATTTTTTTAAATTATTTTTTGACATTCGAAAGAAGGGTGCTAAGATATTTCAGATTATATATATATATATATATATATATGTATGTATGTATGTATCGTAAGTAATTGAGTGGCTACGATAAGGATATAGATAAAAATAATAAAAAAAAGATAAGATAATTATTTTTAATATTTAATTGATATCTAATTTAAATTTTATTTTTTTTATTAAAATATGATACATTATTTCAGTGTTATTTTTAGTAACGAATTATTGCTTAATTATTTTTATTTTTTGATATATTTTTTTATATAAGTTGCTAGATATACTAAAGAGGTTAATATTTAACTATTTTTCACTCCAATTATAGTGAATTAATTTCAGAGTAGAGTTATTTTTTTGTTATCGATACTATTTTATAATAATTTATTTAAAATTTATTTTATAATTTTTTTCATTTAAAATAATTTTACATATTAAAAATCGTTATGTATTATTATATTCACTATACTTACAAGTTTAATTATTAATGTTTGATAGGAAATTTAATTTATTTCACTGTGGAGGATGTGTATATTTTAATCGAATTTTAACAAGTAGTATTAGAAAGTAGATTTTTTTATGTTTCAAAAATTACAATCTAATGGCATCGACATCAAGCAGTTTGCTATTCTACATTGAACAATTTGATGAGTAAAATATTTTTATTCTTTGGTAAGAAATAATAAGAAATATTTTAAACCATAAATAAATGGTAAAAATATTTCCAAGCAATAAGGACAAATCAGAGAAAATAAAGAATGATGAGTGACCATATATAAGAAATTTGACTAATTGTACGATTAAATTATATCGCGTAAGTAACACTTTTTAAGTAGTATGCTTATTGAATCCAATAAAAGACTGGATAAAGTTTGAGAGTCAATATAAATTCAAATCCCAAATAATAAGGCGATATTTGAAGACATTTAATGGTATTTGATTATCGGAAGGAAAGTGTTGAGAGGTACTTGAATAAGTTTAATAGGATTTTAATATAGATATCGACACTTGATAAGAAGATCTAGGAGAATGACACATTTAGTTTTGATGAAATTATTACTTTCTTACTTATAACTAAATCTACACAGAAAGAAAATGTTGATATTTCGGGGGGGAGTCAAGCTTTTTAGTATCTACTAATAGTTGAGGCACGAAAGATCGAGGAATCGAGGCGGCTAGCCAAAAAAGAATAATAGTTGGTCCAAGTTTTAGAACATGAAGTATTTTTATTTTGGTAAGAATGGTCACAAGAAATAGAATTATTTCAAAAGTAAGTAGGTGAGTGAGGGTGATAGGGAGCGATAAGAAAGGGAAATCATGACAAAAATGATTAGTCATATATTATTACTTATGGAGACTTTCTAATTATCTACGCAGAAAAGACACAAAGCTTTTTGAGCTAATAGACAAATTGGATGATGAATAGTAATCTCTTATATCATGCGATACTGAAGAAATCTCTCTCTATCGCCAATGTGTCTAGGGATTACGGAATATTAAAGATAGTGACAATGGCTTGTCAAAGGTAATTGAAATTAGGGACGTTTGCTTGTGGACAAATAACATGATGAAACTCGTATTGAATGGCGTGCAATATGCCCCAAATATATGGTGAATGTGATTTTAACTGAAAAACTTAATGATGAGGACTTTTACACGGATTTCGAAAATGGCCTATATAAACTTACTAAAAGCATCTTGGCTGTGATCATGGAAAGTAGGCATTCAAGTTAATATTCGATGGAGGCTTCGGTTGTCAAGAGTAATGTCATGGTGACCAACACGAGTATTAATTAAAGTAGTGAGAAGATAAGGCCAAATAGGAGTGTAAGGAAGAGTGATTTAACCATAAAGAAGATGACGAAGAGGAGTGGGAATACTATGGGTTCAACCAAGTGGAAGTGTGTCGTTCCACGTCCTTATTTCCATTATTAGCCAATATTATCATTATTAAATATGATAAATATACATGAGCAAATACATAAACATATATAGGATTCATATATCTGTCATATCATTAGTGGCTCCAATATCGTACTATAGGAATATCATCTCATATTGACTTGCGAAAGTATACATAATACCTAACATAATCTGCGAAAGTAATTCTAATCTAACGTCACTAAAAATATAATACATCATGGCATATTGTTAAGATTTTACAATATTATAATATACATAATTTAACTTCAGTTAAATTAAGCATATAAAAATTTTAAGCAATTCGAATACATTATCTAAATGTAAAATAAAATTAAGACTTCTATCTTTACTCCCGTTCGTTAAGTATCAGCTCCAGTAAGAAATCTGAAGGGTAGTAAAATAGGAAGAAAGTGAGTCAAATATTTAATAAGGTACAATATATACAATGATATGTACATTTATACTAAAAATATATCATCGAAATGAATAAAAGTCATAATGCATACATAAGTATAAAATATAAACGAAAAATATTTTCCTAATACATTCAATTTTTTTTATCTTGTCATTTTATTGACTTATAGTCAAACTTACTTAATTTTAGGGATCAGGGCTAATAGCCATTATCAACTAATAAAGTGTACAATCGACAAAACGATTATTTTTAATTCACACAATTTAAGGCCTTCACTTCTTTTACACCCCGAGATGGATACTACATACCTTTATATCCGATAGACGGGGCCAGAAAATCGTCTTACTTCTCCCGCAGTGTTAGGGACAATTTCTCGATTACGGCTATAATATGTTAAGATATATTAGAAAATATTACCCTCTAAATAAATCCTTAATCAAATTTCTTAATTTCTTTTTGAAATTTATTGTAAAAATCCTACACTTATTTTTGGTACTTCTTCTTAATTTTCTCAAATGATAAAAAAAATAATCTTACTTCTTGATATTTTATAGAGCTTCTACTTAAACTTTCATAAATATCGAAGATGAAATTTAGCATCCAAATATTAAAGATGTAGCAATTAGTAGTAAAACAGTAAGATCCTGCAATACGTACATATGCCAAAATGATGATTTATTAATATAATAATTCAATCAATACGAAGAAAATTCAAAACCTATTACCGTAGCATACCAGCTGGTTCAGCAAGTATTAATACCGATTTTTACATGTTGAAAATTCAGAACCAGCACATGATGCACAGCAGGTTCAGCCGCCGGTTCAACAGCCGGTTTGGTAACCTCAAAATTAATTTTACATATATTGAAATCAGAACCAGCACTTGGCGAAATTAGCCGGTTCAGTATCCTCTAATAACTAACTTTTATATGGTGAAAATTCAGATGCATCAACACACGATACAAAACCAGTTCGGTGGCCGGTTCAACCGATTCAATTGGTTTGAGTTAATTTCTACAGACTGAAAATTTCGCATTAGCACATGATGCTTCGGCCTATTTGCTGCCAGTTCATTGGCCGGTTTAATGGTTGGTTCAAACTAATTTCTACACGCTGAAATTTCAGTATCAACACATGATACTTTGGCTGGTTCGGCTACCAGTTCACAGACCGATTCAACATATTTTTTATAGGCTGAAAATTCAGCATCAACACATGATGCTTTGACCGATTTACTGCTGGTTCAATGGCCGATTTAGTGGCCGGTTCAATATATTTTCTACAGGCTGAAATTTTAGTATCAACATATGATACTTCAATCGGTTTGCTGCCGATTCAATATATTTTCTACAGGCTGAAAATTCAGCATCAACACATGATACTTCAACTGATTTGTTGCCGGTTCAATGGCCGGTTCAACATATTTTTAGCAACCGGTTCAACCTATGCTGAAAAATCAGATTCAACTTTTATCAGCCGGTCCAACATATGCTAAAAAATCAGATTCAGCTTTTAGTAGCCGGTCCAACATATGCTATAAATTATATTCAGCACATGGTGCCTTAACTGGTTTAGCAGCCGATTTATCAACCTCTAAATTGATTTTTACTTGTTCTAAAATGATGATTCCGTAGTGGCAATATAATAGAGTAAAGGAATTAAGTATTGGATTAATAATACTTGAAGAAAATCAGCAAAAGATTAACAACAAGTGATGGAAGAGTTAATGGTATACTTGCCCAAAATTCAACTGTTACAACGTAGGGTACTGTATTTCTTCACTTTCCTTTATCCGTTTGGTTCTCTGCTCTCTTTTCCCTCTCGTTTTTTCTTCCTTCCTTCTATTTTCACGTGGTTGTTGTATAACTTGGAGGCTAATTTTACTGAGTCATCCTTTGTTGGATGAGTTGCTGGCAGCATCCCTTAAATTTTTTTTCAGAATTCAGATTAGGGTCTTGAATTTGACTCAAAAGTTTCCTGATTCACTCCTTAATTTTTGCTGAATTGGTTCTTTGGGGTGCTGCCTTGTGTTGCTATTTGATTGGCCTTAGATTTTGCTGATTTATGCTATTTGTTTTAGCTGTTGCCCGTGGATTTTGCTACTGCTCGAGTTGCTGCCCTCTTGAGTTGCCGAAACATACTTCTGTCATGTTGCTTGCTGCTGTGTGCATGCCGTGCTGTTACCCCTGAATTGTTGTCCACTAATTTTAATTTTAAGGCATGTCGAATCATTAACTCCCTTTTAATTTTGGAGTATGCTGTTGTCCTTACTGCTACTGCTACCCGTGCTGTCTTTTTGCCAACCAACTTTAAATTGGTTGTTAACCGGTTTTCTCGATTAAATTGGTGTTGCTACTGCATCATGGGATGAGCCTCTAATTTTTAGATTTTTAACATAATTAGCATAATTATGAACTCAATTTTTACAACAACCTCTTAGATTGGCGGAAGTTTTTGAGTCCACATATTTTAATTTTGATGGTTAGTGGCTTTAGAATATTAGACCCTTCAATCTAGATTTTGTCGTATCTGTAGAGTCTCACATTGGATGGAGAGGGAACGAAGCGTGCCTTTATAAGGGCGTGGATACCTCTCTCTTGTAGACACGTTTTGGGGGCGGTGGATTCTATCTGCTAGGAACAAAACCGTGCGGGTCGCGTGATAGCTTAGGACGCCGTGAAGTTCCCCTGACCCAAAGCGGACAATATCTACATGCGGATGCGCCGGGGACGTTACAGATGGTATCAGAGACGGGATCCGGTTCGGTGTGCCAGCGAGAACGCTAGGTCCCCAAGGGGGGTGGACTGTAGAGTCCCACATCGAATGGAGAGGGAACGAAGCGTGCCTTTATAAGGGCGTGGATACCTTTCCCTTGTAAATGCGTTTTGGGGGCGGTAGATTCCGTCTGCCAGGAACAAAACCGTGCGGGTCGCGTGATGGCTTGGGACGCCGTGAAGTTCCCCCGGCTCAAAGCAGACAATATCTACTTGCGGATGCGCTGGGGACGTTACAGTATCCCTCGACCTCGATTCTACTTATTTTTGCTTAATTAATTATGATTTCAGAAAATCTTAGGCCTTATAGGAAGAGAGTGTTGTTCAAACTTACAGTGATTTCCGGTATCTTTATAAAGGAAAATTTGTTAAAGGTTAGAGATAAAAGTAACTAACAAAAGCGAAGGGTCTTTCACAAGATCGTGGAGAGAAATTTGTTAGGTTTTGAGTCACTCATTTGTGAGCACCACAACAATTTGATAGGTTATCAGGAGGATGGGCAACATTTGCGTATGGCACGCTCAGGCGAATCTGTCAAACAAGAGTTACGCAAAACCCATACGATAATTAACTAAAGATCGATTAATGGTTGTTCGAGTAATAAAGGATATCAGAGGATCGCACGATAATCGTACAAAGGATATTTTGACCAAATTATAGTTGATATGTTTGTCTTGGTCAAATCTTAACACCTTCTCTCCCTTAATTATTTTGAAGTCATACTCTTGTTTTCGACAATATTTTCCATATTTTCAACACGATTGACAAATTCAGAGTGAAACCCGAATTTTGACCAGCTATTTTTTATATTTCCCCATTATTTGGGATATTTTCACCATTTTTGATTTATTGACTAAAGTTTAGGCTTGCATTTTGCTAATTAACTATATGGTATGAAAATTAAAGCAATTTGAAAGATGCTATGTGAGATTACATCAGTAAAATTCATTCAAAAGTAAAGAGCGGTAAAAGAAAATCTTGAACTAAATGAATTTAAAAAAAAAATTGTTAGAGAAGTAAAAATTAAAACACATCCATAAACACTCACTTTTAAAAATTTATTTTATAATATTATGAATTATTTATTTAATGATATTTATGATTTTTTTTTGGGGGAATTTTCTTTTATACTAAAAATTATTATGTTTGATTTTTTGGACCCTCAAAGGCACGTGGTTAGAAGGACGAATTGGACCAAATGGCATTTAATTAATCAAAAATTAATGGGACAAGTTATCTGTCATATTATGTCATTAAATTGTTTGAATTTTTTTATACTTAAAAACTTCAATTGCTTTTAGCTATAACCCTAAAGAAAGAAATTAACATTTACAAGTATCGATTACTTGATAAATAAGATAAGGTTTTGAGCTAAATAATGTCTTACTATTTTAGCTAGGGAGGCTAATTCAATGAGCCTGTCAATTGTGTTGCAATCCTTATGTGCCAATATAAACTCTACAGTTCAGCAGAAAACTTTTACAAGGATTCGCAGGTTTTCACTTTGCCAACCCATTTTCGAGTAACCATGGCTAAGTTTGACTCAATAATAAGTCGATGTCGGTAAAGTTAGCCAAGTTGCCCTGTGAGCATGGAGCACAGCTCAAATCTTAACTATAAGGATGTTGGTATTACTAATTGTTTCTGAGAAGTCGAACGTCTAATAATTTTTATCAACACAGGCTACCTTTCTCATCGTAGCAGTCTAATATTGAAAAAAATTTATTATTCACACTCTTACATTCACAAGAGAGTTTTGGTAGAATAGTCTGAGACATTATGCTTAATCATAGAACGCACAAAGTATTTGTGATGCCTCTTCACATACCTTTCATGTTACTGTACCTAAATGTCCTCTATTTGCTCTTACATACAAGTCAAATACATACTGATTAAGTATTAAAGTTGACAGATGAATAGCTTTCAGTGTCACCCATAGATAGATTTTTCTCATTAAATATTATAAATAATATTTTTTAGTCTTAATTTTATCAATAGTATTTTCTTCGACGGTCAAGCTCCGCAACAAAGACAAGTGGAAGCATGGCATAGTCAATAAAATAAAATAAGAGATAAATAAATAAATTATTATCTATAAAGATTTAATAAATAAAATAAAATATTAATAAGTATTAAAATATTTAGTTTTTAGTGGGAATAATAATTTTATATAATAATATCATGTTAATAAGAAAAGAATAATTATTTATGATATTTTAGAATGGTAAATGACGTTGAGAGCTAACCCAATCGGTTAGTGGGTCGGTTGCAGTGGGCGGGCGGCAGCCGGCAATTAGGCGCGGGTGGTGGCCGCTGACTTTTGGGGTGGCGCTAATTTCTTGAAGTTTATCATCAGATTTGGTACGTCCCCTCGCAATCATTGCTTTTGTTTCGTTAAATAATTACATTGAAATGAGTCAAAAATGAGTCCAATTTTTAAAAATTATTTTTTGACGTTCAAAAGATTGGTGCCAAGATATTTCAGATTATATATATGTATCGTAGTTTTAAAGTAATTGAGTGGCTACGATAATAATAATAATAATAATAATAATAATAATAATAATAATAATAATAATAATAATAAAGAGGAGATAATTATTTTTAATATTTGGTTAATGTTTGATTTAAATTTTATTTTTTTATTGAAGTCTGATATGTTATTCTTATATTATTTTTTATGATATATTATTATTTGGTTATTCTAATTTATCGGTGTATTTTCTCATTTGAGTTGCTAAATATATTAAATGGGTTAATATTTAACCATTTTTTACCCCGATTATGGTGAAGTAATTTTAGAGTATAATCATTTTTGTAACTGTCACTATTTTATAATAGATTTATTTAAAATTTATTTTATAATTTTTTTAATTAAAAAAAATTTTATACGTTAAAAATCGTCATACATTATTATATTACTTATACTTATGAGTTTAATTATTGATATTTGATAAAAGATTTAGATTTATTTTACTCGACAGGGTGTGCATATTTTAATTAAATTTCAACAAATAGTATCAGAAAGTAGATATTTTGATATTACAAAAATTACAATTTGATGACATTGACATTAGGAAATTTACTATTCTACATTGAGTAATTTTATGGGTAAAATATTTTTATTTTTTGGTAAAAAATAATAAGAAATATTTTAACTCTCAAATGAATGGCAAATATATTTTCAAACAATAATGACAAATTGAGGATAAGGAATGACAGGATATAAGAGATTTTTCTAATTATATGATTAAATTATATCTTACGAATAATATTTTTCAAAAAGTAATGCTCTTATTGAATCCAATGAAAGTTTGGATAAAGTTTAAAAATAAGTATAAATTCTTATCTTTGATAATAAGATTACATTTGAAGAAGAAGTTTAGTGAAAAAATTTCAAAATGGGTTATTTTTATCATCGGTATTATTTAATAGTAAATTTGTTTAAAATTTACCTTATAATTTTTCTAATTGAGAAAATTTTTTTACTATTAAAATTATTATGCATTATTATATTGTGTATACTTATAAGTTTAATATTTAATATAGATAAAAAAATTTAATTTATTCTGTTTTAGCTGATATATGTGTCTTGTTCAAATCTTAACACCTTCTCTCACTTGATTATTTTGAAGTTATATTCTTGTTTTTCATAATATTTTTAATATTTTTACCACGATTGATAAATTGAGAGTAAAATGCGAATTCTGACTGTCTATTTTTTATGTTTTCCCATTATTAAAAATATCTCATCTTTTGATCTTTTCCAAACAAATTGAAACATAAATTTTTGCAATTCTCAAATGTATTTTTCACACTATTTTAATGTGAATGAGATATTTTCACCATTTTTGGTTTATTGACTAAAGTTTAGGCTTGCATTTTGCCAATTAACTATATAGTGTGGAAATTAGAGCAATTTAAAAGATGTTATGTGAGATTAAACCAATAAAATTCATTCAAAAGAAAAGAAGAACGACCATTTCAAGGGCCATTCAAAGGCAAGAGGTTAGAAGGACCAAATGGAATTAAATTAATCAAAATTTAATGGGAGAAGTTATCTATCATATTATATCATTAAATTCTTTGGATTTTTTATACTTAAAAACTCCACTTGTTTTTAGCTATAACGCTAAAGAAAGAAATTAACATTTACAAGTACGTGGACTACTTGATAAGATAATATTTTGAGCTAAATAATGTTTTATTGTTTTAACTAGGGAGGCTAATTCAATGAGCCTAGTAATTGTGTTGCAATCCTTTTGTGTAAATATAAACTTTGCAGTTTAGCAGAAAAATTTTATTAAAATTTGTAAGTTTTCACTTTGCCAACCCATCTTCGAGTGGCCATGGCTAACTCTGACTTGATAATAAGTCGATGTCGATAAGGTTAGCCAAGCTACCTTGTGGGTCTGGAGCATGGCTCGAATCTTAGCCGTAAGGATGTTGGTAACACCAATTGTCTCTAAGAGGTCGAACTTCTAAAAATCTCTATCATCACGGGTTACTTATTAGATCACAGTAATTTAACTTTTGAAAAATTCTCTTTTTTATTGTTTAGAGACGTATTCTCTACATTTTATAAAAAAATAGTATCTCATATTTGCTTATAGATTCATTAGTTTCTATTCTATAACTTGAATATGAATATAACGGCTAGCTAACATGAAAAATATAAAAAATAATTACTTGATAATTTCATGTCCCTTAGCTATTGGATTTGAATTTAAATATTTTAACATGAAATTTAGATAAATAAGATTTTTAAAAGTTCAAATTTTCACAAAAATAATAATTTTTTATACTTACGTATAATAATTTAATTATTTTTATAAAAAAATTAATTAAATTTAATTAATTAAAAATAATTAAATTATAATTATTTATTTAAAAATTAACAATTAAGATAAAAAAGATAACTTTCTCCATTTCTTTAAAAGATAGAGCCTCCTCAATCTAATGACTGTATTCGTGTTTCACATGTAATAACCCAACATGATCCAAATTTTTATTTTCCGAAATACAATATTTTACATAAATGTAGAAATATTAAAATAATAATTTTTATATAATTTATGATTTTTCTAAATATTTTCACATAAGATTATATATTAGTATTAGTTTTTCTATTTTTAGATTTCTCTGAGTAAAAATATGAAATTTCATATTTGTAGTTAATATTCTTATATATATATATATATATATATAATTTTTTTCAACATTTAATAATAAAATGTTCTTTTCTCTCTCTCTCTCTCTCTTCATCTCTTGGTTTCATCCCCACAAATTTCATCAAAAATCTTGCCTCATTCATCTATAAATTTCGGTCTCCTCTGCCTCATAAGTCATACCTTTTTATCTTTTTTGTTATGCCCTCTTCAATTTTTATATTTGTAACTCTGTTAAAAATTTAGTTATTTAAAAAATAATTTATCATTATATTATAAGTATATATATGTATTTATCAATTTATTAGAATATTAAAGTTACAAACATTTTGTATCAAGATACTAAAAATTAAAAGATCAAAAATTATTATGAAATAAAATAAATTTTGATGGAGATCAAAAAGTTTTTAGAATTATTTGTAAACTTTCAATATTTACTCATGTGTTACTTATAATTACTATTTATGTGTTTCATGACCCTAATTCCAGACGGATATTGATCAGCACTGTCCCATTTGTTGAGTATTTGAGTATGAACAAGTTGGATCTAACCATCGTTTTTTGACGACCTAGGACTTATGCACCACAACTAAGATCTAGAATATCAAAGGACAATTGGGGCTTGATTTCCGACAAATACTCCGATACTCAAGTTATGTTTTTTTCTTGGATCCTTTGAGAAAAATGATAAAATGAGTAGAAAAAAACGTTCAAATAAAAAATATTGTATAGTGTCAAGTTTGGATATCTTGGATCCTTCGTCATTTTCTCGTCGGGTGCTTTCCTTTTATAATGTCAGAAAGGTGATTTTGCTTGTCAATTTCTATAACACGTGGCACTATATTTGATAAAGGAGATTTGTTTGGGCTACTGGTTGCAGCCTATTGGTCGTGGGATCGTACACAAAATCCAATTGTAGTAAGTTATACCTGGGAACCTTAATATGCTATGTTCGTGGGCCTTGACGTGAGCTCAACTCATTTCGCGCCATGATCTGAAGGGCTATTCATCAGGTAGACCTATCTACAGTTATACCCATCAACTATAGACAATTGAAGCTACAATTGGGTGCATATTATAATAAATATTAGTTAGTCAAATATAAAAATTCACCTATTGATGCAAATTTTAATTTAAATATATTATTTTGATAATTTGTGTGGACACCATATATGAACAAAGTTGCTTAGTATTTTTTTACCTGCTATTTCAATGGTTCACAAATATAGTACAGTTGGGTCCCAATGATTTGGATAAACATTATTCGATAACCATAATCCTGTTAGATTGATTAAACATTTAAACATTGATTCAATATTTTCATTATCAGCAACAGTAGGCAAAGTAAAATACATAATACTGTGAGTGGATATTAAAAGTTATAAATAATTCTATAAACCTTTTGACTTCCATTCAAATTTATTTTAATAGATTTTTTTAACTTTTTCATAATTTTTCGGTCTTCTAATATTGAGAGAACTTAAATATCCCAAATCGTTATTAATACATTATATAAAGTATTTATAATTTTATCATCTAATAATTTTTTACCGACTCTGATTTTTTCAGATATGCTTGTTAATTTAGAAGTAATTACATTATATATAATCTGATTTTGGCCCATTTTTAAAGGGTTTTTTTTTTTTTTTTTGATAATGTAGCAGAAGGGCATATTTTGAGTGCTTATTTTTTGAGTTTTATTTTGGACTATTGTATTGTACATAAATATTTATCTATTTATACATATAACAATGAAAGAAAAGAACTTTATCACCCCAATGCATTAATAGAAATTTATAATTTGGCATTATGATGATATAATTTTTTTAAAATAATTAAATTTTTAATGATGCAAAAAATATAAAAAAAAAATGAAGAGAGTGGAAGAGAAATGATAAATGATAAAACTTATGAGGTGAATAAGGTCAATATTTATAGACAGTGGAGGTTGAACTCGTGGGAGTTGAACTGTGAGAGAGCATAAAAAAAAAAAAAGCACAAATCAAAGATATAAAGAACAAGAAATTAATTAAATATTAGAACTTTAATAATTTTAGTATCTTCTAATCTTTATTATGATACAAAATATTAATAATTTTGATATTTCAATGAATTAATAAATATCTATAATTTGATAACATGATAATATTTAAAATAATTAATCTTTTAATTGGGATAAAAATATAAAAACTTGAAGAGAGTATAAGAAAAATGATAAAATGTACAACTTATGAGGCAGAGGAGATCGGGATTTATATGCTAAATTGGATAGAATTTTTGGCGGAATTTGTGAGGGAAAAAAAAAAACACAAAAAATTATGAGCAAAAAATTAAAAAATCAAAAAAAAAAAAAAATCCTGATACGTCTTTGAATTTCTCAACGTATTGTTGCAGGAAATGGGCAATGGTCAGAGAAAGCGTGGCTGCTTTTGTGACAGAGAAGCGGCGGCCCTAAATCAATGAAGCAAAGTGACCCAATTGGAGGAGTATCATGGGGCATGGCGGCAACCTACTGCGTCGCGTCGTTATCAACCAAAGTTCATGTTGGAGACATATGTTTGTGATTTAAATGCTAATTCCACTGACATCATTCTCGCAATATAGTCAATTTAAGAGGAATTGGCTGCGATTTTGTACTGGAGGGAAGGAACAGGCACCCAAATTGCATCTCAGAACTCAAGCCCTATCTCTGAGCTGAATTGTTCGCCCATGGCCGTCCGGGAGCCAACGATAATCAAAGACAAGGAGCAGATGAGGAGGTGGTCAAGGACCGTGAGAGCCGAGGGCAAGATCATAGGGCTTGTACCTACAATGGGTTACCTTCATAAGGGTCATCTCTCTCTCATCAATGAAGCCCACAAACATGCCCACCTCATTGTTGTCTCAATTTATGTTAACCCAGGACAATTTTCCCCCTCTGAAGACTTTGCCACATACCCTTCTGATTTCGATGGCGATATTCAAAAGCTTATGTCTCTTCCTTTTGATGTTGATGTCGTTTTTTGTCCCCATGACTTGTATGACTATGGGACTAATAGTATGCTTCTGGAAAGCAGTAATAGTTGGAGTGATGGTGGGGAGGAGACAGAAGAGAGGAGAGGGAAAATGGTGTCTTGTTTGGAGGATAGAGGAATTTTGCATCAAACATGGGTTAGGGCTGAGAAATTGGAAAATGGTTTGTGTGGAAAGAGCAGACCCCTTTTCTTCAGAGGGGTTGCCACTGTTGTGGCTAAGTTGTTTAACATAGTGGAACCTGATGTTGCCCTGTTTGGCAAGAAGGATTACCAGCAGTGGCGAATTATCCGACGAATGGTGAGTTCTTTTCATTAGTGATTGTATTGCTTGAAGAAATTGGTTTTGATTGCCACTGATCATTTGGTTTTGAGAAATTCTCTCTTGTTACATAACCTGGCTCAATTATGCTCTGTGTTAAATTGAAAATTGGAGTAAAAGAAGATTGTTTTGTAGATTCTGCCCTTTCTTGGATACCCAGGTTCAAATATCTAGAATTCGTTGTTTGTCTACTAGCCTCATGAAATTCAAAAAACACTAGTTTTTTCATATAAATGTATGGCATTATGAATTTTATAGCCAAATGATTTCATGTAAAACATGAAATTATTGGGTTACGGGTTACTCCTGTGTGGGCTCATACTCGTCTGATAGGCTGTCCAGCAGTTTGGACGAGAACATATGGGGCTTATACTTAGACGGAGGATGCGTGCACGCAGCAAGCTGCTGAGGCCAAGGGGCGATTACGTGCTGTGGCCAAGGGGCGAATGTCGATATTGAATGGTGACCGGACTGCCCAGTCCAAGAGGCGATTAGACTACTGAGTCCGAAAGCAGATCGGACTGCAGATGCAAAGGGTAGACCGGACTCTTAAAATCAAAGGGCGACCGGAGTCTTGAGAACGAAAGGAGACCGGATTGCAGATGCAAATGGTAGACTGAATTCCTAAGATTGAAGGGCAACCAGACTACTTATACTGAAGGATAACCGGCTGCCGATCCCAATGGCCCACAATGAAGAAGCGTGAAACTCTCTTTAGTATTTATAGAATGGAGTGCGATTGAGAAAAAATGTGAGAGAGTCATCATTTGAAAGATAGAGACTAGTGAGTGTCGCTAGTGAGAGAAAGTAAAGAAAAAAGAGAGAATGAGATTTTTCTTGCTCTTATTGTTACTCGGGTCCATTTGATACAAGGCAATGAGTTCTTATATTCTGTTTTGGGGGTTTGAATAACCAATTTTACATTGTGGAAATTTACGGACGAATCGTTCTATGGCTTTTCCCTCTTATTCAGAAGAGGGTTTTCACACAAAATTGCTTGTATTTTGTCTATTTATTTTTATGATTTTTATTTGTATTGTCGTTATCGCTGTTCATTTTTTTTCTCTCAGTTTATCCAAGCCGTTGGTGGATATCCCAACAGAATTGTCTTTTGATATGGACTGGCTTTTTAAGTAGGACATCTAGTGCGCAAGTGAGAGCAATTTGATTGAGCTATATCCATATTAGAAGGGAGGGGTGGGTTTGGGATTCTATTTCGGTATAACTGAATTGAGTTACGGGAAAAAGGATTTGATGAGGTAAAAAGTGAAAAGGGTTTAGTGGCTCATCAATTTTCCAATTACTTAAATTTAGCAAAATGGTGGAAAGAGCTACTACAGATTTACTAATTTAAAGCCAAAGGTGGAGAAAAAGGATAGTTTGGTGTACTAAATTCACATTATGCACCGATTCAAGGAAAGGGTTGGACTGTTTTAGGTCTATTGTATAAGGTCTTACAAAGGCTGACCTGATTTTCTTTTTGACGTAAAGATTCATTCAGATGTCTCAGCGGCAACCCAATTGGATTAATCAAACAGTAAGTAGTGAACTTCTTTTGCAGAATACTTAAGAGAGTTTCAACTTTGTTCCTTGCTGATTTTTGCAGAGACTAATCATTCCTTCCTTCGGTGGTATCTCTTCTCATTTTTCTTCCTTGATTTACTATAGTTAACGAGTTGCAACTGTGAATACTCTCCTGATTAAGGTGCTCACCACTATGGATTTGCAATTTAGCTGCAGAATCCAATAGTATGTGTTTCTTGAAGAGTGACATAGCTGCCTAATTGACTCACTGAGCAAAGGTTGCTTTTCTTGCAGGCTCGAGACCTCGACTTTGCTGTCGAAATAATAGGTTCCAAAATAGTGCGTGAAGATGATGGACTAGCAATGAGCTCCCGAAACGTGTACCTTTCGCCCGAGGAGAGGAAAAAGGTTCATATTCTTCCTCATGAAACAACCTAATTCAGTGGTGCTTTAGAAAGATTTTTGCAGAAGAATTTTGTTTTAATAAAAGGCTGATAATCCTTATTCTCGCATATTGCAGGCACTGTCTATAAACAGGTCTCTGTCTGAAGCCAAATCTGCTGCAGAGAAGGGAAAAATCATCTGCAAAGAGCTGAGGAGTCTAGTTATTGAGGCAATACAGGAATCTGGTGGAAGAGTTGATTATGCTGAGGTACCAATCAATTTATGTTTGCGTCTGCTTCAAATCAACTATTTCATGTCCTTACTTGCAATATTAAATCCACACTAAGAATCACCGACACTTCTTGGGAATAAAGTGTCGCTGTCCGACACCCTTTGAACATGTGTGTAATTTTGTAACTTAGGGAAAATTAGGGTTTGTAATATAAATTAGAAAAAATTTAGACTATTTTTAAAGATATTATATCACAATTTATTTACAGTGGTTCATTGCTAACTTTCACACTGCTTCTTATTATATTTCTTTGGATGAAAAGATAAGAAATTTACAATTTTTCTATTATTATTTCAGTATAAAATATGATATCTCATCAATTAGGTTATTCTATCTATAAACAAACTATAAATTTTGATTAACTTGTTTTTAAAGAAATAACTCGTTGAAATGTCAGTGTCATGTTTGCATCTCTATGAGGTGAAATCTTTGTTTAGATGGTGCAAAAACGTGTTTCCGGTGGAGTTTTCTGGGTTTGTGAATGATAGTTTATACTGTGAGCAGATCGTCGACCAAGAGAGCCTGGAAGCCATGGAAGAGATCAAGAGACCTGCTGTATTTTGTGTTGCTGCCTGGTTTGGAAAGACAAGGCTTATAGACAACGTAGAGATCGATTTATCACAAGGATGATAAGCCATCGATTCTGCAAATTTTTTCGCTTAAAACCATGTCAGAGACACATAGCAAATTTCCATGGCCGTTGTGGAGGCCTATTTAGCCGGAAACTTCCAAACTCATGGCGGTTGGCCGGGTGAAAAATTTCAGTCTGCCATATCTTCTTCCTTCTTTTCAAACAATTTTTCAGATAGACCATGAATCTGGTGAGTTGTGATCTGAGGGCCATTGGATCAAACCACAGAAGAATTTCTTTAAATTATAAGGATAAGGCTGTATAGATTATACCTCTTCTAAGAGCTTATAATATGAGAAATCTCATACAGTAGATGGTCCTAAAGTGTCACGTCTTCTTAGGATTGTCCCTTATAATGTTTTTTTGGGAAATTATTGCAAGAAAAAAAAGAAAATGGAAAGCATGTTTCAAAGCTTCCTATAACTCTGCTCCTTTCGGTGTCTGATAATGCAGATACATTTTTCATGTATTTTATTTCATTTCTAGTTATTCATTTCATTTTATTTTGTGTTTCAATAATTTATTTTAATGTCCATAGCCCATTTTTTATATTACCATACCTTGACCAACAAGAGATCAATTGCAAACACCGCTGCTCACTCTCTAGAGCAGCATAAAACGTATAACGAGCGACGTTCACTTGGAATCTATGAAGGCAGATTTTTTGGAAGATGAAGACACTGCCGGGAATCAAATAAAACTCTTCTACAGATGTCAAAAGATGAAAAAGAAAGAAAGATTTTTAGTACAAAGCTGGCTGTGCGTGCGCCCTTCTTAGAAAGACAGAGACTTGGTGAACGAAGCATATACACTAATTGTGACACTTGAAGCCGCCACAGACGGACAAAACTATGATGAGTATAAGAGCGAGAATGATACCCAAAACTATCAGCTTTATCTTCATGTTCTGCAACCACATCTTCCTCCTCATCTGGGTCCCTTTTGTTCTGAAATCCTGTGCCTGAAACATTGCCTCAATCCATGCACGTTAACAGCCGACATCATCGGACTAACAAGGGAAATCACCATCAAAATGAAGATGATAAATGTTTGGGAGACATCGTCGGGTAAAGCTTTGTCTATCCATCTATCCATTTTTATTTGAGTCTGCTAGTATGGATAAATGAATAGGCAACACACCATCCGAAAGATGATGTCCTCCAAATGTCACTACAATGAAGATATTCCCTAGTCCTCCAAATGTCACTACAATGAAGATATTCCCTAGTCACAGAGAAACCACAATATAGCCTACTTATTGAAAGTCGTCAGAGTCCTCATATAGCCTTAATAGTTAGGATTTCATCATAATAATTTGGTTAACAAAGATTATAAGAAGGGTCCAACATATTTTATTATATTATCATAATTTCAACCCTTTAATTTGTTAGGACAAAATATTTATCATTAGAGATATGTGAAACATAAAAATAGAGGACCATAACCGGACAACTCCACTTCAGTACCCAAATGTTCTTGGGACCATAGAAAGTTGTTCAAAATAACACTACAGAAGGCAGACTAGGCATTAGATGCTTAGCAACTTCAAATAAAACAGCCATACTGAAACCAGGGAAAGTGCATTTATGGAGTTGTTGCAAAATTCAATCGCTTCCGTGCATGGACGTGCAATTTCCATCCTTCCGAATTGAGAGCTATTATGGTCCTTTCAGTGAACTGGCTCCCATATTTACTCAACAGTCAAGATTAAATTTTAAAAAATAAATCATAGAGATTGAAAAACCATTCAAATTACTCAATGCAATCTCCACTATTTATTTTGCAACTTGTAATTCTAATCACAGGGTGAACATGGGAGCTAGATCACTAGGAGGACCATAACAGCTCTCTTCCAAATTATGGAAAAGGATTCTCTTTACTTGCGCTATTGTATCAACTGGAGAACACAATCCAACAGTTTTCTAGTGCCAACTGGTGTGAAACAGATCAGTGAATTCTAGGGGTTCCTCCATTTTTGTGGAAAATACTGAAAGGGTCGATTCAAAAAGCAAATATTATTAATAACCGAAGGAAGCTATTTATGGAGCATAATTTCCATTGTTGGGCATAAATCTTATAGTTCTGTTCCGTGCCTGGGTTAATCTTATAAAAACATCCGGCAAAATAATACTATTTATCATACTAACCCACCAAGGAAAAAAGGACACACACTGACCTGTGAGTGAAGGGTGTCCGTTTTATCAACCAGGAGCTCAATCTTTTCACCACGGTCAAGAACCTGCACCAGAATGCCCTCAGCTACATTTTAAAGGTTCAAATAATACACAGTTTTTTTGGATCTATTTAGACTGCATAATTGAAATTAAAATTTAAAATATAAGCCTGATTAGAATTCTATTGGAATGGATAGAATTTAAATTTTGTTATTTATATTTTATAAGAAACTATAATTTTGAGGGAAGAAAGATAACGTTGAGGTGTAATCAATTTTTTAATCTACGCTTAAAAGTAAAAGAAATAAACAATCTAATATAAATTCCAAATTTATTAATGTATGAAAATTGATATAATATAACATAAAAAAATCTCATTTTTTAGATATAGATAATATTTTACAAATACATATTATTTTAATATATTTCTTTAAAAAGTCTTTAATAAAATATTGACTTTGTCTAAATAATATTTTTATAAAATTTTAGAAAATAATAAATTAAAATAAATAAAACCAAGGTCGACCTACTTCTACCCAATCCCAATAGTTGAAAATATTTAATCAAATAAATCTTGTAGTATTCAATTTTATCATATTTAATTAACAGTCAATTATCAACCTTAAAATTACAATTATTTACTTTATCCTTAAAAATTATAAAGAACCAAATCTATACTATTTTTTTATTTCAAAGAATTAAATGAAATTAGAATTCCAATTCTATATGACAAAAAACAACGGAATTGAAATTATACCAAAAATTTCAATTTCAATTTCAATTTCAATTTCAATTTTGAATTTCAAGGTCCAATTCAGTAAACCAAATGGGGCCTTACAGAAAAAGGTCCCAATAATGGAGCAAGATTGTGATAATTTCATTACCTTCTCAATATTTTCCATCATCACTCCCTTAACTTCGGAAACCTGAGCCTTCACCTTTGCAAGTTTATTGACCTCCTCCGGATGATCAACACAGTACTGCATCTGCTCCTTCAATTTGGGCCTACAGTTTGGCAAAGAAGATAAAGGAAGATAAAATTGAACAGACTGAAAGAAACATGATGAAGAAAACAATTACCCAAACTCCTTGTCGAGGCTCTGAGAAACAGCTGTTGCAGCTTTTCCTCCACCGTATCTGTTTATGAAGTCTTCCTTGATTCGTTCAAGGAAAGCAATTGGAACCTGTCTGCCAAGAGACTCGACTGCTACTACACAGTAAACTGCAAAACTCAAAGGCAACTGTCAAATCAAAAAACAACGTAGAACAGAAAACAAGTGGATGGAAATCGACACAAAATAGTAGTTAAGCAATTCCAAATGAAAATTCAAGGTTCTATGCACTGTTTCATTAAAAAAATCAGAAAATTTTACAATAACCAAGTCCAAATATGCAAGGTAATAACATTTTTATACAAAATAGTTCACAAGCGGCTCTCACCGGTTCTCGTAGCAATAGATGACAAATATGTCCATCTGCCACACTGAATGTCCATGGAGCCTTAAATTTAAAATTGAAAATGCACATCTGCTAATCAAGATGTCAAACATATGCACCCGGCATATCCAAAATGACATTACTCATCAAGAAAGATTGGTTTAGGAGAAGAGGAACACAAGATTGATTCGGCCAAAAAAAACAATGCCATCATATGGTTTCTGGGTGCATAACTTCCAGTTTAGTGCAAGGTTTGAATGTTGGCAGAGAAGGATTTCACTGTTCCATTATTGGAATACATATGGCACTATTTCTTTTCTCAAGGTATCAAGGATCCTGCAGTCAAGATGAAGAATGTATTCACTTTGCTACAGACATTTGAGAAGGCTTTTGGTCGTAGGATAACATGTCTACATTGGGTAGGAAGGGATCAGGTCATATTTACGTGGATTACTGAATAGACTTCTCTAGCCAGTAGTTCTAATCAAGATTGACCTTTTACCAACCTAAAAGTTTTATTAGAACAATATTTATTACCTTTGTCTTTCGTATCCTGTAATGGAGAAGATAGCCAAGTGGTATTGGTATTTTACATGAAGGGATTCTATATTTTGGTCAGTATTTCCCATTTATTTTTTTGTGTTCTTCAAGATTCCTGGGTTTATAGAAAATGAGAAAACTATAAGCAATTTACTTTGTTCCAATAAGAAGAAAACATGATGAGCAATCACATTGGTTAGTTGTGAGGTGCTTTGTAGATCTACGGGCCAAGGGGATTTTCTAGGGATAATGTTATCTCTAGAAGCTTCAGTCACTTTCTTTTCCAAATAGAAAAGCTTTTATCAAATTCTTTTAAAGTCCTGGCTCTCTCTGAATTTGAATTTTGAGAGACAGAGATATATATAGCTTGATAAAAATCTGAATTGTGCATGAATCTCAACAGCCAAAAATGCTCACTTGCCATATGCTAAATCTGTATTCTCCCACACAGACTCGGCCTTTAGTTCTTGAAGTTTCAGCACTGTCAATGTTTCTTCCTCTTGAATCTTCAATGCTTATAGATTTCATCATTCTATGCTCTCTTGTAGGATTTATCTTTTAGCACCTCTTAAATGTAACACCTGATCCCTACTTTATGCTTTATGACGTCAAGAATTAATTAAATTAGACAAATTATTAGGAACTATTGTGTTGGGTGAAAAATCAAATAGTTGAGAGAAGTGATATGGCAGCTGACCTATGCCTAAGTGGTGCTCGTGCGCCAATAGCAGAAATGGGATGCCTAAGAGGCTTAGAGATGCAAGCTTGTGTGTGCATAGTAGTACCAGTGGCGCTTGAGGTGCACTTGAATCACGTTCGTGTGTGCAAGGCAGAATGGGCTGGTGCCTGTGAAGCGCACGGAGCACGTTCATGCATGCATGGCAGCAGCTGTAGGCCTGAGGCTGCGCACAAGGAATGCACGTGCACTGGTAGCATTTTAGCATCATGTCTGATAGGCGCAGGATTGGTGCTTGTGCCAGTTTGATCATACAAGGACTTCTAACCTTTTCTAAGCAATTTTTGGTACATGATCAACAGAAGAGAGAAGAAGAAAAGATTAGAAGAGAGAGAAGAAAGAAATTGAAGGAAGTTGATTTTGAAGCATTTTCATGTTAGATGTTGGTGAGATACGACTTAAGAAAAGTGCATCTAAATCCTTCTTCATTTGTTGCTGAAATTTTTAGAATATTATTTCCATTTCTTTTTCAAATGCTCATCCATATAACATTTTCTATTTCTCCTAGATTTGGTTTGCATGCATGCTAGATTTGCCTATATTTTGTGAGATTTTGAAAGATTATACCTGCATTTGTGAACTTTGTCAAGAAACTTGAAATCTTTACATAATTAATCTTCTATGTCTCTTTTATGCAAGCTTTACTTTGAAATTTGTAAAGATTATTTGTTTTTCTTATTCTAAATTTGTATCTTTGTTATTCATTATAGACTGTTTCATTTTTCTAAATAAGAAGTATTGTGGAGAATTAAAATATATTCGAACATGTTTTAATATATTGAAAGAATCACATAACATCCATAGGATCGAAAAGTGGCATTTACTCCCCATCTATGAGGTATAATATGTAATTGGCCCATCCAAAAGTCATAAATAGTGGCGTATAACCCAGGCTATGGGGAGAGTTTGTCGCCCAACCTTTGACCTTTGATTTTGCATATGATTATTGATTTTTGATCTTCCTTACATTTTTGTCACACATATCCACGCGCGCACACACACATATATACAAGCTTTGTTGAGTGTTACATTAACTCTTACCATATTTTGCAACCTTTCAAATTACTAGGATTGGATCTTTTGTAGAGTTTTTGGATGGAGGGAAATTTCCAAGGGATTAAATTTAAGGATGTTTCGTTGTACTCATCTTTCTATTGAATGTTGTTTTAAACAATTGATTCAGGATATTTGTATTCGTGGACGTGTTTGTTTAACAATATTTTGATATTTTCATTAATGATGGATATTAGTTGTACATGCATTACCTTGTACTTGGATGTTGAGGAGGTTGTATGGCGTGGTGTCAATCTTTGAAGTGTTGGCCATATCTTAGGACATTGCAGATATTCTTGGATTTATTCAACATGTTGGTGCAGGGTCGCATCCCGGTGCCGTTTAAGGGTGAATGACATCATTATAATTGTGTTTTTGTACTAGGGTTGTGACGCAAATTTGCAGACTCAAAGGCTCTTTTCCTCTCAAATTTGCTGTAGTTAAAGTTTTCAACACATACTTTTATATGTCTCAATTGGTTAAAACGTATCATATAAACCTCTTGTTTTAATATACAATCCGAGAGCTTTACAATGAAACCAGAATCATATTTTCTGGCAAGCCTCAATAAATTTATAATGAATTTAAGACTTTGAAACACATTTCTCTTTGCTTCAGCACTTGAAGTTTTTATACTTAAAATCTCATCACAAAAGGACACCTCTCAAAAGTTGGAAGCATTCTTTTTTCAGCATCTCAAATTTTCAACTATTAAAAAATAATTTTTACAAGAGAATAAGGCAAAAAGAGTCATTCATAGGTCCCAGAATATCAGTTTTCGGGGGGAGGGAGGGAGAGCACTCAAAAAGATTTAAAAAACATCACAAATCTCCCTTTTTCTTTTGTATTCCAACTTCTTTTCGGTAAAGGTCTTAACGCCAAAGTAATCATTTTGACTACTTTTGCAACTGGTTTTCCAACTACCTCATGCAATGTGGATCAGCTCTCTTGTAAGTCTTAGTATTTTAGTGCGGAAAATTTAATAGGTGTTGAAAAAATGTCTTTTAAACTTTAAAAGGTGTTCTATTCTGAAGAAATTTTAAGTCTAAAAAATGTGCTAAAACATCGAGAAACATGTTTTACAATTCTCTCAAGAAATTACCCCCCCCCCCAAGAAAAGGTTCTCGCTCCACTGTAAAGCTTTTCCAATGTAGTTTTAAAACGTAAGGGTATATGATATGTTTTCTAGTTTTAAGTTGCGTTGAAAACATCAAACATTTAAAATTTAAGGAAGAGATCTTGAGTGCCTGTAACATTAAGAGCTGCAGGAAAAATTAATCTTACAGGAGAACATGCAGTTAAAATAATTTTAAGCACTGAGAATTCAACAGAAAAATACTTAAGATGCAGAAACTTAAAGCAATTAAAAATAAGTCTTATAATACATCAGAACCTTTCCTTGAATGATTTTCTATGTGGATAAGTTATTAATAGTTAGTATGTCTTATTACTAAACAGATAAAAGGTAATATCATCCTGTAAGTGCTTAGATGTCCATTCACAAATTTAGGCTCCCCCTTCCCTAGATCCATTGTAAACTTGTTAACATCATAACAGTAATAAAAGGAGTCTAGAGAGGATGTTTTGTAATGGAAACAATAATTTTTGTGATGCTTTTCCTCATCTATATTGTTTATCAACACTTCATGATGTTATCAGATCTAGATTCACATCACATATTCACAATAACCACAGTTCTATTGGTTAGGACTCCATTTCTTCATCTAACTCTTTGAAACAATGACAGAAATATTCCTCTTAATTGAATATTGTTTATTCCATATAGGGTTTTACTTCAACCCATTATTCCAAGGATTGGTGCGTGAGTTCTTCCAGAGACAACTGAGAGATTCAACCAAAACCACCTTATAAAGAAAGGCAGATGACCAATCAAGTAGCATAAATTGAGATTGCTTGCATTAATGCAGAGCATCAGGTGCTATTTGAATAACATAAATCTAAAATTGAGCAAGATAAACAAACTACCACTAACTCAATGCCTATCCATGAACATTATGTGGTGGAAGCAAAGCACGGCCCCCGTTACTGGATTGATCAATTAATTGTCACATGTGACGTTAAAGTGAATTAGTTCACTCATCAAACAACTTCTGAATGGCCTCTATTAAAGCATGTATATGTTTGTTTAATAGAAATAGATGAACAAACCTCAATGCTACATTGGACTTATAGATGAGTCAAAATTAAACGCAAGCAAGCTTGGTTGGATTATAATGCACAGCCTCAGCCATGAGCTTGTTCATTGTCCTTAAGTTTAATACTCTAAATTTTCTTATCAATTGAAACAAATTAAATATCGTCACAACTTCCCATCAACCCAACCAAGCAGCAACTATGACAGAGAAGGTGGCTTCTCTGTTATAGAACATACACATTCTCCCACAAAAGCCAAACTTCCTATCCATCATGGCAAGGGGTATCCTCTATAAAAGTATCTACAATTCATCCCGGCTGAGAAAAATCATCCTCATCAGACATTGCTACCTCTTTTCGAAGCTTGAAAGATCACAAGATCCATAATGGGAGTGAGAAAGGTGCAGACAACAAGCTTCGCAAAATAAACATTTGAGAGGAAAGAGCAATGAACATCACTCTGTTTTTTTTAAATAAAAAAAGTAATACTGAAAACTACGGTCTCATTCATTCCTAAGGGCACTAGGGAGGATTATGAGGAGAGTATAAAAGGCACAAAATCAGCGCTGTGAGTCTTCCAATGAAATATGTATATGCCTAGAATGAGTCACTCGTCCTGCAAACAACAATCACCAGTATTATGTAAAAATTTAAGTCACAGGCTTCCCTTATGTCCTGACAGGACCATTTCTCAAATTCCAAATGTTACTAGAGCCCCAAAGCAAAGAGAGCACAAAGGAAAACTAAAGATTGGACAGAATAATTGTATCACAAGTAATATTAGGATCGAAGTACAATTAGTATTGACAGTAATAAACACAGCTTCCATTACAGTCAATGACAAGACACGGAATTAAATGCTTTTCCAAATTTAAAATCTTTATAATAAAATCTCTATCCATATCCAAGTTACAATCAATATGTCTATTGATATCTCCACATCTAAATGTCACTTAAGAATATGGCCATCTAAAGCTGAAGCCCAATAATACTGAATCATAGAGTACTAGAAACTAAAAAGGGCAAAGAACGATATAGAAACAGTTAGGGCAGGGCTTAAACAATCTTGTCCGGTAGACACTCTCCTCTTCAGCACGATGGAAGAACATTCTCCAGAGAGATCATATCCTCACCCGACTTCCTAGAACGAAAACATAACAAGAAAGTACAAACACCAAGCTAGAGATCCATGATAACGTGCAAACACGGTGATCACAAGCAAACAACTATATCGCACTGAATAATCAAGATCTGAGCTAAAATTCACTGTGTTCATCAGGATTTTCAAACTGATTCGAAGCAATCGTTCAAAGGGAGAAAAGAACACAAATCAAGGTTAATTCTACTATGCTTTCCTTCCTTCACATAATTTCCCATGAACGACTCTACAACAGACGTTCGTTCAAACACTAATTGTATGGGGCAATCAACCAAATCAATACGCAAACGTCCTTCAATCATCATAACGCAAACGTCATGAATCACGAACACGATTTAAGGATACACAAAAAACAAACAGCAATCAAGTAAGAATCACCTGCTCAGAGCACAAATCACACTTTAGGAATCAGTTTAGAAAGAGAGATATAGGGAATGCAATTACCGAAGCCGTTATCGACGAGGTAGTTGAAGGTGTGGCCATCGCAGGAGTAAGTGAACTTGTTGCTGGAGGAAGGAAGCTTTTGAAGGCACTGAGAGGCGACGCTAGTGAAATTGCCCGTGAATTCGGTGTATTCTGCCAGGATCACCGTCCCGCGAGCGACGAAGCTGTAGATCAGCGACTGTTGCCCCATCCTATTTCGCTAACCTCTCTCACCGCCACAGAGAGAGAGAGAGAAAGAGACGATGGTGGGACTGTGATTTTTGATTTTGCACACAAGCGACACGGGAGGGACGGGACGGGGTTCGTTTCATTTTATTTTCTGTTTTTTCTTTCCTTTTTTTTATTTTATTTTCTTTACAGCTGTAAAATGCTTTCCTTAGGTAGTACGCGAAAGTGGGTGGCCAATTTTAATTTTAATTTTAATTTTAAATTTTAAATTTTTTTGGGGGTTACAAATAGCTAATGTGACCGTTTCTTTTTCTTTTTTATTCCTTTTTTTCTTTTCTTTTGGGGGAAATGTCTCCGTCGTGAGAGCAAGAGTCTAACTGACAATCCATCGCATTTATAAAAAAGCTCAGGGGCCTTATACCGTATTGATTACAAAATAAAAAAAAATTATTCAAATAAATAAAATTAAATTTTATTGAATAAAAAAAATAATTTTATTAAATAAAATTTGACGGTTAAATTTTCTTTTAATTTATAAATAAAAAAAATGATACGATTATTGCTCGTTAAATTTTATTCAGATGGCCGAGGCTGTGTGGCGTAAGATTTGTTAATATTGATATGAACGTCTTGTATTTTTTTTTTTTTTTTTTTGATCAAAAAAATATTTTCCCATGAAAATTGGGATATATAATATTATAAATTTTAGTCCTTTTTTCTCCCTTGGGTGATTTTAAGATTGAATCACATAGTCTTTTCTTTTAGTGATTTTTTTTCAATGAAGTGTATAGATTATTATAACCTAAGAGTTCATATTTTTAGTCATTTAATAAGTTACATTTTATTATTCAATAGACTAAAAATGGATAAAAATAATTAAATTATGGTTGATAATATTCAAATTAAAACTTATTGTAATTATTTATTTTTTATAAAGTACGCTTAACAATGTCGAGTTTGATTTGAATTCAATTTTAAATACAAAACAAATTTTTGAATAGATTTTTTTTATACTCAAGATGAGTTATTTACGCTGATTTATCTTATGATATTTGATTCACTGTCGTTAACGCATGATCATGGGAAATATTTCAACCAATTTTAGGATTGATTTCTAAATTATATTGTGTGCGATTTTGAGGTTATGGAACTTTTTATCGTTTCTTTATGATTTATCAAATTTACCTTATTTTTATTTATATGAATTAATTATTTATAAAAAAAATAACTCATTGCATTCATGTGGGTAAAAATTTTATTAAATATCAATAAAAATAAATATTTATATATTTTTTAAATTTTATATACATATAAAATATAAAACTTTAATTATCTTAATTTAACCGTATATTATATGATTGATGTACGATAATGAGTGTGCCTCGATCATCCCAAAATTATTAAAATATTGTTATATTTTTCCCCAACCTAGTGATCTTCTTGTAAAGTTTATATTGGGCTATAAATAAGTCATTCTATTTATAACCACAAAAAAATATATATAAAAAATGACCGGATGAGGCTTATTCAAGCTTGATTGTGAGAAAAATAAGTCATACTTCATGAATTTGAAGCTCATTAGATAAAAATAATAATAACTAAGACTGAAAATAATTAAATTTAAATTGGTTTAGATTTATAAACAACATAATTAAATAATTTAGTATCTATATAATATCAAACTAATAGAAAAAAATATTATGAAGTATTTGAGGAGTCGTGGTAATTAAAATAAAACATAAAAAAATTTTAAAAATTTAATTATTTATTATGAGTAAAGTATATATCCAATAATAAGAAACTTCCATTTAATAACAAATTTGACATTAACATCAATAACTTATATTTTTAGAAATGGAAGTAAGTATAAAATTAACTATAGAAATATAGACCCTACTAGGAAAAATATAGGATTTGTCTTTGAAAATATTTTTATTAATGTCACTGAATTTATTTTGTCGATTACTATGATTTGCTAAAAAGATCTTAGATTTGCCTCTAAAGTTTTTAATTGACATTAAATTTGTTCTTGTAACTATTGTAACTCATTTATTTCTTTAAGATTAGTTAATTTTTTTCATTTTTATTAAATATTATTACATAATTATTTTATATTTATCTTATTAAAAATAGTAAAATTATAGAAAGATTAACCCTAATAAAAAAATAGTATATTTGCCCTTAGTAATGTTCTCATTGATGCTACTAAATTTATTTTATTAATCACTATAACTCACTTATTTATCTATTTTTTTTATCAAAAACTATTACATAAATATTTTGTATTGACTATATCTAAAAGCTAGTAAAATTGTAAAACTATTGACCTTACTAAAAAAAAAAAGATGGTCTATTTCTTAAAAACCAATTTCAAACAAACTTGGGATGAGAAGATGAAGAGAGAATTAGGTATTTTCTTAATTTAAGCTTCCCATAAATACAACAATTAAGGTTAAATATTAGATAAATAAATGATAGAGATTAAATAATTATTTAAATTATTTATATTAATATCTGTCATTATCTATTTGACCTGTAGTACTAACTATCGTGTTTATTCAAAAACCTAAAATGCTAAAGAACCTTAACAATACTTTGATTAACAATACTTTAATTATTCAAAACCAAGACAAGCTTATTACTAAAGCCTTTATTAATTAAGGATTCATGCATGGGATGCCATGCATAGACATTCCCAAAATAATAATAATAATAATAATAAAAGACTAAAGAAACGCCATCACTTCATCTCAATGTGATAGTACTTTCATTCTCATTCAACACTTATGTTGTTACGTGCTTCTCTTCGATCTTTGAACTCTGTCTTTGTCACCACAGAAGAACACATGCAAATCACCGGGGAAGGGGAGTTAAGTTCTCGGAGGGAAGAGAGGAAGAGAGGAAATTAAATAAAGTGAATTCATTAATTTTCCAAGGTTAATATATTAAAAAAAACTATGTATATAGAGTATATGTGTGTGTATAAATAATTATTATATTAATACTCTTGGAATATTAATCCCATCAAATATTGTCCTCAAGGTTGAAGGGAAATTCTTGAAGGAAGGTGGAAATTATAAGGAAGAATAGTGGTTGCTGCGTATATTCATGACATGGAAAACGTTGTGGATGCGCGAAGACTAAAAAAAGGCGCCCAAATGACAGGAAGGGTCCATAATATCGTTTGGCTAATTTATCCCGTCGCCCTTTGAAGTTTGGTAAGGGTTGGAGTCTCAAGAACACTAGATCACCTACTTGGAATTCTTTTTATTAAATCTTCATTCGTTCTTTGTGCCCTTTGTAAAATAACATCTCATCCACGAGCCACAGAAGCAAATTCGCCCCGAAGAAGGATTTTGATTGTAAAGCATCGTAAATAATCTTCTAAACAATATCTTTGTGGGTGGTATTATGGGAGAAGTTCAGAAAAAGGGGGTCTCGGTCGATATGATATCCTTAAAGTCCATGTGGCCGTGAGACTTCCTCACAAGCTAAAGTGGGTCTTGAGAGAGTGAAAAATGGGCATATTTGGATAAAGCACCGTTTGCCACCCGAAGTGGGCAAATGGGTGAATCCATAGATGGATTCATGCGGGGTTGGATGCACCTGTAGGGGCTTCATGGACACACCGTAAATATGCTCCCGACATCCCCATGTGAAATAATTAAGATAATAGTGTCTAGCCCCTGGATTCAGCGTGTCGCGAATAAAAAATGCTAAAGACCATGAAAAATAAGCCCATCCCGCCATAATGTTCAAAATCCCCGGTTTATGAGTGCTCAAGAAGGTCCTTGTTTGCGGTAGAAGGCTGCGGAGAGCCCCAGATCGCCGGAGACAGGTTTGGAAACCCCTGAAATGTAATGATAGTTCTCTTCTACATGATCTCGAAATCAGATAGCTTGGTGAGCCATTTTTGTTGTTAGCGTGTGGATAGTTTGGTTTAACGTCACCTAAGAGTCACTGCCGCCACCTCTTGGCAACCTTGATGTGAAGTTCCGGAACACTATAATACGCACCAATACCTTCCCCCCGAAGCATCGTTTGTACCTCTTTGGTAATGCCACTTAAGGGCGTGGAAGCGGACCAGGGGCATTAATACCCAGCTCCAATTTCAAATGTTGGTAGGGGTGACGATCTTGGACATCTTAATTGGATCGTGACCACCCCATTATGGCAATAGAAGGAATGGTCCCAGGGATCTGAGTAATAAGTATGTCATCAAAGAAGACTATATTTGCGAAGGGTGGCCGAAGAGGGAGTTCATCTCAAAATGTAGACGGTGCATTGGATAGGCTAACCAAAAACTCATAGTGACCGTCGTGTCCGAAATCCATCAATCCATGACTGGTGGTATCCTCGTAAGTGAGCTTGGTGAACACTTGAGCCCCATGTAACTCATCAAATAATTCCTCCGCATGGGAACCGATCCTTGATTGTGAGTGCGTTGAGGCCCGATTCCATACCTCCATTCTTTTTTTCTTAACCATTTAGAAGAAAAGGGGCCGAGTGAGGACGAATGATGCCCTCGTCCATTCTAATAAGGATTTCCATCATGGGGGTATTCTTCGTTCACGGGCGGGAATGTGGTTTTTCGATGATCGGTTGAACGTGTGGGGGTAGGCCTGCATGGAGAACACATCAGCATACTCGGTTATGTTGGAGTTTTTAGCCATTGGTTGGGGAACAGGTTGGGGGAAAATTAAGGGACATAGCGGTTGAGCCCGCATCGGTGGTGAGGGATGACACTTTTGTAAAGAGAGTTGGAAGTAGGATGCGACGGATTGATGAGGTCTCCCCTCCTCACTTGCCCGATGATAGTGTCCATTAAGCGGCTGCCATGCCATACAGGCCCCAGAGGGCTTGATAATCGAAAAGCCTTGGTCAATTGAGGCCAACCATTGGACTCAAACACAACATCCGCCCCATAAATTAGGTCTGAGATCCACACGAACATGGCCTTGCCCGAGAGCAACTAGCATTGGTACTTCCTTGACAACTTCCCCATTTTGAGATGGGGAAGGTTCGATGGGCGATCCCGAGAATTTCGCCACCCGATATATTTTTTTAAATTGTGGGTGGATCCGCTATCCACGGAATCACCACCCTATGGCCATCTAAATGGTCGGTGGGGAAATCTGGTGTGAGAAAGCAGTTCATTAATTCAACGTCGCCCCCATTGGCACACCATCCAGGTATCCCCTTCCTCCTCGGTAAAAGCGAGGAGGTTTACAACGGTGCCAGTAAATTTTCATCACAGAAACATAACCCGGCTACGTGAGAAGCCATTTGATTTTTGATAGGTAAATGGTTGGGAGGGGTTTTGATATGTGAATTAGGCACCGAGTTACCCATAGTTTTAGAAAGACGGGGCGGGGCTGTTTGTTCGGGTAATGTGAAGTTTTTCTCTACCCGGCTTTGCCATGCGATCCCTTCTAATGTCTTCTCGGAGCCCGAAATAAAGCAATTTAACAAATTGGAAGGAGTTAAACACAGACCGAACTCAGCCATATACGCCGTCACGGTGGAAATGCTGCCGAAGCTTGTACATGGCAGGACGAGGGCCCAAGAGAAGTTCCCGATCTCTTCCCGGAAAACAACTGGCGCGTTGTGCATCCGTGATACCAAGGGCCGCTCCGTCATGTAGAGGCGCGATTTAATTTTGCTCTGCAGGTGTGTCGTGGTATAAGAAAAACCTCTCGTCTGGAACAACCAACCGATCTCTCCATCTTGGGTAATCGGATTTGTGTTTGCGATGACGGTGCAGTACGGAGGTAGGGATTAGTTCGAATGTTGAGGAGTTACATTTGTATAATGCGAACAAAGGATTGGCGGCGGTGTGAGTCTTGATTCTTGAACTTTTTTTTTTTGTCGAGGCGTTCAGTGTTCTTTGAGAACAGAGGCTACTGCTATTAATGAGCACCAAATTGTTACGTGCTTCTCTTCGATCTTGATGAAATCACCGGGGGAAGTTCGGGCGATTAGGGGTCTCGAGGAGGGAAGAGAGGAAGAGAGGAAGATTCGAGAGAGAGAAGGGAGAAGAGTAAAGTGAATTCTTCATTAATTTTCCCCGCATAATATGTTGGTAAAACAGAAAACGCCACATCAGCACAAACAAACTTAGTGCTGCCTTTTAACAGCAAATTAGGTGTGTGTATGTATATAGAGTGTATACGTGTGTGTATGTATAGTGTGTATGTATGCGTATATATGTATATATGTATATATAATCCGCTATAGGTTTGTTGAGGGTTGTCATTTGTGACGTCCGCAATTAAGCTCGTAACAGCTGTCCTCTTGGAAACTCGACCAGATTACCAGCTCCAATTTCAAGCGATCCTTCATAGCCTCTGCAGTAAACCTTCACTTTGCCTTTCATGAAGTAGGCTTTCTCGTTCCCAGAAACCATAGACCATGGAAATCTAGCAGGAGAGCATTCCCATTTCAACCATTTAGTGACCACTTCCAGTTCATCGAGCTTGGATTCAAGAGGGTTTTTCCAGGTCTTCACCCCATATATTTTATTATAGTTATAAGTCGCCATTGCTATCATATGATGATTAACTCAGGAGACCTGTGCCGCAATCCCTGTCGTTCAGCTGTAAATTCAACGGCCGGATGGCTTCTTAATATATTTTTTTTAAATGAGAGCGGCTGCAAAGTCATCAGGCCATTGAATTTGTTACTGAGTGACTGCAATTGCGGCACAGGCTCTGGGTCCCTCTACTTGATGCGATAATACCTTAGAAAGAATTGAAAGCTATATTTATAATGCTAAAAGCTTTTTTTTTTTTTTTTTTTTCTTTCTTGCCTGATTTAGCATTTTTTTTCACACAATTACTCCACGGCACTTGTTGTTTTCCCCGTTGATGTTATAGATTGTCTTTTCAATGAGGGGAAATTAGCTTGATTTTGTCTATAGTTAATTTAGCTTGATGGGTGAAAAGATTAACAAGTGCCCTTCAAGCAAGGGCAAAGTAAGGTTCTAACAGATGCTTGTGGCAAATTTTTGCACCGAAGATTAGATATTTGTAACCTTAACTTTATAATATTACGAGTTTATTTTCGTGATCTAAATTATTAATTTTAAAATCTCAATGAAATTACTTTTTACTTATATCAATGTTTAATTTCTTGCTAAATATAACCCCTATACCTTATAATAGCTGTAGATGTATGTAGAAATAATTATTAACAATGCTTTAAGATAAATAAATAATTTAATTAATTTTCTATAATATTCACATAATTCAAGAGAAAATAAGAGTATTTACTCAGACACTATAGTAAAAGTGTATTTTTTTAACATTTTTAAACCTCTTATATTAAAATGTATAATTTTATCATAATCAACTAATTTTATTAAAAAAGATTTTTTTAGGTCAAGAGATTGATAACGAGATCTCGAATTAACTTATTAATCATGTAATATATCTCAGTATACAAGATGATATCAAATATTTATATTTGTTTATAAATTTTCTTTGCATACATAAGATATGCTAATTTTTATTTTATTTTTTACTTATCTTATATAATAGTGGCCAACCCTTATCTTTTATGTCAAATGTTTTTAAGAAGATAATTTCAAGAAAAATCATATTTCAATGTATGTTAATACCATTAGATTGAATTTTAGGGGTTTGTGGATCAATGTGGACGAATCTAATTGTCATGACAATCATCATGCACGTACTTGACTTCATAATATTATTGATTATTGAAAAATGTACTATTAGTTTGAAATATGTGAAGGACTTGATTGTTTATTGAATATTCAAAATGTTATATAACTTTTAATATTTAACTTTCCATGTTAATGGGTGTAAAATTACGAAGCTAGATCCTATAAAAACCAAATCTAGCTATAGATTTTTAGAGAATCCATTAAAACTTGATATTTTGATGTCCAAGGCATCTTATTAATTCATTTATTATCCAATAAAAACAATATTAAAGCTTATGATGAGAATGAACTATATAATGTCGATAAATTTTATTAAATGTACTATTAATTTATTTAGTAAGTAAGTAATTATTTAAAAATAAATTCTGTACATATATTGCCCTAATTTAGTTTAGCTGCAACTCTATGAACATCTAACTGCACATAACAGATGCCCCATCTGCGAGGGATCAATTAAACCATGGAACAATTCATAGGGAATCTAATTTTCATCCAAAATCAAAGTTATCCAATGTCATAAAATTTGGATATGAATTAACCCATGTTTAATATATTATTAAAAAAATAAAAATGAGAATATATATAAGAACTAATGTTGAAATATATTCATCTTATATTATTATCTTAATAAATCACAGATAAAGAATTAAATGGAGCTAAGTTTTCGTTACAAAGTTGCCTTGGCCATGAAACATTTTGATTGTTAATTATATCAAGTCTTGCCTATAAGCTTTGTCGAGTAGAGTTATAAATCATGTGGCATGGTTGTAAAGTAATATGAATGTTTTCATACTAAAAGAAAAGTTAGAAAGATATTTTACTTCATTTTAATTCTTAAAAGTTACATGCTCTTTATATGGTTCCTATTAGGTTTCTTATGTCAATTTTAGATTGTTTATCATTTATTTTTTTTAAAAATTAACATAAGTTTTAAAATTAATAATTATTAAACATCTATTTTCTTATATTTTCTTTAGGTATGAAAAAAATTATTTTAGAGATATTCACTTTCGATACCGGTGGTAATAGTAGCTATAACTCTTCAAACTATATTGGATTTAGCCTCCATCGAAGTCATATAATATTTTCGATTTGTCGATATTTCTTTACACTGGTTTAGTTTCAACTATGGTGAGATCGACTAATTCATCTACCGAGTTAACTCGGGCTTCATTTCATCTTTGTGGGCACACATAAGCTCTATGTTAATTTTTTACGCTATAAACATTTATCTTTTTTGGACGAAATTGTTAAGGTTTTTACTACTTGAATTCTTGGAACTATTGGCTAATTCTTTTCCTTTTCCTCCATCTAAAAAGGGTTTTTGCTTGCTGAATTAGTAGATAGATTTATTTGAGGCGATAGCTCAATTCATTTACTATTATTTTAACTTTTTTTATCAATCTTGAGAATCATCTAAAAATACTTTATCAGAGAAAATAAGTAATATAAAAAAAAAACTTTTCTAAATAGCGGGTTTTAGCCCACTTATATATTATACCACTAATTGATTATTGTTTTCCTTTAGATCAATTCAGTTGACAAATTTATAAAATTCTTTGATGTAATTGGACACATCTTAGTCATACCTTTTATTGCTTTAAGATGGAACTTATGGTATTATTTTTATAGACAGTCAACTAACATTTACTTCTCATCTAACTTTATTTTCATATTTATCATTAATTTAGAAATGACCCCTACTTTTGCAAGTGTGATGATAGTATTGCCATCAAGTTACAATGGCCCCACTTAATTTGATGACCATAAATCATACTTTTTGGTCATCGATAATGTTCTTCTAATTAAAAAAAGTTACTATAACGATGTTCCTATCATCGTAAATTTTGTAATTTATTCTCTCAATAAAATCAGTTTTCAATACTTAGGCAAGTAAATCCATTATGAAAAGTAAAGATATTATTTTTAAATACTTCACAGTTAATGATTATTTTTAAAAGATCATTCATTATTTTTATAAATCAGAATTTTCTTGATTTAGTCAATAAATTTCAGCCGTGGAAAATTGATCTCAATTGTTCTAATGTGATATTCCTTTTTTGATATTAAATGATGTATCTAAGGATAAAAAAAAAAATGGAAGTAGCAAATTGAAAATATGAAAGGATGATCAATTGAAATCTTTAATTGATAACCAATTATGATAAATATTACCAAATGGGAAAATATTTTATACAAAATTTGAGGGTGAACTTTGAGCGATCCAATTAGCGACTTACCTACGTATGAAATTGAGAAACGTTGGACCAATCGAGAAGAATTGAAATTATTTAATCAGAACTTTTGGGGAAAAAAAAAAGAATAAATATTTGTGTTTTCCGCCTTCCCAAAATTGAAGCTGTAATCTGAGGAGAGAAATGGTGGGTGGGGTTTTAGCTTACCCACCATCCTCTTCATGGTTCCAATCCCTTGTCCAAATTAATCCTCCATGCACTCGTATTAATTCACTTGTCTGTATCTCTCCTCGTCCGCATGACCGCTCTATTTCTTCCTTCATCCCCATTCTCAATGTTACAACCAGGTTTTCCGCGGTTCAAGCTCGGAGGCGCACAGTTCAATGCAATAGCAGCACCTCTCCCGGTGGTCCCGGCCCTGGTACATCTCCATCTCTTTCTCTCTCTTGGTTTTCCCTATAGAGTAGTAGCTTGTAGTGAGCTTAGAACGGACCTTGCTTTGATATTCTGTTGAAATCAAATTGAGGTGTCATGGGGTTCTTCCAACTTTTTTTCTTTGTTTGGACTGTTTAGGTTGATTTAAGCACAAATTCATTTCTGCGAAGGAACCGCTTGTATAGAAAATTTAATCTATTAGATGAAATAGGCTACTCCACCTCACAGGAATCCTCTTTGGATTTGAACAATGAATTAAGGACAAACCTAGTATCATTCCGGCTAATATAATTTTAATTTCAACAGATTTGTGGTTGTTAGGATTTGAACACTAACAATTTGGCGAGGAACCACTCGTTCCAGAGGTTTAACTAATTTTTATGAAGGCTCAAGGATAGGTTTTAGCTCCAACAATTTCATTGATTGATGGAGTGCAAGTGTTTTATCCGCAGATTCATTGTTGGTTTATGTATGTATTTTGTGATCTCAATGTGCGTTTTTGTTGAAAGTTTGACTGGTTCTTCATTTTTTTTTTTTTCTGTTTTCCCCAATATGAAATAAAACCATTTTTGTTTATTGGTTATTGAGTATGGTATGAGCACTAAAAATTTTTTGTGGCATCCTTGGTGATAATCCTGTGATTTTTCACATATATTTGCAGTCTCTCATGAAAATTGTTCACAAGTTTGTCTGGTTAAATTCCTAATTTGCAATTTATTAAGCTTAATGAAAGTGAAAACTATGATGAGGTGGTTACTGATGCTCACTTGACATCATTGGAATGTACGTCAGAGTCTTTCATTTGTGCTAATGTGGGTGCTTAACCTCTGTAGTCTGTAGTGTTTTCCGAATCCTCTAAGAGCTCAAGCATATGAACATGACTTATAAGGCCAGCTCTTTGAACACTTGACATTGTTACTCACGTCTGTCTGTGCGTGTGTGTGTGTGGTGACCTTTGCGAACCTTTCTTCATTTTATGGTTGCACCATATAAAGAAACTTTGATAATTATTTAGGTTGATAAAATATTTGACCAAAAGCATTGGCATTCAGAGATTTGTTTCCCCTTGTTGCTTTTTTCAATCGTGGGTCTGATTGTTATACCTCCGAACAGGGTTTTGAGCATATCTCCATAGTGATGCATGTAATGAAACAAAAAAGGAGAGAACTTGGGAGTTGGCTCTGAATAATTGTGATCACTGGAGTTGAGTGCCCAATAAATGGTGATAGATTGTGATCAACTAGCATGTTCTACAAATGTCCTACTGAATTTGGATGTACATGACCAAAGGAAAGTATTTTCTTAAGTGATGGCCAAGCTTCATGTTTGATGGATTGTCTTTAATGTCTGTTGAAACACCTTCAAAACATGAAGTGTGGTAGAAACTATAGACACTTCTGGATTGAATTGTTTTTATTGCGGTTAATGTGAGAAAAGTTACTACAAGCATTGGCTAATATGGATAAGTAGGGTAACTTTGAATTGCTGGAACCAAGTAACTCTTTTTTCTTCAGATAAAGGTGAGGCAAATGAGAAGATGTACTCATAGGTGTTGAGAAAATTATTAGGGAAAACGAACAGTTTGACTGGCCTGCAGTTGGTAAAGCTGAGAATAATACTTAGTGATCAGGGATCAAGTGAGAATTTCTATGTAAATGGTGACATGAAAGAGTTTGCCTATGAGTATTGCAAGAAGCCTTATGTGTTTTTTCTAGTGAAATTGTGATATACTTGCAGGCATTTTTTTATCTAATATTTTACTTTAGATGGGAATGCATATTGACTGTTAGTTTGCATTAAGTTATTTGCATGAGCAAGGACTAAGAAGTCACAGTACTTGGCTTAGCTACAGGAATTCTCTTCTTCCATTCTGCTTGATTCTTCTGCAAATTAAAATGCAGTCAAATTATCCTTTACTACTTCACTTTTAGTCTTTTTAAATCTCTCTTACATCAATTGGATCAAATTTCACGCTGCCAAATTATTTTGCTTATGTTTCAATGCCCATAACAATGACTTCTGAATGTTTTCCCAATTATTTTGGGTAGCAATTTCCATTGGATTTGAGGTGTTTTTAGCATCAAATGATGTCTAATTTTTCCTACCACCCAATAGGGGTGCTTTATGGGAAGTTTTAGAGCCGAAATAATTGCATTCCCACCACACACTATTGCTAGTTTGACTTCTGAGTGCTGGCTCTGAAGTTATTTAAGGATATTTTCATATTTGGATGTGGCAAGCCTGGAGGGTGCTAGATGTTGTCATGCTTCACCAATTCAGGTGCTAGATATTAATCATGCATTACACATTCATGATTCCTACTTGTCGGTGTTGAGAAATTTACTGTTTTCCCTTTTATTGCAAGTTGGGAGGCTTATGTCACTGAGAAATCTGATATTATATTCCTTGATTTACTGAACTCACATTATGTAATTGAAAAGGCAACAAAAATGCAGTAGGCTGCTAGCCTACTGCATTTTATTCACTTTTATCGTTCCAAAGGATCTATTGTCTCCTAGAAATATGCTCTCCGGTTTAAAAGAAACAACTAATCCATTATGATTTATAGCATGGACAAATCACATTGTTGGGAATGTTGTAAAGTGAATTCCTTAATTATGAAAATAGTGTCACTAGTTTCCTTTTCAGCTAGATCATTATACAAATATTCCATTTAAGAACATACAGTTCTTCCTAGATAGCCTTATTGATATGAAAAAAAAAAAAGTTGTTTTCAAGGAGCAGCCTGACTGATCCTATCTACCTTCTTAAGGGACAGTAAACTGATGCAGGCATTTAGACATTGAAAGCAAGGTGATCAATCTGTGTCAATACTCTCTGTGCTTGAGGCATTCTTGGCATGTCTTGGTTGCTTCTCAACCCTGATTATTCTTGAATAAATTGTGAGTTCACTTCATTGAAAACTGTTAGGGACTTAGAATAGACTGATAGAATAAACTATTAAAAAATTGAGTATATGTGAGGCTCAACTCCTTTTAAGGTAGGTCATTTGGGTATTTAGGGTTCATGTCTTGTGCTATCGAAAATGTACTTTTGTTATTAATGCTATTCTTATTTGTGATTATTCACGAACTATCTAATTATGTTTAATAAAGAGTTGTTCCGAGTTATTTTTAATTTTCTGTACCTTTTATATTGCTTCAAAATCAATTCTCTTCAGCAATATAGACTTTATGAAGTGATAATGACTGTGAGTACTTTTTTATTCAATTTATTACACTTATGACCCAACATAGCATTGTCTATCAAACTTATTACCTCAATACCCTCAGCAGAATAACATTTGTGGAAAGAAAGAATAGACATTTGTTAAAGTATCTCGTCCTCTCCTTGTTCCATTGAGAGGTTCTTAAATTCTTCTAGAGTGGGGCTAGACTGACTGCTTGTTATCTCATTAGTTGTATGTCCTTGGCAGTGCTTCATGGTGAGATCTTGCTTTGTCTTTTATTCCTTGACAAACCGTTACATTCTATACCATCGAGAATTTCTGGATGTGTATGCTATAATCGAGACATTCGACCTTAGTTAACAAAACTCGATACCAAAACTTTAAAAATGTATTTTCCTTGGATATACCTATACTCAAAGAGGGTATTAATATGTATCCCCTAACTTGGGATGATTTCTAGTGTATCTTGATATTTTGATTTGGGAGTCTATTTTGTTCCCTCTCCATGACTTTTCTTCTTCTAGTCCATTGACTATTCATGATGAAGAATTTCTTGTAATAAAGTCATGTATCATGGTCTGGCTTTCCCCAGCCGTCACCGCCTTCTATTTCTCAATCCTACATTCAGGATCCCCATCAAGTGTTTGATTCCTTTCACATAACTGGTCTTGAGCCAACACTTGACGATCCGATCCTCATGTCAACAGATCACATGACTTCTTCGATTACTGACCTAGATCTTTCGATAGTATTAAGAAAATGTTATTGTAGTTATGCCAAATATTTTCTATCTACTACTATTTTCCATGCTCATGTTTTGTCCTCATTGTATGCCTTTGCCTCGCCTTGGACTTTCTTACTGTGCCTTGGACTGTTTTCGTAGCTATTTATCACTCATGTTGGCAGACATCTTTGGCGAAGAAATGTCTGGCTTTGAGCAGAATTAAATGTGACATTTGGTCCCTTTATTGGTTGGAAAGAAACGTATTAGTTATAAATGTGTTTACACTGTAAAGTCAATCCAAGGGCTCTTCTAATGGCTAAGGGATATGTACAGACATATGGGGTGGATAATACTGATGCCTCTTCTTCAGTTTTCAAATTGTCGTCTTTACGAGTCAATCTATCCATGCTACTATTCATCCTTGGACCTTACATTAAGTGGATGTAAAAAAATTCTTTCTTAAATAGGGATCTTTAGGATGAAATTTATCTAGAACAACCATATGGATTTGTTGCTCATAGAGAGTTTGTGTATACTTGTCATTTGAAAAGTCATCGTATGGTTTTAAATAATCACAATGTGCTTGGATTGTTAAATTCAGTGAGGTTGTTCATGAGTTTGGTCTCGTTCGTTGTAACAATAACTACTATGGTCTATCTCTACTCAAAATGCTATTCTAATAGTTGCTTATGCGAATGATATCATGATTATTGGGAGTAATAGTACTAGTGTTGCCAACCTCGAAGTGTTTCTTCAAAATTGATTATAAACTAAGGACTAGAAAATTTACAGTATTTTCTTGGTATATTGTGAGGTATTGTTGAGATATCTTTCTATCCCAAAGAAAGTATACTTTAGGTTTGCTCCGAGATGCTCCCATGCAAGATGTAAAATTGTGTGATACACTAATGGATCTAGAGATATAGTTATCTTTTGATGATCGGAAGATTTTTGCTAAACCAAAGTGGTATAGTCAATTGGTTGGTAAGCTTTATCTATTTTGATGTGATTCGACTAGACCCTATATTCATGATAAGTGATTTGAGTCAGTTTATGTTATCTTCTCGTGCCCCAAACTAATTGATGCCAAAACTAAGAGACAATCATGCATATTCTGTGATATTTTAAGGTATATTAGGACGCAACATGCATTATAGTCACACTCATGTGGAAGGTTTTTCCGACACCAATCAAACCGAATCACCTAATGATTAAAAGTTTACCACATGTTATTATATGTTCGCTGGAGGGAATGTTTTGTCTTGGAAAAGCGAGAAACATAATGCAGTTGTAAAGTCAAGTCTTAAATCAGAATATAGTGTATCGACACATGTTACATGTGAAGTAATGTGGGTTCAACATTTACTAGAGGCACTTGGACGTAAAAGTTTTGGAATATCTTAGTTATGGTGTGATAGGTGCAATAGTCAAGCAACAATGCGCCTTTTCATTTTGTTCATGAAAAGTTTTGACAATGCTTTGTTCAAATTAAATATGTTAAAATTAGAAAACAGTTAGCTGATATTTTCACAAGTTTTTGTATGATATTCATGTTTGATACATTTATAATATGTTGGGCATACTTAATATCTATACTCTATCTTGAGAAGTATTAGAATATACTTATAGAATATGTTTTAGGTCATGTTGTGGTTTATTTCTTTGTAAGGATAGTTTTTTATTTTGGATCTTATGTAAATAATTTTATATATGTGTGAATAATTTAATCCTAATGTGATGCAAGGGAAGGGGGAGAAAGTAGGGGAGGGGAGGAGAAGAAATTGAGAGGAGGGGGAAAAATAGAAGGAGGATCGGAGAAAAGAGAAGTAAAGATCAGGAGAGAGAGAAGGAAATCACAATACTCAATAGTTCATTCAATTCATCAATGCTGACTCAAATAATAGAGTTAGGGTTTTTATATAGAAAAATCCTAATCTTAAGATAATTTAAAAATAAATATAATTTTTTAATTAAATATGACATAAATTTTCCAAATAAAAAAAATAAAATCAAATAAAATTTTTACTAATCAAATAAAATCAAACTCTACTAATTTGAAAATAAAATCGAATCTCTTCTAATTTAGAAATAAAATCAAATGAAAAATAAAAATTAAATCTCTTTTAATTGGAAATAAAATTAAATCTAATTTGAAAATAAAATCAAATCTTTTCATCCATAATATTCCTATCAATTCTTTTTGGGTAGTTAGGATTCGACCCCATCGAGTAAAATTTTTATAGTCAATTTTCCAATCACAAGATGAGTGACTACGCAATCCTTCAGATAGGCTGACGCTTTGGCACCACTCTATCACCGCATACATTTGTCAGTCCGCACATCTGTTTGTACCATTGTCTAATGAAGCGAGCACGTAATGTGGCAGTATGTGATGTAGACGTGGTTATTCTGCTCGCAGTAGTAGCTCCAGGTAATGGCTGATTCTAGATCTTTTATAATGCAAGGAAGGTGTGGCAAGGAGAAGGCAGGAGAGAAGGAGAAAGAGGGTGAATGGGAAGGGAATAGAGTGAGATGAGAAGTAAAAGGTACAAGAGAGAAGAAAGACAATCACAATTTGATGCAGGAAAGGAGAATCTTATCTGATACTAAATTTGATGCAGGGAAGAGGAAGTAAGGGAAGTGAAGGAGAAGAAACTAAGAGGAGAGGAATAAACAGAAGGAGAAACAGTGGAAAGAGAAGGAGAGATCAGGGGAGAGAGAAATGTAGAAACCAAGAGGAAGAGAAAGGAAATCACAATTACTCAAATTTTATTTAATTCATAGATGTTAACTTAAATAATAGAATTAGGATCCTTTTATAAAAAATTCTAATATTAAGATAATTTAAAAACAAATATAATTTCCTAACTAAATATGATATAACTTTCTAAAATAAAAAAAAATAAAATCAAATAAAATTTTTGCTAATCAAATAAAATCAAACCTTACTCATTTGAAAATAAAATTAAATGGGAAATAAAATCAAGTCTCTTTTAATTTGAAAATAAAATCAAATCTCTTCTAATTGAAAATAAAATTAAATCTCTTCATCTATGATGTCCACATCATAATATGTGGGTTCTTGCCTATTTTCCTCTCTTCTTACATATTTACAAAAACCAAAGATGTCATCATATAACAGCGGTAGTCTATCCTTATGCCACCTAGTCACCCTGTGAAGCAAGACAGATTGTTTATCAAAATGATAACGCTGAAGAGAGAGAGAGAGAGAGAGAGAGAGAGAGAGAGAGAGAGAGAGTGAGTGAGTGAGTGAGAGGAAAATGTAAGGGCTTCCAAAAATTTTACCCCCAAGTGCTTCCTCTGACTAATAGTGCAGTTGCTAACTAGTATACTTTGCATATAAATCTTATCTTCCTCAGTAATGCATCTGGACTGTAAGGTTCTCAATTTTGCAGGTGAAAATGAAAGTAGGAGCATCCTAGATGCATTTTTCTTGGGAAAGGCTCTTGCGGAAGCACTCAGTGAGCGAATTGAGTCTGCAGTTGGGGAATTGTTGAGTACGGTTGGAAGGCTGCAGGCTGAGCAGCAAAAGCAGGTTCAGGAATTCCAGGTAAAGGCTCATTTAAATCCTGTAATTGCTTTCTCTTCACGGTTGATGATGGCTGGTTATTTGACCTTGTTCAAGTCATTGGCTCACAAAATGTCACATCGCTGGCCTAAAAATAAATTTACTTATTTCATAATTCTTAATTATTTTAAAATTAAACTCTAAATTTAGGACCAAAAATTAATTCTTTAATCTATCCTATTTAAACCCAAAACGAATATCAGGATGCGAACCTCCATCAGTATTGTTAAATAGTCTAAATAATAAAATGATGACCAATCATAGAATCTAAAAGCTATACCCGAAAGTGGCTCCAGAGCTCGACAACTATTGACTCAACACAAAAAGGAAAAACATTTTAATCCAAAAATCAGAGTGTCAGTTACAAGCCTTCGAAATATATTGATTCCAACTTAAAATGTTGTCATTATCGGCCGGTGGTTGTTTACAAATATTAACCGACACAAATAAAATCTATCAGTTCGATACATTAAAAATTATATTTCAATAATCTATACAGCCTAAAACTTATTCTCTGAAAGTTTTTCCATGTCCAATAGTCCTTACAAGTTTATCTAAGCCCTCTAATTTAAAAATTTAGCAAAATAGGGGTAATAATAAGCCTAATACTCAGTAAAGCATGTAAATTTTTATATGTGGATATACCGAGTGAAACATGCTAAGGATCATATTATAATTAAAATTTTGAAATACCGATAATATTAATTTTTTGATAAAGAATGTGAAATTTTATACTAATTATCAAATGTGCCAAAAAAACTGTACAAATACAAAAATTATACCCAAAATCATATAATAGCATGAAATATATAGAAATTGTATTAACATATAAGAAATTAAAGATCAGTGATGATCTTACCAATAAATGACGAATATCAAAGTTCAGGTTATTATTCATGACTTGTGAGTAGGTTGATTTTATATTATTTCTTATAGTTGAGATTAAATGTCACTTCTTTGACTCGTAAAGGTTAGGTTCAACATTTTATATACTAATAATATATTAAGATAAGGCCGAATATATTTCGTCAATTTTTTATAATGGTCCTTATTTGGGTCAAAATTGAAAACTATACACAAAATACAAATATATATATATTTTCTCATGCACTTTCATCAAAGCTAAAGTAGAGTTTCCATTAATTTTTCTTTCAAATATGTGACATGTAGAAACTTATATGTGTAACTTAGTAATATGCAAAACCATTTATGCAGAAATTTCAAAAACTCAACATAGTTTATATAATTTCATAAATTTCTTGTAAATAAAAAGCATGCTGAAACATATATTGAATTAGATACATGCATAAATAATAGTATAGAAATTGTTAACATGCAAAGGCTTAAGTATGAAAGTTAACAATATGAAAGAACATTCATAGAAATTTAGCACTTAGAACATAATTTATGTGACATATACTTAAAAAATAACATATGTATGAGTATTAAAATAAGAAATGTGATGCGGGCACGATCGGTGACGGCCCCGGCAAGAGTTGAATGACGGCGTAGATAGAGAAGAGGACGACGGAAGGGGAGATCAGCTGAGGAAAATTAGAGGGAAAGAAGGGGAAGGGAAACGACTGAGGAGCTAAAGGCCGAGGTCCTCAGGGCCATGATGTAGAGAGAGAGAGAGAGAGAAGCGAGGAAAAGACAGGGAGAGAGAGGGAGAGAGAAAAACAAAGAAAGAGGGAACTGGGGAGATGGAGAGAGCATAGAGTGCAAATATTTCTTCTCTCCTCTCAGCACAGTGCCAAGCTGCTTATACACAGTAAGACTAGTTGCCGTGGTCCAACAACTAAAAGTAAAACAAACAAAAAAGAAAATAGAAAATGAAGGGCACGTGGTTGAGTTGGTAGCAGTGGACTGATGTGGCCGCGACGGTTCTGCTGTTGAATCGATATGCCTGTAACAAAATGTTTAGGAAATTGTAAAAAAGATCAGCAAAAAAGTAAGAAAGGATTTAAATGCACTTACTTTCACTCGGATTTACCAAAAGATTGCTTAATTTCTCCTCTATTTCACCTTCTCCTTCTTTCTTTCTTCTCCTCCTCTCTTTTCCTTTTCTCTTTTTCTCTCATCTTTCAAATCTCAACTGAAAATGAACCAAAATCAGGCAGAATGCTATTTATAGAAAATTAGCTCATGTACGTTGATCAAGCATCGATATGGCGCTGAATCTAAATCTATACCATGCACGAGTGCCTATCAAGTGTCCATTAGTTGCCAAAATGTGGGTTCAAACACGCATGTATGTTATTTGAGCGCACCTCAAACACGTATATTCTATCCAAAACACGCTCATGCATGGGTCAGTCGAACGTCAAATGCTAGTTGACCTAACTTACCTCGATTCAATACTTAATTTTTTACCCAAATCCGCAATTAATCTAAAAAATTTGTCAATTAATTTAAATTTTGGTCTCATTAAAATAATTTTTGGTATTCATATCTTACACAAAATCTGTTATATGCAAAAATCTTGCGCTTGACAGCAATTTGGACTTAACACATTGAAATGGAATGACAATGCTGTCAGAAACTTTCCTCATATTTCAGTCCCATTAAGATTTTCCTGTTTGGCTAGATTTTTAATTCCGATATGTATTTCTATCTAGATGTTATGTTGATGTAATTGTTTTCGGGGAAGGACATATGGTGTTGCAGTGCTCAAGTTGATGTGTTGACAAGCCTTGACAATCATTGAGTTGTGTGTGGGCATGATGAAGTTTTCTTGTGGCTTGGTGCATGTGATGCTGGCAATGTCAAAGACACTGTTGAGGGCAATGTCTAGGCAAATGCTAACAATGGTAAGGACATTGTCAACGTGGGCATTGACGTTGTTGATATTGATGCTGATGTGGGGTGAGCATGTTTGTTTGCCCATATAAGCGGTGGTCCTGAACACCAAGGGGCGTGATTCAGTTAGGAACATTAAGTATGGATGATCTTGGAAGCAAGCACATTGTTCTATGGTGGAGAAACGTCATTTTGAAAGTTAGGGGTTTTCCTATTTACTCTTGAAATAGCCATAGAAGTCTCAAGAGCCTTTATATGGGGAATATGGTGTCAATCTCACCACCACCCTGAGGATTGTCCTGGTTACATATGGCACCAAGGGAGCTAGCCAATGATACAATAGGCCTCAGGGCACGTTGCAAGGATATTCCAAGGTTCCATGGAGGTCTAATACCGAATGAACACTGCTGACGGAGGGCCAGAGGGCTCATAGTGCGCACAGGTCTGATAACAAAGATTACCACCCTATTTATGGATTTTGGAGGTCAAGGGAATAGCCTCTAAGGCAGAAGGGATTGTCTACAGGATGATGATACCATTATACAGCATTATGGGGCTAGGTTGCCTACAGGATTGTCACTTGTGCTTGACAAAGAGTCAGAGTGCTTGATGATAGTGACATTATTGCCATCGTCCCGTTGTAGGTGTCATTCCGCTACATGTCCATTGCCTGGGGTGTGCAACGAGATCAAGTTCTACCGGTTGCATCGAAAAAGACATCATGGTTAACTTGAATTGTGATCTTCATGCAGGAGGAGGTGTTGGAAAGAGCCAAAAGATCCAAGGAGAAAGCAGCGCGTGAAGCAGTGGAGGAACAGGGACTTATCCCTAAGTCAACTACAGTAAACAATGGCGCCAGGTCAAGTACATCTCCACGCACAAATGCTGTGACTCCAGCTGTTTCATCATCCTCAGCGGCTGACTCAAATGGCCCTCCTTCCCGTGCCTATAAAGATCGTGCTGATCAGGATTCTCTTCCAGGGGTGCCGACAGACGGATGATTTGAGTTTCCTTGATGAGGGTCGTTGTACATGAATTGCCATAATTTAGACTCACGTCTGAAGGTATGCTCTTTGCCTTGAATTTGATGGATTGTGAACTTGCATCCCCAGGATCAATCAGAGTCGTCTTGATGGATGCATGGCTGTTTTGACTTGAATTCTCTCTCCTTTTGAAAGTATATTAGGTCTCATGAGAAGGACTAAAATCATTTCTTCTAGATGCACTTTCACCAGCATGGCAGCTGAAACACTAATTTCATTCACGATAATTCAAAATTTACCACAGAATTTGGTTTCTCATTAGATCCAGTTCATACAATCTGGGTATTGAAGGATTGCTTTCCCGCCGCAAAAAAATGTAGGATTCCATATGAAACGTGAAGTTCCATTTTCAAGAAATGGATTTTTTAAAAATATTTTTTTCCGGTGAGTGGGAAATGGTGAATCGATCCAAAATTTTATTTATATTTTTGTTTCAGAGTTTGGTTTTGCTAACCTTTTTTTTTTTTTTTTGTAAATTTCTTTTGATCAAAAGCGAGGCTTGAAAAGGAGAAAAAGAAGTAGATAAGAAAACAATCTGACCAAATGTGTGGATTAGAAGCTGCATATAATCAATCATACTCACCTTCAAACTCTCAATGCCTGTTGAAGTGTGGATTCGGGGGCGTCCAGCTCGATGGCCCAAATTTTATAATAAAAAAAAACATAATTTTTATTTTTTTAATATTTTTTTATATTTTGATTATAAAAATATAAATTTTAATATTTTTTATTTTTAAATTTTATAATATTTTTTTTAAAAGAAGGGGGCCGTCGGATTTTAATCCAACGGCCGCCGTGGGCGTTAGGTGGGGTTCCGCGCTGGACGTCTCCTCGTTCCGTTGAAGTGTGCCGTTTGGTAGTAGAGAATGTAAATGATGTGAATGAAAAGGTATTTCATGTATATTTTTGTATGTTTTTAGTCCAAATTACCATATTTAATGATTGAATTTAGAAATCAAAATTTTTTATATTCCCTTATCAACGCATTCAATTAAGATTAATAAATATATACAAAGAAGGAATTGAATGTATTTATTATTTATAATTTATTATAAAGAATTATTTTGAAATTATACATTTATTTAAGACACATTTTTTGATAAAAAGATGTGTCATTTTAATAATTTAAAAAATAATTTTCTTTCTCAACATAACGATACGTTTGATTGTTGGAATGAAATAATATGATAATAGAATAATTATTTTTAGGAAATTAAATAGGATGAGAATAGAGTTAAGAATTATTATTTTTATATTTGGTTGGTGAAATGGATAACAATTATAGGAAAATTTTATTAAGTTCTACAGAGAGAGTAATCATCTCCTTTTTTTTGAAACAAACAATGTCAGTGTGGTTTTTATTTTGCAAATTTTTTTTGGCAAGTTTAAGTTTTATATTTCAGAATTTAAGTATAAGAATTTATTTTTACACATAATTTATTCGTGAAGAAATAATGAAAATCTTAAAAATTAAAATTTATATTATATTACATAATTGTTACATGTAGTAATTAGAATATAATCTTAATTATCAAAATTTTCTGATTATATTATTTAACAATTGCTATAATAAAAATTTTTTGATTGATTTATGTCCATAATTTACGATATATAACGTGTGATGGTGAAAAATATTCATAAATTTATGTTTATCTTATATTTTAAATTAGTTTATGTTTCATGATTATTTTATCATTATGCACAATTTTGGTTGATCTGTGTGATAGTGGTTAAGTAAATTATAACATTTGATAAATTTATATATTTTATAGATAATAATATTTATTTAATTCATATTTTTAAATTGAGTAAATTTTTATACTTATGTATGATTTTCACACATGATTTCTGTTTTTCAAATTAAAAGAAATAAAAATAAAAATAAATTTAAAGAAATATTTGATGAATCTAGACATATGATTATAATTCTAATATTTATTATATAATAGTAGTATTAAAAATATACTAAAAATTTATAATAATAATAATAATTATTATTATTTTTTACATGTTAGGAATAAAAGATATTTAAAAATATGTAGTATTTTTTATTTTTTAAATTAAAAAAATAAATATTTTTTAAAAAATATTTATTTTGTGTCAAAAAAATTAAACAATAAAATAAATATTTTACTAAAAATAATATAAAAATAAAACTTTTATTCTCACTAACTAAATATATACTTAATCTTCAAAAATCATTATAGTTTTTTATTATTCTAATTTTAATATAAATACTTTCTTAATGTATGATTTAAAGTCTTATAATTATTAATATTCAAAGTCATTTTTAAGTATGATACCTAAATACTATAATTTAAATTATTATTTAATTTTAAATTATTTGTTAGCATTTAATTTTCATATTAGCGTCTCAATGTTGTCTTGGATTTTATCAATATAATAAACAATTTAAATTTTGGGTCTTAATAATAAAATTTTAATTTAACTTAATTATATATTAATAAATTTGAATTTGATATAGAAAACTCTAATAATCTATTTTTTTAATGTGATAGAAAAAAAATAATTTTTGAAAATAAATTTATATTATAAAAGACAAATTAAAATTAATGACAAGTAAAAAAAAAAAAGGCAGTTTTAGTAAACAAAGCAGTCGATCAAACCGCAACCAGAAGCTCCATCAGTCGGACTTCTGTCCGAAATTGGACGGTCCGATTTGAAGCCGACAACTCTCGATTGAACCATCGAATTGATTCAGACCATTGCGCTGCTCTGAATCAGACTCCTACAAGAACAAACAATTCGAAATTCAAAATTCAGAACTGAACCATTCTTCTTTCTTCGCAAAAATGATTCCGAGCAAAACCCTAATTTAGAAACAGAGATCTAAAGGCCTATAGCTTTACCAACTTCAAAAACGTATTTATTAATTCATCGATTACGGTACTTCCACATACGCATAGAAAACGAAAAACAACGATAGAACTTCCATCGCTACTGATCTTCCACAAGGTAGTACTTCTCCAAAGCTTCGACGACGTCCCATTCGACGGACATTCCTTTAGGGAACTCCACAAGATCACCAGCTCCAATCACAAAATACCCTTCGTGCCCTTCACAGTAGACCTTCACTTTGCCCTTGAGAAAGTACATTTTCTCACTGCCGGAATCAAATTTCCATGGGAACTTCGAAGGATCGCATCCCCACTTGTTCCATTTAAGCACCTCCAGTTCAGTCAGCATGGATTCAGTCGGATTCCTCCATATCTTCACTCCGAATGTCTCCGTATAACTCGTCGCCATCCCCACCGCACCCTAGTAGAGTGAGTTTATGCAGAAACGTGCTTTCCCAATTAGCATATTTATATTTCTCGCTAGCCAGATGGGACGTCCAGGGGTAGTTTCGGAATTCCGCAAATTTACTTATTTTTTATTTGAAAAAGGGTAAATTTGGTGGAATTAATCAAAATTTTAACATAATTAATAAAAATTTAAGTTTAAATATTGAATATTTATATGTAATTTTTTGCAGTTATAAAAAAATTCAATGTGGTGCATTTGATTTTTTTAAAAAAAATATTTATTTTTTACATTAAAATATTAAAAAAATAAAAAAACCTGCAACATGTAGCTCTGTTCAAAAGAACTTTTTTTGTGATTATTTTTTGAATTTAACTTTGGAATCAATTTCATGGATTTTTTTAAATAAAAAAGATTTTATTTTTTTTTTTAAAAAATTAACTTTATAAATAATATTTATTTATTTATTTTTTAGATGAATGTGCTAATATGTGCTGCCCTAATCTCGAGGACACAGCTGCCCTTGTTGTCCTTTACTTAGAACATCAAGAAAAGCAAGAGATTTGGCAAATCAAACTTCAGATGACTGAAGGACGATAACAGTGGCTCATATTAAGGCTGCCCTTTGTAATTTTTTTTAATTTAATTTAATCTAATTTAATTTTCTATTATATCATTTAATTTAATTCAATCTTATTATAAACTTGTATAATTTGGTTAATTTTATAAATTCAAATGAGATTAGAAGAGAAGATAAAAAAAAGCCAGCCTAAAATTTGTTGGCTAAAATACATAATTATTGCACTATATTACTAATTTTCAGAATATATGTGTCAATGTAATATTAAGTTGGAAAATCAAATATTATAGAATAAATATATTTTTATAATATATCTCTAAATATTTCACGTATTATTTCCTGTCATTTATATTAATTTTTTTGTTGTATTATGGTATATATATATATATATATATATATATTTCATCTTTTGTATATATAGCCCAGTGCTGCCCCCATTGGGCCATCTTTTCAACAATTGAATTAGAAAGCCGTCTATAATTAAAAAATAGTATCTATATATTGAAGAAATTTATTTGTTAATTATATATTTATATCATTATCTTATTATTTTATTAATTTTGATCTTAATAGTTTAACTTACTTTGATCAGTTAATTATATTATTGGTATTAGTTATTATTAAAAAAGATGACTCTCCAATCTAGTTATTAAAAAAAATAGCCCGGTGCCGTCGCTATTGGGCTATCTTTTCAACAATTGAATTAGAAAGTTGTCTATAATTAAAAAATAGTACCTATGCATTGGAGAAATTTATTTGTTAATTATATATTTATATCATTATCTTATTATTTTATTAATTTTGAGGCCTATAGTTTAACCTACTTTGATCAGTCAATTATATTTGAAGGGAACGTTTCAGTCTCAAATTATACTAAAATTTTAACCCCTTGGAAAATTAATAGAAGTAGGAGCAATAATAATAAATATTCAATATACGTAAAAAATATTTAATACTAAATAATATGAGTAATACGAGCATATAAATGAATGCAATAATAAAAAATACTAAATGGAAAATTTTTGGTGATTAGAGAAAAATTCGATACCCATGATAACCAAGAAAAATCTTTTAGATTTTAGCGGTCAGAGAAGATATCTACTATGAAAATTAACTTAAAAATCGGGTGGTATAAACGCGCTAAACTAACTAACTTATTTTCGTCTTATAATCCGTACTAATGAACTCCTTAGATTTGCCAGCAGTAATGGAATTGGACATTTTTTGGTCTTCACGTTAATCTTATCTTTCGAACAGCTTAAAGTAGCAAACACTACCGGATCCCCTTCTTCATAATACCCACGTCGCCAACGAAGGTAAAAGGGTAGGAATGTTGAATCGATAAAGAGAATGTGGTGAGAAAACCCGTTAGCACACGAAATGCAATGATATAATTTCAGTTTTCTCAATTTGAGTAAGATTAATGGAGTAAAAGTTAGATTTCTCTCAAAGGGGGCGCTCCAATATGTTTTAGCAAAAAGTTAGGGCAACTGAAAAAAAGAAAAAATTTATAAAGAACTCGAAAAACGTGTTTAAAAATGGCAATTGTCATGACGCTTGAGCACACCTAGGGTTTTAAGAGGAAACTCTATTGGGGCTCGAGCGAGAAGGCGGCGAGCTTCGAGTGGGTAGTTACTAGATTTTAGATTTAAGCGCCCGGTGAGAGCACAGAAGGTGCGGGGCTACTAGAACTAGGGCTCGAGCGGATGGTGAGCGCACGGCATGCGTGAGGCTTCTAGAATTAGGGATCGAGCGATAAACAGGCGACCAACAGGCGTGGTGCTCTTGGAACCCGAAAACAGACTATGATGTCCCACATCGGATGAGGAGGGGAACGAAGTGTATCTTATAAGGGCGTAGATACATCTCCCTTGTGGACGCGTTTTGGGGGTAGTGAAGGCCGTCTGTCAGGAATAAAACTGTGCGCTTGTGTGGTAAAGCGGATAATATTCACAAGCAAGTGCCCAAGGACGTTACAGTGATATCAGAGACGGGACCCAGTTCGGTGTACCAGCGAGGACACTGAACCCCCAAGGGGGGTAGATTGTGAGGTCCCACATCGGATTAGGAGGGGAACGAAGCGTGCTTTATAAAGGCGTGGATACCTTTTCCTTATGGACACATTTTGGAGGTCGTGGGCCTGCCAGGAACAAAACCGTGCGGGTTTGGCCCAAAACGGACAATATCCATAAGCGGGTGCCTGGGGACGTTATAGGGACTTCCTAGGAGGTCGCCCATTCTATTTCTACTCTCGCCCAAACACGCTTAATTTCGGAGTTTTAATGGAATCCGGTGCGTTAGTGCAGGTATGGTCGCACCCGAAATCAACTCTTCATGACTCCATTAGATAATTCCCGAAACCTCAATCCATTATTAATCCTAAAGGAGCCGGTCGTTCTTCACGAGCCGAAGCTCTGCATTCGGTTTCCCCCAAAATTACAACCCTCGATTTTCAATAGTTTTCTATTGAATAAAGGCATGAAATCAGAGATTCAACTTTGACAAGGAGGGTGGATTGTGAGGTCCCATATCGAATGAGGAGGGGAACAAAGCGTGCTTTATAAAAGCGTGGATACATCTCCCTTGTGGACGTATTTTGAAGATCGTGGGCCTACCAGGAACAAAACCATGCGGGCTTGGCCCAAAATGGATAATATCCACAAGTGGCTGCCTGGAAACGTTACAAATGGTATCAGAGACGGGGCCTGATTCGGTGTGCCAGTGAGGACGTTGGGCTCCCAAGGGGGGTGGATTGTGACATCCCACATCAAATGGGAAGGGGAATAAAGCGTGCCTTATAAGGACGTGGATACCTCTCCCATGTTGATGCGTTTTGGGGGCGGCGAAGGCCATCTGTCAGGAATATAACCGTGCGCCTGTGTGGCAAGACGGACAATATTCACAAGCGAGTTCCCAAGGATGTTACACAGACAACCATAAAAATATATTCATGCAGCACTTCAATGAATATAATACAATATCAACACATGACTAAATATGATTACAGAATATATTAATCTTAAAAATAATCCTAACAATATTATTGATACTAGTTATAATTAAAACCGTCGATTCTCTATTCTAATAGTTGAAAGATAGCCCAGTACCCCCGGTAACTAAAAAAAGAGGACTCTCTTTCTTTGGTTTATCAGAAAAGGCCATTTTCCTCTTTCAATCCGTAAAAACGATACATCTCTTCACCAGTGTTAGGGGGGGAGATTTTCCTTAATTTGTAATTAAAATGTCACCTACAACAGTCGATTTTGTCAACACCACTGCCGCCCACCTTTTAAACAAAAGCAACAGCGAGACCATTTTTTGTAAGATGCTGAAGTGAAAGCAGAATTTTGCTAAAAATTTTGGTAATTTGCAAGCCTTATGAATATTTTTTTTTTCTAGGAATGTAATCTCATAAAACCCCAATTTTATATTGTCATTTGCACATATGTCATATCTTTTCGATTTATATTGTAAGATACGAGTTTAAATTTTATCATAATTTTAATTAATTAAATAAATATAATTAAAATTGAGATCAACCGTTAAAAAAAATTAATTTAAAAATCAAATTTGGATCGAATTATATCAAGTTTAGGATTCTCGATCAGAACCAGATGTGCACCCGTCCATGAGAAGCAGAATATCGATGTCTAAAGGATTCCTGATCGGCACCTGAGTGCTGAAAACAGTAGGTCCACACTCGAAGTGACCCAAGGTAGCATCCGTGCACCACAGTATTAAGCAGTAACACCTGACACATACCCAACCAACGCTCGAGTGTCAATTCAATATATACATGTCACCCAGATAAATTTTTGTCATATTTTAATAGATTTTGAAAGATGAGAGAAAAGAAGATGAAGAGAAGAAAGAGAATGAGAGAGGGGAAGCTGATGAAGCTAAATCCAAGTAAATCAGAGTTAGAATTTTGGTGATTTGAAATAAGACAAGTGTATTTTAGACTTTTTTTTTATTATTGCTATTCTTTTTTAAATTTTTTAAATATTTTTTATTTTAAATGATCATACATAGGGAGGCATAGGCGGGCATGATAGGAGCTGTTTGGATACTTTAAAATATTATTTTGTTAGATTTATTTAGTATAAGGTCAAAACATGTATTTATAAGCCTTATTTTTTATCTGATTTAATATCTGATAAGTTATAACTACTATTTAAAAATTTTACTAATATGCATGTTATTTTTATATACCTTATTTGTTTATTTAATATATACATATATGATTTACCAGTTGATTTGGAGGTTTTCTTGAATTTTATAATTTTAGAGGATTTTTTTGGCATCCGGAAGTTATTGTACAATAGCTTGGCTGGGAAGGAATAGCCTTAGGTTGTGCCGGTCATAAATTTTACGCGAAGGAAGGATGTTTCAGCTGATAGAAAGGTAGACGGTGGAGCGGAAGTGACGAAGGACGAGAGTGAGAATCATGTGCAGTGGGCATTGGGGAAGGCCCTAGTGGGCCAATATGTGTGTGGGGGACTGTAGTGATTTGAGGTCCTGGTAGGTCGATATATGTGTGTAGGATTATGGTAGTTTGAGGCCCCCGGATGGGTTGATGTGTGGGTAAGACCTTGGTAGTTTGAGGCCCATGAGCGCATCGATATGTGTGTGGGACCATGGTAGTCCAAGGCCCATGGGCGGATCGATATATGTGTGGGATCATGGTAGTCCAAAGTCCTAGTAGGTTAATATGTGATTTGATAATAAGTTGATCGAGAGTTGTAAACTTAAAATATAGCCGATAATGATAATAAATTGGTCGACAGTTGTAGGACTGAAATGTAGTCGATAATGACAATAAGTTTGCCATGAGTTGTAAGCCTAAATTGTAACCGATAATGATAATAAATTGGTCAAGAGTTACGGGCCTAAAATGTAACTAATAATAATAATAAGCTGGTCGAGAGTTGCAAGCCTGAAATATGGTTGATAATAACAATAAGTTGGCCAAGAGTTGCATGATAAAATTGTAACCAATAATAATAATAAGTTGGCCGAGAGTTGCAGGCCTAAACTATAGTTAATAATGATAATAAATTAACCGAGAGTTACATGTCTAAAATGTAATTGATAATGATAATAAGTTGGTCAAAAATTATAGACCTAAAATATAGCCGATAATGATAATAGGTTGATCGAATAGTTACATGCCTAAAATGTAACAGATAATAATAAGAGATAATCGAGAGTTGTAGACTTAAAATGTAATTGGGCTAATGGAGTCGAAGATATGAAATGGTCGAGAGTTGCAGGCTTAAACTATAGTGTTGATTATGCATACAAGATTTAACTTCGGATCACGATTTGTTAAGAGTATGTTTCAACGAAATAATGCAATTGGATATACAATTTGAGTACGAGATTACCATTGATTTTTATATCAACTTTTGTTTTGGGGTTAGTGATTAGATTTCTATTATCGACAATTTGAATTTATATCTATTATCGATTTTCGAACATTGAAATTGTATTTGTTATTCGTTGTGATTTCTGTTTATGAACACTCCTTCCATTTTATTGGACGTATTTAGATAGATTCAAAGTAGAGAGTTTGGACATATTGCAATAGTTGGTTGAGATTCGACGCGACATTGTAGTTATTGAGGAGTATCGCACCTATTTAGATAGATAATGTCGGCTGTGTTTTGATTTTTTTGGACTGGATTATATTTGATCATTTTTTTGTTATTAAGAATTGGTCAAATGAAAGTGTTTGGACTGTATATCAAGAATCAGTGAATTTATTATATTATATAGATAAGTTGGGGTCATTATTTGGTTATTCCCCTTATGACTATTTGTGGAGTGGGTTATATTTATATTGTCCAAATGATTGTCTTATGAAATCCTTTACGGGTTTTAATTTATTGGATCATATATATTTAGTTTTATTATACCGGAATGTTGGAACTTAACGTTTATTATTGAATTTATTTGGGATTTAAATTTTATAAATAATAATTGATTAGACCTGTTAAATTTCAGATCGTATCAGTTTAGATTAAAGTCTTGAAATGGCTAATGTTGTATTTCAGTTTTTAAAAAATAATTAATATGTTTATATTATTCAAACAAGGACTATGTATATGAGATGTTGTGAGTTCACGGATATAGTTTATATTTATTGTGGTTTTTGATGTATCAGAAGGTCGATTGTTCGATAGTTAGTTGACAATTATCAATTATGGGTTTTGATTTTTAATCTCTACATATGGTTTATTTTGATTTTTTATTGAACAGGAATAATTTCTTATGTATAATTCAATGTGTCGATACGGGTCGGTGTCGGAGCCACATCATTGTGTAACATATTTTAGATCCTGTATATAGTTTATATTATCTGTATTTTGGTCGAGCGAGGTATTGACATGAATTTCACATCCAATATTAATTTGATGATTAATTTGTTAATTAATATAATAAGATAATTGTTAATGATGGGATTAAGATTTGGAACATACATATACATACATATACATATATATATAGTTATTTTTTTATTTTTAAATATAAATATTTTATTTTCTACTATTGTATGTGTTATAAAATCTCGTGGATGTTGTTGTGATAAATATTTACTATTATATTTCAAATTTGTGACAAAGTTTAATGAAAATTTAACCTATTTATTTGGTCAACATTCTCATTTATTTACCAATTAATTTAAAAACAGAATTTTCTATTTTGCTTCCGCCTCTTTGGCCTTTTCCATAGGCAAAACCCCCTAACATGTAGAAGCAAAACCAAAATCGATCTTGAGGTTCACCAAAAAACAAAATCAAAACCAAAAATTAAAATTTATCTATTGATTTCTCTACTACCTACTCCTATCAGATATTGAAAGATAATGATTATATATCTCAATAATTAAAAAATACAATTATCTATAAAAAATTATTAAAAAATATTACTTTCTAACTTATATGAAAGTGTCATAGCTATTTAATCTTATGTGCTATTTTGCTTATATCGTGATGATGGTTCCTTGCTTAGGGGGACCAGTCTTCCCTATGTTCATATTTCTACCATTTGCTGTCCGTATCCTATTTATCGCCATTTTTATTAAGTTTCATTCAATATAATAATATTAACTTTATTTTTAAATTTAAGTTATTCTCCATTTTTCACCTTGGGTTTTTAATTTGGTCAATTTTTTTAATATAATTTATTAAGTATAGATGAAAGTAACAAGAATATTATTGATGATGCTTTAAAGAGGAGAAGGGGTTTTTTTTTTTTTTTTGGGTATTTTTCAAAAGGGTATTTATCAAAAAGGTCTTTTAAATTTAAATTATTTAAAGGTGTATAAATTTATTTATCTACATTAAATTATTTATTATGTGAAAAAACAAAGAATAAAAAATCTGCTATATATTTAAAAATGTTAAAAGTTAATTATTGAAGTAGCAGTTATTTTCTTATTGAATTTTAAATCAAATAATTGTAAATATAACATAGTAAGTTTGAGTACAAATCTTTAAATTTAGTGTATGAATCTTCAAATTTAAGTGTTGCCTTTAAAAAATTTTCAAATTAATTAGTAAAATAGTGAGTTTTTTTTTTTTTTGAAACCTCTAGTTTATAAATTTTAAATATAATATATTAAGTCTTTGGGTGTGTTTTTAAGTTTTTAATGTTAAATATTTAAACTTAATTATTAGATTTTTAGTAATTTCTTTGCTTAAATTTAAATTTGAAAATTAATTTTTATTTGTATTATATTTCATTTTAAAAATTTAAATTAATATAAAATTGAGGATTTATACTAAGACTTTCTATATTACATTTAGATATTTTAAATTAAAATTTTAATAAAAAATAATTTCTACTTTAATAATTGATTCTTAATATTTTCAATTGTGCACAATTTTTTCTTATTTTCTTTAAGATTTCTACATCATAATTAAGTCTTATTTTATTTAACATTTTCAAAATGAAAAATCAAAATTCCGACCTGCCGGAATCGAACCAGCGACCTAAGGATGGCTGGCTTTCCAACTACAGTCCTCCGCTCTACCAACTGAGCTAAGGTCGGTTTTGTAGTTAATCTTTCGATATTTTAAATTAAATATAAAAAAGTTGCTTTTCATTTGGCGAGTGTTCATATATTACATTATCATATATTGTTTTATTTGCAATAATGTCCCGAATTATAAGAACAACATTAATTCATTAATTTTTTTCAAAACATATAGATTATACAATATTTGACATACTTAATTTTTTTTAACCTAGCTAAAATCCAATTACATATTAAAAATAATTAAAAGTGTTGATACTCAAATATAAAAATAACTATAAAACTAATTGTAAAGGGTTTGATAACTTATAAGTCAGCCCAAAATTTGACCTACTAGGAGAAGTGTCCAAGAAGTAACAGTCTAGCAAATCTTCGCAACACCCTAGACCATGAATCTGCAACAATATACCCAAACCGACATGGCCCACGATAGTCCAGTGATATATGGACCGCTAAGGATAATAATAGGATAAGTCCATAGATACACAACAATTAGCTCTAACTCAACAGATAAAACCCAACAACCATTACACCAGATGGTCCCTCACACTTACAGGAGCATGATTTGTAGGCTACAACAACCAGCTTGTAGTCGTGAGAATCTCAACGATTTAGAGCACCAATAGCATGCGTACGGTGTTAGCTATTCATGATTGCAAAGCCATGGAACCCAAGGCTAGCAGACCCAAACCTCTACTTTATATATGTATCCTCTCCTCCACATGAAGGGGGTTTATAGGAGTAATGACAATCCAACCTCTGATTAAATTCCCGATCACAACTCTAAAAAATTAAATACTTGAATAGCTGCTCTCTTCTCTCACCAAGCTACTCTCCACAAGCACACCCAATGGAGCATTGCCCTTCATCTCCAAAACCGCTCCCCGTAAGAACATCATCGAAGCATTGCCTTCCAATAAACACGCTACCCCCATTTATATGTATTTATATATTATTTACTCATCCTTCCATCTTTCTATTTAATTAATAAATATTTTTAATATGAGCGTCAAAAAATAAATTAAAAATTTACAGTGTACAGAATTTAGGTTCTCAAGAATAAAAATTGGACTTACTTTAATTTAATCCATCGAACGAGATCAAACGGCTTTCTAATTCATACGATAATTTGAATTCAAAAACGTATCAATTTAATAGTTTGAGTTTAAGTTACTAAATTTTATATTATTTTAGATTAATATTAAATAATTATAATTAGAAATTTTAAACATACTGTCTTTTAAAAAAAGAGGCTCTCAGATTATCTTAGCAAACGGATTTAAATTCGTTTTTAATTTTCAGCATCTCAGTACTTTTTTTGTTTTTGGTATTTTTAGACACTTTAAAAGAAAATTATTAATGTATATTTATTTTGAATTGAAATAAATAATATATTTTTATTCAAAATGGAGCCACCCTATATTTTAAATTTTATTATTTTTTAAATAAATAATTATAATTTATTTACTTTTTAGTAAGATAAAAACAAAATTAATTATATTTTAATAAAAATTTAATAATTTTAGTTTTCTTATCAAATTTCAGAATCTCTTTTCCTTCCTCAGCCTTTTTCTGAAGCTCATTGTCCTTCTTCTTCTCTCTCTCTCTCTACTTCGCAGCGCTCAGCTATTTCCCTCCCTCCTAGGCCTCGGAGAGGTTTAACCGGTTCATGGATATTGAGTCCTTGTGGTCTCTAGGCGGCGGCAGCGGCGGCGGCTGTGGTTTGTTTTCCTTTCCTCATCAACTTGCATGGCGGAAAGCTTCTCTTACCCCAAATCACAACATTTCCTTCCCTTTCTCTGCGTCGTCTTCATCTTCCTGGTCCTCGCTGTCCCTGCGCACCAAGTTAGACCTTCTACTGCTGATATGAAAATGATCTCCTCATCAATGCCGACAAAAGCCCCACCTCTTTACTCTTCCTCATCTTCATCTCCTGCCTCGACTTTTCCCTTTTCATCTTCCTCTTCGCCATCTCCGATTACCAGGGAGCTCGAGGCCATCGCTCATGAAGTGCCGACCGGGCCGAATCCCGTCTCGAATTAGGGCGAAGCTGGCCTGCGGGCTTTGATAAACAGTCGGTGATCTTGGAAGCCGAGTTCTAGAATACGATAATCCAAGGTTGGGGCCTAACTTCTCCCTCTCACCCATTTAAATTTAGATTTTAAAAAGAAAATCTGAAGAATTTTTTATTTTCGGTGATGATTTATATTTTTGGTATAATAATAAAATTATTTTGTCATTATATAATTTTTATGAATAAAATTTCCCTTAGTCTGTTACCTTCAAAATTTATAATCTTAGAGACATGTACACTGGACTCTTATTACATGTAAGATCTGTTATTAATTTGAAAAAAAAATATTTAAAAAATTTGTACTTTTCTAGTTTTTAGGTCTTACAATATTCTCATATGAAAATATCAAAATGAATATGTAGTAAATTTCTTACACTTTAATTTTTTTAGTATTAAATTTATATTACCATACTAATTAGAGTATTGTTAATTATAATTATTCCATACATAATAAAATTAAAGTTAAATAAATGAAAAATCTTTGTCCTTTTCTTACTATTAATGTGATATGTGAAACCCACATGATTTTTTTTTTTTTATTTATATATGAGAAAACCCATATTGAATTTGTTCCTACCTTCAATTTGAGTTGTTATAATCCTTTTTATTATTATGGCTGTATTATATATAGGGATCGATTAAAAGATAAAATATAAATAGAATAAAAATTTGCATTATAAACCTAAAATAGTAGAGGTGAGTCCTTTTCCACCAAGTGTTTCAATTTATATAGTTGGGTTTATCATCAAGCCTATGACCAATCTTAATTTTGAACTTGAGTTGTTGTGGCCTGGTATTCATTATGCTGGGCGATCGCGGATCTTCATGAGCATGTTCTTTGTTTATTGAGGAACAATTTGATTAATCCATTCTTATATACAGCATTAATGATGTGTACTTGGATTTACATTTAGCTTGAGAAGTTCTAAATCTGACTCTTAAACCTTTAAATACGGATCTTATACACCACAAATTAAAACAGGAGTCTTAGGCTAGGTGCCCAAGCTATCCAATGACACTCAGATTAATACAGGCACCTAACAAGTTAAGGGGGAGAAAGTCAACATGGAGATGTGGGGATTAAAGGACTAGGATCTGAAATTTATGGGGATTTAGGTGTTTTGAGGACACGTGTTACATACTCGTCAATACACCCTCCGAAGCTAGACGACAATATTTAGCACAGTACCCGAACCTAATGTGATGGGTCTCATCGCCGTCACTATCGACACAGCCGCTACTCGGTCGATATATATATAGTCCACCCTCACACGTATATTATACATCACATTATACATATTAGTTATTCCGCATTTCTGTTTCCAGCACACGTGTCCTATTAGTAGCCTTCAATTATGCTATTAAGTGATGCTCTGTTAGTAGCTAATATATACATTGACAGGAGGTAATAGAAAACAAGAAAGATATTTCCCAATTTCTTTTCTCTCTCTCCCCCTCTCTCTCTCTCGGTTTCCCTTCCCCTACCCCTCTTTCCCTATTTTCCCTCGCGCGCTCTCTTCTCTTTGTATTCTTCTCCTTCTCTTCTGCCAGAACTACCCTTCCCTCACACTTCGTCATCGATCCTTAGCGTGCAGCCATGGAGCACGTATCAACATGCTTCGGACTTCTTTAACTGTAGGTTTAGTGCTATGGGGACCAAGTAATTTTCAAGTCGCGCCGGTGATTAATACTCGCTCCTCTCCATTGCTTAGTGTTTTTTGTCCCTTTTGCACGGTGAGGGAATTGTTATTTATAGCGGCATTTGTCTTAATGATGGTTTTCTCTTTGAGCTGTTTCCACCAATGATTCGAATAATGGGTTGGTTGTTGGCCATTTTGATAAGCAATCTTGTCACACTTCTCAAATTACAAGGGGATATTGACCATGGTACTGTTAGTGCTCATTGTAGGCATTGGAGCTGCAATTGCATGGAGCGTAGGCTGTAAACAGGGTGGTGCTCGGTATTTGCTTGGTAGATCTTATCCCATTCCCTCCAATGTGCCTTCCTGGTTCGATGTGGTCTACTTCTTCCTGCACAGTATGGATCCTAAATCACACTGATGAGTTGCTAATCCCGGTTCGGATAGGCTTCTTGCATCAATGAGCCACTGTGGGCCTTACCGTGCTGGACTTCTGATGCTCTAGGCTTAATGAGAAACTTTGAGTTATTTCTTGCTCAAGTTTTCAACATGCTCCAATATAATTTGAACTACAACAGCAGATGTAGGATTTCATAATTTTTCCATTGAAATTCAGAAAAGAACTGTGAAAAGTGCATTCGATTAAACTGATCTCTAAACTGATGTTTACGAAAGAGTTAAATGGAACGACGATCATGAAACTTTGAACCACAGACACAGCATGAAAGGCATCATTATGATCTTACCAAATTTGAAGTTTGTCATGATCTCTGCAAAGAAAAATCCTGCATGAGGAAAATTGAAGTCGATCCTGTCGAACAATCCACACCGGAGAAGACTGTGCTTGGTCATTGTAGACGCCTATTATATTGTAGGCTGCATCCAAACTCCTCAAGTTTGTTCAAGTTTTCCTTTGCCTTTGAAAGTTCCTCTATCACCAGTTCCTTCTAAGTTTCCCATGACCAAAAGCAAAGATGAAAGAGAACAGACTACTTACATGATTTTGAGGGGTTAAAGTGCTGTATTTGCATCCAAGAGTAATGTTACATGGTCGCTCTTCGGTTAATATTTAAATATAATATCTTATTTATCTATTTAATTCTATGTAGACGGGCTAATTTGAATGGATGTGCACATTAGTGGAGGGTTTTTTTAAGATTATCATCAAAGAATTTCTTCCCATTAAGAGCTCTTTGCCATTGGTTTAGGTTTAGGAGGTACTTTTACCAAAATTTGGTAAACTTTTCTAGAATGTTATGAAAATTTTGAAGTTAAAAACTTGTTAAACTACACATGCTACTTGTGAGAAAAGCTCGGATTTAGAGATGGTGCATCTCTTCGGTGAGATATACTGATTACATCTTTCTTTTATTTGTCGGATAAAATAAATTAAACGAATGAGATTTAAACTTTTAAAAAACAATTTAAACAGTTATGTTTTTATTTTTATTTTTTTTATATTGGATAAATATTTAATAAATCAAGAGATATGACAACCATATTAGTAGCAGAGCCAAATGTATTTGCCAAATACGGCATAAAAGAGAAGTATCCATCGCTAACGAACAATAACTTCAACTATTTGCATAATCTCCTCTAAAACTGACCCTTTTTCCAAATGAATCGAACCTCAAAACCACATTTATCAAAGAGATAGAATCATCTTTTTATATTAGAATCATCATTAAAAAGGGCCAAGATAGTAATTATATGATACGTTGTTATGTTTTCAATCAAACAATCAATAATTGCCGCTACCACCATAATAAATTAATGAGTATATGATACGTTGTTCTAACCCTTCCTTTATTTCGTATAAAGTCATTCCCATTACTCCGGCGTATAATTTTCAGATCACACGATAATAACTCTATTAATTAACTTGTTCATCTGCTTTAGCTCGTTCAATTGTAATGGGCGATGATTTAGCATCGGCTTCTCATTACGAGGTACTAAGGCAAATTGCATGCCATGATAAAGATACTGAAACTGGTGAAGAATTTTTCTTTCTAACAGCAACTTGTCAGTCTCCTTGTACGGTCAGATCAATACATTCTGATAAGGTTCTGCAACAATCCAATAACAATTCAAAATTCCTGATTTTGGGCAAAATGCAGAACCATTGCCCGTACAAAATAAACATGGAGAAAATTACAATCTACGTGATTTTCTTCAATAATTATATGGAACGGTTAGTATAATTAGATGAATGAATGGATGAAACAACAGAGTCACTCAGAAGGTATCTGAAAACGGAGATACAAACAGAAACACATCATATGCCAACACCCATAAAAGGGACCTTGAGGACAACGAGCACACAATCATCTTCCTGCAAACCTTTTTGCCAACGAAGACTAGTACAATAGAGTAAAAGGGGGGCGAATCCTAGCTTTCCCAAGGAAAACTGAGAATTTTCATGCTAAAAATCACAGTTCAAATCAATCTTTCTGGACACGAAAACACGTTATATACAAGCCAAATCAGTCGAATCCCACAAACCAACATTCTCATCTTCCATGTACAATCACTGGCAAACAAATGCTGGCCAAGCGGTATAAACGAATGCCAATGCAGTAGCATCCGTTCACTTGTCCTCGATTTACCCAGCATCACCTCATTTTCTGTCGAGTGGTCCATTTGGGAAAGAATATAAATGGAAGTTCCGATTCCACCCGGAGAGCTAGACAATTCGGTAAAATTGAACCCTCAAGCCCGAAAGAGGGTGAAAAGAAAGAAAAAACAGGCACCAAAACCAGAGAAATGGCAATACAATCGGAGAAACATAACTGAAACACACCCCAGATGCATTCTTCACACTATACAAAATGCACAACGAAATTTCTCCAGTTAATGAAACTGCAAGAGCAGGTATGCTTCTAGTCATGGTTTGAGTCTAGTGTAGTGCCAGCTCTTGCCTGAGAGATCCGATTAGCATAAATAGTCACCAACCGCAACTGTGTACTGTTTAGTCCTTCCAAATACGGCAGAAATGCTTTCCCAAGCATGATGTAGATGTCCACAAGGCAAAATACAACAGTCTGCACAATTAAATCAAAGTTGGCAGGCAACACAACAGAACCAAACTATACGCCATAATCATGCTTCACTCAAGCAATGTGACTTAAAAAAACAGAAATGATCTGGAGACATTCTCAGGTGCAATGGTGTCCATCTATCTACTTATTTTTATGTAAGTCTACCAATATGAATGAATGAATAAGACACCATGTCACTCAAAGGTGTCCCCCTTTCACGACATTTCACGAACATGGCATGGTGCAAGGAAAACTTATAAATGGCCATCAAAAATTTATAAACCTGTTTAAGCTAAAGCATAAAGCAATTATTTGCTGCAGTACTACAGCCTACTGCCGGCAGATGCTGATGCCTACAGGGATAATATTAAAATTATCCTTGAGCGTGATTAAATGGGTTGTGGTGAATTCATATGCCGAGTTGGGATGAAAATCATTTCGACAGGAGCTTCTCTTGAAACAATAACACATTGATCTAATTTTCACTGGAGCAATAAAGGACAATCTAAATTTGGGACATTCACTGGGGTTGGTTTGCTATTTTGGATAGTGGCCAAATAATGAGAATTACCCAGAAGGTAACTATAGTGAATATCTTAACTTTAGTGAATAACTTTACATTTGTTAGAACCAAAACAAATTAGTACATAGATGAACAATTCTGTTAGTTTCTGTTGCTAGGATCTGAATAACAGACAAAGGATGTCAGGGTTTGGTCGGCTTATTTTGAACAAAGCCCACTTCCTCCCTATCTCTTACAGCACACATCATCATTAAGAACAAGATGGCTTTTCTTAGATGAAGTGAAAATTAGATTCACATAACAGAAGAAAGATTTCACATTAGTTTGGCTATTCCACATATGATGTGTGCATGCCTATGGTGAACCTGCGATGCGAGAAGAAATCGACAAAGGATAAGGGAAGGGGAGTTCGGCAGAGGAAAACAAACGGGAAATGAGGGATAGAGGGAAATCAGAGGGCAGAGGGGAAATGGATTGCGGTCTCTAAAGGGAAAAAGGACCGAGGTCACACACCGAGAGAGAGAGAGAGAGAGCGAGCGAGAGAGAGAGAGACTGAAGGGACAGACAGTGAGAGAGAAAAGCAGAGGGAACAGACCGAGATACAGAAGGGGCCGAGGAAGAAAGTGAGGGAGAGGACAGCTGTGGCCGAGGATGAAAAAGATGGAGAGAGTGAGATAGCAGAGAGGAGAGAAGAGGGAAAACGAAATATTACTTCTCTTGTTATCCATTCCCATTACACAGTGCAATATATAATCAAAAGGTAACTGAATCGATTGGATACTAACCACATAGAAACCGAATAAAAAAATAAAAATTGGGGAGGGGAAAAAGAGAAAAGGGAAAAACACAAGGCGAGTAACAACATACTTTTATTTTCACTATAATATATGTTCTGAAGAAATTCTTTCCGCACCCTTCCTCTCTCCCCTCACAGGAAAAACTCACCAATGGCCAAGGGGCTCAGAATCAGTGACGGGCAATGTGGGGATAATAGGTGTTGTCAGTTGTCTTAAGGTGGTCAGGGTCTATGAAACCCATCTCTCTCTCTCTCTCTCTCTGTCTCACTATCTCTCCCTCCCTCCCTCCTCCCCTCCCTTGCTGTTCAAAGCTCTCATCAATACTAAATGGATCAACAATCTCAGCGACGTGAATCACTATCCTGCATGATCCTGGTCAGAAATAGACCACAAACCGGGCCGCAAATTGGACTGCAGATTAAGGTGTTTATACCTGATGCAAGACCCAAGTAACTAAGTTGTATAATTCCAGGATAAGTTTTCTATTTGGAACTTTAATTTGGGCCAATAATATGCAGAATATTTTATACTAGGTTAATTCTCTGAAGAGATTGAACACATTTCCGCATCAAGTAACACCCATGAACCTTCTAGCGCTAATTTTTCTGCCAACTGAAAAAAGATTTTGCCACTCGGCAACTTTCCAGCAAGACCCATGACAAGGGGATGAAAAACTTCTCTGAGCTCATCATCTACAAAATTGACCATAAAAATAATTTTGTACAGAATTGAGTAAAATTAAAGCTTGAAATAAAATCAATCCTCCTCAGAAGTTCAAATGAAATAGGTATTTTAATGATGCCTAAAATTCCTCAAAAGAAGTGTATGTAAATGTTTATATAAATTTTCCATCCACTTAATTCACAAGGCATTTTGACAGTAGCCATCATAAAACTTGAAAACAAATTTGATCCCAATTTTCTAGGACTTTAAGCCTTTAGCATAAAAATATGAGTTCAAAAAGACAAGACACAAACACCTCATCTCAAGACAGTCATCTCGTTTAAGATACTAATCCAAAAATACACACTAATTTAAGAGAATAATTCATCTTATACGGCTATCATCTAATTTAAAATTCTAATTCATCCAACCATCATCTGATTTAAGGCATTAATGATTTCATCTTAATCTGATAAATCCATAAACTATCCCAATGATTAAGTTGACATGTTTGGCTAAAGTTTTTGCATTGAGTTTCCCAGCAACTGATCACACACACGACTTAAACTGATTATCAGTAGCTAACCAATGTAAAGACTCAGCGATATAAGACGAATTTATTAATTATTTGCCGGCAAGAGTCAATTATTTCAACAAAATAACCTAACACTTTGTGATTAAGATGAAGTTTGGTGCTACTTACAAAAGCACTAAACACTCGATTCAAAAGTTGTTTTGAACTAAATTGGTAGATCGTTACACCTAATTAACATCAGGTGTAAACTAATTCTACCATTGAGCTCCAAGCTCCGCTAAAACTTAACTACTGGGATTCTAAAAAAGTGCCAAATAAGCTACACATTAGTGCAGAGGACAGCACATATACACATGATCCACCATGCATGGTCCACAACTGAGTGCACCAACCAGTCAGGTACACAGCACAACCCCCAGGCTTCATCCCACGGATAATCAAGGAAAAACCGCTCCTCCCCAGCTAGGCTTCCATAAATCCAAAGTACTTTCATCAACCATGGCTGGTTAAGAGCAAGAAATCAAGTATGAACCATGAGCTTGATAGAAGAACCTGCCTAAAGTTAGCATTGCATTCATCTCTGCAGGGTGTCTTGTAAGAAAGACACCTTTCTGTCATCTGTCATTTTCTTCTCTCTCCATCAGCAAAGTAGGTTTAAGACAGACTTTAGCTTGCTAAAAGCTGGGTTCAGGCAGCAAACAAGCCACTATGAATCTCCATGTAGCAGCCTTTTCTAAAACAATCAGAAATACATCCAACAACACGGCACTTCACCTCCACATTCCCAGCAATCCACCAGGCCAACACCACTAGCTAATACAGCATCTGGCCACTCACTAAGCCATTACCACAAAACACCAAATCAACAATTGCAACATAAACGTCTCTCCACAGCTCTCCACTGCCATTATTAACCTAAAGGCCACTATAGGTGGTTGATTCAAGCTAAAATCAGGAGGTGGTCGAGCAAAATCAAGACTAGCATGAAGCAGCTATGTCTCAGGAGATGAGAGAATTATGTTTGCCGATTAAGGTAAGGTTAGAATTCTTGTTCAGCAAGAAACAACATATAGGGTGACACATAATAATTAAGCAGCTGACAGGACCTTTTGGCAGCCAGTGTTCCCACTTTCTAATCTAGAAAAACAGAATCAGAGTTGTGTGTAGATATCATAAAATAACTCAATGGCGACAAAGGAAAGCCATGATGACAGTGGTGGAATCAAATCAGGTTCTTCAAGTCCCTCCAGAGTCAACCAAATTCTTACAAACATTCTGCAACTTAAAATCAAATTACCTTGCGGACGTCTGCACTTTGGTTCCCAAATGCGTCAAAAAGGGCAGGCAAGAATGAAGGCAATTGAGTCATCAATTCTTCTTGTGACAGCCGACCCACAAGCTGATACAGAAAAGGATGAGTTAAATAAGATAACATCAAGTAAGAAGTACACGATACCACTACACTGAATTTAAATGAACTAATCAAATTGGTTATTTTAACACTGACATAGAAAGCCTCCGATCCAAGACATTCATACAGCCCAAAAAGAATAATGAACTAACCATTTGTAAATTTGATGGGCAGATTTCAGGATAATTTTGCACCACCGATAAAATGAGGTACATATCATAAAGACATACATGATGTCACAGTATGATGAAATTCCAAATGAAGAATTAAACTGGCTATTTTGACACCAACATATACAAGCATCCATTTAAAGGCATTCATCCAGTCATGAAACAACTATTTGTACCATTGATGAAAATATTGGCTCGTATATCAAATATCTACTAATACATCTTGGTATTAGGCCTCCCGATACTTGATATTTTCCGGTTGTTAGAAAATATCGCAATATGTTGCTGCCAGCGATATATCAGCTGATATATTCTGCCTTTTTTTTAAAAAGAGACTTAAAGTTAGCCCTGATCCCATACACTCCACAAACTCATTTCACCGGGGACCATTCTCTCTCCTCTCTCACCTCTTCACTTTTTTAAGGCACGAAGGGTACCTCTCACAAGGCTTTTTTCTGCTGCTGAGGATTGCTTTGTGCCTGACTACATCCTATTCTATGCCCTTTCAGCTTCTGCTATTCCACGATAAGGGTCAAAATGCTCTTGGGCATGGCGTCTGAATCAAGTCCTCTGAAACCACGCGAAATGGACTACTTTTTTTCTCTTCAAATATAGAATGATTCAATCATGTCTACACCTTAACCCAACAAATTTTAACAATTCTAATCTTTCAAATCAGATTTTGTTGTAAATTCAAGATTTTCCACAAAATTGCTTGTCAAAAAAAAAAAAGTAAAATTGTTGTTTTCAAATCTGTTTTCTTTCTTATTTGTTGCCTGATTTAGCTTCAATATAGTATTTCTAACACATCTAACAAAATTCAAGCACCAAAACAGGATTTAATTCGTGATTTTCTAAACTTTAAAAATTATATTTAAGATAAAATTTCAAAATCTACTCAAATTTATACCTAGAATCAGTAGATCTATGTTCTAGAAACTTAGTCACATGTTATATGTTGAATTCTAAAAACTTGGATTTTTTACTTTTGGAAAAAAAAAAATTTGATAAAAACTCAATTAAGGATTATTTGTTAGATCAAATTGTGTAATTAATTATTCTCGAATTTCATTATTGTTGATTTAGTTAGTATCTTTCCAAAATTTACTTTTATGATTTTTTTCAGCAAAAAATTTTGAAAAAAAACTGTTTCCTGACTTTTGTTTTGAATCTTATTGTTGATTTGTCGTTGATGTGTTGAATTAATTAAGTTTTTTTTATGAAAATCTTTTCCAAAATATTCATTTTTAATATTATTTGTAAGATCAAGTTGTGACTGCTGTGTACTCAATTATTCTTGAATCTTCTTGTTGTTATTTATTGATTTATGTTGAATTCATTTATTCCACAATTTTATTTTCTACATTAAATCTGTTGTTAGATTGTTCTTCATTAAATTTTACTTTATTTACATTGTCATGTTGTCAATTGTGATATAGGAATATATATATATATATGTCAACATCAGAAAGGAGGCAAGGGTGTAGTGGTGAAGCAAGAGTAGGTGGGGATCATGGGGCGATGTGGGCTGGCATTATGGTGATCCCACGCCAGAGGATAGGAGTAAATTCAAATGTAAGTTTTGTGACAAAATTAAATAAGCTACAAAAATTTGGGCCATATTAGGGGAATGTTACTCCTTATACCCATGTTATGGGAAATGTTAAACAGCTCATGTATACCTATCTGAATGAGCAAAGAAGTGAAGGATAGAGAAGAGGATCTAAAGGAATCACACAAGGACAAAATGGGTAGCAAGCCTGATGCAATAAATAGCTTAAAGGGGCATAGCAAAATTGTGGATTAAGGGATGACGGGAAAGAAGAAGTGCAGTTTGAGATGGCAAGACAAGAGAGCATCAAGAGCCAGAATGTATGGGAGGAAAGACAAATTCAGAACTCAATTATCTCATGTTATGGAATGTGGCAGCAATGGTGAAGGGAGGGCGAGTGCAAGTGGGGCCCGAGGATGCCTCAATCTTTTACTATGAGAGAGTTGGACGCTCATGCAATTAGCAGCAGGAGGTAATGAATTGATCTCCAGGGAACACACACTCGTTTGACAGAAAGTTAACAAGCTTTGCAGAGGATTAAAAGCTCAAAGCAGCCCAAAAACAATGTCCTCAATAAGGGGTTTGCAAAAAAAAAAAAAAAAAAGGTTTGGATAAGATTCCTCCAAACGTTGTTGCAAATTACTACTTTTATCAGCCTATGTTTGATAAAGCAGCAGAACATGGTTTAGGCCCTACTTACCTTGATAACTTTGGTCTTATTTGGAATGAACAGGATGTTACCATTATGTGTGATGGATGGACAGGTGTAACCCCTATTTGAGATGAATGTGGCATAGACGATGAAGGGCTAAAGGCTCCACTCATTATAAGCTAATGAATGTTCATTTGGATCATGAGTAAAGTCAGTCAAAACAATGGATTGATAACCTTGGAACTAGTTGGGATGAACGAGATGGAAACATTATCTACAATGGATGGACAAGCGTAACACATAAGCACTTGATTAATTCCTTAGTGAATATCTCCCAGGGAACAATTTTCCACAATTCTATTGATGCCACAAATATCCATAGTAGAAATAAAGGGTACTAGTTTAAGTTATTGGACAAAGGTAGTTGATGAAATTAAAAAAGATAGAGTTGTCCAAATTGTTACAAAAAATGAGAGGGTAATAAAAGCGGCTGAGCAACTCCATATGCAAAAGAGGATACATCTTTACTGGACCAGTTGTATAGCATATTGTCTGGATATTGTTTTGGAGGATTTAGGGAAGCAGCAAAATATTTAGAATGTGTTGACATAGGCAAAGCAAACCATGAACCATATCTAATAGATCAACATAACTGACTGATTATATGAAGATGTTCTACAATGATCGAGAGCTGCTATGCTTCACTATCACGCTTTCGCCATAAACTTCTTTGCAGTGGAGTCCATTTATCTCCATAAAGGACTTTAAAATATTTCAAAATTAGATGATTATAAGTCTTCCAAATTTGAAAAATTAAAAAATAGCCTAAGAAATAATCTCAAGATCATTTCTGGAAGGATTTTAGGAAAATGGCTAAGAGCTAAGATTGGTTGATGGTTATAAGAAACGGATAATGGTAAAAAGCCATGGACCTAGCAAATATAGCCATTAAGGATGGTAGTTCTCAAGCAAATGTTTGGAGGACCATTCACCCGACTTAAAATTTTCAATTGTAACTTGAGTTGCCTGCAGCAAGTATGTAATGGAATTTAACTCAAAAATATTTACTGATCAATTAATTTTTTTCAATATTGTGGTTGTGTTAGGTTATTTTTAAAACCTTCCAGTATTAATATGGTGGAAAACTTTCCAACCATTTGGAAGTAATGGACGGGGTCAAAAGGTTATCCAAATATTAGAACCCAACTTGGATACTCAGATTAGAGCAATAAATAAAAAGGTTATCCATATAATATAACCCAACTTGGATAATCAAATTAGAGCAATACATCATGTATGTGATTTATTTATATATTACTTTTAAATTTCAATGGATAATTCAATTTTAATATTAATAATATTCATGCATCCATTACTGATGAATTTCTTAAACCTTTTTAATTCTTAATCTTTTGAGATAAATGAGAATCATTTGGAACCCACCGTGCACAAGGAGCATTCTTATCTACAAATCCAAAATCTCTTGTTGTTCAGCCAATACTTCTAATTTTCACAATGTTACAACTTATAAACCAATAATAAGCTATAACAGCCATTTAAAATTTGCTAATTTTAGTATAAGTTATTTTGTCTGAATGGTGATACACTATGGAAGTTCTAGGTCAAACCTTCTCTTCCTCCAAGTGCAAGAGAAACTTAAGTAATTTTAGCCTTATACACAAAGACGATGAATAGAGTGAAGCATAAGAGATTGAATAAATTACATCATCTCCACTAGCACTACAAATTAAGGCTAAAAACAAGAAATGTAATAAGAAAAACCTAAAGTGAATTAGATGATCAATTTAATCTCATCAACTTGGAATACATATTTGAGGAAGATGATTCCTTAAGTTCATGGTAAGAGGAAAGGGAGAGAACACTACTTGACGGTCAAGATCATTTAGACTAGCTCACTGTAGAGTTTGAACAAGATGAATAGAGTGGTAGTGGAATCGATGGAGAAACTACAGGGAGAAGGGAAGGGCAAAATGACGATAGCTTTACTCCCCTGGAGCTTAGATGCAGTGGTGATGAGATGGTAATGGAGATGAGATCATTCAATTTGGTCATGATGATGTTGAAAAAGACGATGTGCCTGTAGCTCCAATTATTGAATCAAATTGGTCACCCTCTCTTCCCTTATCTTGGAGAACGTTTTTGTGCCGCTCCACCAAATGATAAAATGACTAGCAAGTGACATTTCATTCTCTTTATTTACCGTTACTTTTTTCATTATATTATTTACTAATGTATTATTTAGCATTAAGGTGTTGATTTAAGCAAGTAAAATATCTATATAGAGTTAAATATTAGTATATAATTCAATTTTTTATTTAATTAAGAAAAAAAGTTGCTTCTGATACAGTCGATATCCATATGTTTTGCTTGATACAATTGCAACCAATACCAATGTTGATACTGATATTTTTATTCATCATTTATCAAATCTATGTCAAGCTTTTCCTGACATAAAACATACTATTATAAAGAGTATAACCCAAGGAGCTTGTAAAACATTTCTATCCATGCTTCACAATGGAAGCTCTTTATTTTATTTCTTTTTCTTTTTCCAGCGTTTTCAGTAAGATGACACAATAGAAGAATCTGTTGTAACTTGTACATAAGCAGTCAATTTCCACTTTTCTATAAATATTGGCAAATTTGAGCAATTAAAAAGCATCTTCAGACTATACAACGGTATGTAGCAGTGGTGAACATAAAATTTTGCAGCTTCCAATCATACATCCTAAAACCTACTATTTAAGGACAGCAGCATTTTCAGTATTGATGATTACTACAGAAGAATCATGTCCGTCCTGTACCATGCAGCGGTCTCCAATTTAAACTGAATTTACGATCAACTGATCTTATGGTTTCACTGACACTAGTAATTGTCAGAAATACTTTAAGTAATAAGAAATCATCAAGATCCTATCCCCAAAAAGAAAAAACAGTTCATTAAGAAATGATTGGTAGAACTGAAGTCAAATCAATGCATTCAAATCAATAACATGTTGCATTGGTCCATAGTGTTGCTCAGCAAGGATTCTGTTACTAGTAAATCACTTATGAAATCCGAGTCAAATGGATAAGAGGATTAAATACCTTCGTTAAACAGTTTATGCAAGTAACTAGAGTTTTCTCATCCTCGGTAACTAACAAGGGAACAATTACCTGCAATATCAGTAAATGAGAGCACTACTACATGTAGAAAAGACAAAATTTCTTGAATTAAGATGAGGTAACTAACATTTAACGCAACAACTTACACTTAGACATCTGAATGGATCATACTGCAACAGCACAATGGTCAAAGAGTTTTCGGCTTCATGGGCAACCTAAGTCACGGCGACCGTGTCACAATGGAAGTGGAAACAACTTTCAAACACTTTCACAGAAAGGTAAGGTTTTACCTTAGGAACTGCATCCTTTGAAACATGAAGAAGCTTCTCAATTACAATTTCAACGGAATCTTCCATGGCATCTTTCTGGAATCAGAGTCCAGGGGAGATCGAAAATAAGAACAGGGGAAACAGATGGAGAAATTATATAGTGCAAGAAGGGGCAACAGGTTGTCAACAATTGAAACAATTTTTTTTGGCATGTAATGAGAAACTAAGAAATATGTACTCTAAAATGTCGGTGTCCAACAAATATCGAATACAAACACTCCTAACAAGCCCCGAAATGCATCGGACACACACCAATACGTGTCCATTTTTTAAAATTTTTTAAAAAATTTCGACACACAAATATGTTTTGGACACTTTTTTGACATGCTTAGGGCACATTTTAGACAATTTTGTGCTAAATTTTCGCTTATATTTGGTATCTTTGGCAATTACAAAGTGTAATATGATAAATTTAAAATATAGATGCTGACTAATATATGAAAAGTTTGCTATATTAAGTTTTGCCTTAATTTATTAAGTAATATTATTATCAATATTATTGTTCTACTATAATAGATTGTTAAAGAAATTATAATATAATTTATTTACATTGGTCAATTGCTCACTTTTTTAATGAATTTTTTTGGGTGACTACATAAGAATATGCATATATATTACTGATTTAGTATAAAATATACTTGTTTATCGATTAGAAAAATAAAAAAAATATATGTTTTAATTAATAAGTCCCCAATGTGTCATATCCTCATCTCTAGAAAAGTGTGTTGGCATATCGGTATCATGTTGTTTCTGTTTTCCATATTGCTGTCTGTGTTCTTAGCTAAGAAAGAATGAGAGTTTTGAGTCTAGTAAAAGAAATCCCAACGTAAACTACAACATGCGGCAATTTTGTCATCCAAATAATTATTGCTCACCTGATTTTTCAACATCTCCACTATCAGCATCAGTGAAAGCTCCCTAATTGAACAATCAGAATCATCTAGCACCTCAAGTACAGCAGTCAAAATCTGATTGAAATACTGCATCAGAAAAATCAGCAAATTATTAATTTGTTATTAGCACAAATCATCTGCCAACTTATTATAGACGACAGTAATAGTGGCTCATGTTGCTTGCAGCAGAGAGTTTGACCATTTTGCAGCTTGAATGTTGACATTCTGATTTTAGAAATTGCAAAAGGAAACAAGTTGAGCATGGTAAAGACCCAGAACACAACAGAAATGAACACAAGTACAGAATCACATGTTCAAAAAATCAGAAATAAATTCACATTCGTAATTGTCATGTAGTAGCTTTGTGTTTACATATGATGGCAAATTTTCAAAGCAAAGAAAAAATCCACTAACATCCTATCTTCATCAATGTACACGAAGACTCATCAAACAATGATCAGTGAGATCCTGACTTCATTATAATTAACATGCCATTCAAGCCAACCAAACCCTTTGTCCCTCTACCACTTCAAGTACCCTTTCCCTTGTAATTAGTAGCCTTAATCAACAACTCTTCCGCACTCAATATCTTCTAACAGATTCAACCTCTAGTCCTCATGCCCATTAATTGATAAACCAAACATTAGCAGATCTTTACTGTTACTGTTGTCCGTTTCTCATACCCAGTCCAAAGCATAAATAGAGGAGGAAGGTAACATTAAGTTGCTGAAAACCGAAGTAAATTTTTCTCATAACCTTTACTTGGGGCAATGGAGAAATGAAATAACATACGATTGATAGGAGAAAGGCATGTTGGTTATAATAGAGAAAAACACTGGGGTTTTACACAATTTTTCGAGTGCATTTAAAACTGAAAGGAAAAGAACCAGAATCTCTACAGACAAACTTTATTTTATGGAAAAGAATATTAAGCAACCAAAAACAGCAATACATAAAGTGTAGCATAAATAAGGATTTATGATAGGCATGTGGTAAAATCCTTAAAGATAAGAAATGGGCATATCCATAGCAAATTACAAATCACTCCTACAGAAGAAAATACAAGGGTATTCAAATGGTCCATTCCCCTAGAACTCAGCCTCTTAAAGCTAGTGAGAAAAAGGTGATTTGATTAAGGTTAGAGGGCAGCAAAGAAAGAAAGAAATGGACCTAACAAAATTCCCACTGAAGTGAAAAAAGGGATTTGAAATTGCATTTGCTTTTGGAGGAGGTTATTCTAGACAGTAGAATGACATAAGCTACTTCGTATAGCCCACCCTAGTTATTGAGACAAAAGGAATTATTGTTGTACCTACTATTGCTACTCCAGGCTCAAATAGTTCAATGACCCAACATTCCATTGCTTTAAATTCTTGAACTAAATTTCATGGCCCAAACATGGTTGGTTGATTCGATCCTGAAAATGGGGTGTCATGGAAAGACTAGGCCCCACTTACACATACCAAATAGATTCAATGCCGAAGTCTAGGCAGCCTCGACATGCATCTGACCATGACACTAGGCAAATATGTGCCCAAGTCCACACTAATCTTAGCAATGCCTCCGAACTCCACGGGCACCACAATAGAATTGAATGCATGGGCTTCATCTTCTCCACTAAGGCAGACATAAAAACCCTCATCCACTAGCCTTCATCACTGCCTTCAAGAGAATAAGAGTCGGGTTAAAAGCAGTAGAGTATGAGCATCTACCAGCTTAAGTGTTTTGAAACATCCCCAACAATGCAATACCCTTTCATCACATATACCCACCAACCAAAATGTCACCACCAGAGGGCTGCACCTTCTGACTAACTCTCCTCAAAGCCTTAGGAAGGATCTCCAATTCTCACATCTAGACCCACCAGGTATAAATGGAACTTCCGAAAATTTTGCCGTTACAACCCAGCCAGATATAAACAACCAAGGCAGACGAAATTAATAAACTTATCCTCAAACATGCAAATCAATCAATGGATTTAGTTGAAAAGCCCTAAAATAACAACCCTCTATCTGCTTCCCCTTACAAGAACCGCAACACGAACTTATTAAAAAATTCTGACCCCAAATTTCACACGTCCTACTTTCATGAATCCATAGGGTTGAAAAATCTATGAATATATGACAATAAGAATACTACTACCCTCTGAACTAATGGTTGCTACAGTTCATATTTAAATTGCAAAAAGGTGACTGTTCTTTTGCTTCCATAACTTTATTATTATCTAAGTATGAACTACATGCTCAACAATTTCAGGAAAAAAAGATATTGTATAAAGAAACAATCTCCATTTGATATGGCTTGCTCAGATCTTTCAAGCCAAAAATGAAAGCCTTTTTTCAATCTGAATGAATTAGATAGCTCAATCATCATCACACAAAAAGAAGAGATCTATCTAAAACACAGAGAAAAATAAACAAAAGGATTGGGGGAAGACACAGAACTAAGATTTAGCAATTAAAAGATAAAGCAATAAAATGTCTTGGACATAAGTCACACAGTCATTGCTCCTTCAGTCTTAGCCTCTGCAGATCAACAATCAGCTGGAGAAACAAGGAAATAAACAGACAAACATAGAGGAAAGGAAGGAGTACTAGAAAAGCAGGTTCAAATCTTGGAAGTATGGTAATTCCACAAAATGTCGATGAATATAAGGCTGTAAAAACCTTACTTCTGGCCAGTCTTAGCACAACAGGCAGATAGTGTCATCAAGAGCATGGATCAAAATATCAACAGATTTCTATATATTGGCTGCTATTGACATTTAACAAAATCAGATATTATGGTGATATGTAGCCGCATCAAAAATATCAGAAATTCGGCCAACATATCAGCCACTATAAAACCAGAATATTTTCTTTTATATGCATATTTAATTCTTTATATATATATATATATTTGCTTTATTTAGCCGGATATGTTGTTTCAATAGAAATCTACTAGATTTTAGCCAAAAACCAAGATTTCATTGGCAATTTTTGAATCAAAACCAAAATCCAATGAAGACTTAAAACATCTGGAAGGTAAAAAAGTCAATATATACTCTAGTTTATATTTTGAAATTGTAGATTTGTGCCGTATAAGCTTAATTACAAGTGTTGTACATTGTTGAATTTTAAATATTTTTATATTGAAAATATAAAGTCAGTTTGTAGTTTTTGTTAAGATTATGCTTGGGGTTTCATGAATTTGTTCCTAGAAATCTTAATGTGTTGTTTATTGCTAAATTTTTCAGTTGATTGTTCTAACTAAATCAACAACAATAAGCACGGTTTTCCATATATATGATATAACGAAATCTAAATTTCACTATTTTAGAATATAACCCAATTAAATGTGGTCATGGGTCAATGGCTTCTGATACAAGTGTGTATCGACCAATATGTCCATATTTACAGCCGCAATTGGTGCCGATACAGATTTTTTAATCCATGATCCAAAAGGGATAGAAAGGAATAAATGGATGAGAAGGCAGGAATGAACAGAGGAGGATGATCTATGTAAGCCTCCCTCAATGATTCCCGATAGTTCCAAACCAAAATGCTGTAATATATAAGCAATTCATTTCAGGCATTTAAGTTACACTGTTTTACAGACGCATGATATGACAATTGAACATACCTTGGTCCACACAGAGGGATCATTGGAAACTGATGCCTCCACTAACTGCTGAAGTGCACCAAGCTTGCCAGCAGTAGGGCTTCCATCACTCCCATCGCAAATCTAAGATAAAACGGGAAGTATAAAACAATCACAAAGAGCCATCATTAAAATATTAGCAATCAGACACACAGGCAAGGACTTGTGCACTCAAGCATATGCACAGACAAACAGAGGGAAAAGCAGAGGGGAGAAAGTTATCACTAATCTCAACATAATTCAATATTGCTTCTGTAACCAAGGGGTGGCACATCTTCCATTTCCAAAAGAAAAATAGGTCCCCCCCCCCCCAAGATCATCATGTCCTAGACTATCAAGGAAGAATAGATTTTGTTCCTAGTATATCATGGCTTAAACTATCAAAAAGTCATGAAAAGTGCCCATCAAGAAGACTAATTAAATTTTGTTCCTATTACATCATGTCTTTGACTATCAAGAAAGAATATATTTTGTTTTTATTGAAAATGGCATTCCTCTAACTTCTAAAATTAGTAAGGTATCCATCAAGAAAACTAATTAGACATGTTCTTATGATGGAGAATAATTTCTCCAAAGTACCGCATATTGAAGAACTTTGATATCAAAGGCCTACCAAGTGGAGGATTTGAGGAATGCTAGGACCAGTTTCAGAAGTAGAATTAATCTTCAATGCAGTAACTTTTGAATCGTTCACATCCAACTCAGCAGGCACTTCACTTTCAGGCATGAAACCTGCACTCACTCCAAGGTGCTCTGGACTCATCAGCCCATTGAAGTCCAAACGTGGCGTGGTTGTATTCCCCACATTTTCAATACCATCCACATTTTCAACCCGGACCCCCAAGGCACCCAAGCTTTCACCAGCAGGATTAGTTACATTCGTCATATCTTTTATTCTAGAACTCACAATATCACTGTTCGATCCTGTTTCAATGTGCTCATACAGGTGCTCTTGAGTTTCATCAGAATTAGTTTGGTTTATCAGGATACTGATCTGGTTTGACTCCATAGTGGAATTCCATTTTCTGCCTCCATCACTATCAATGGAACCAGCAGAATATCTCCCAAGAAAATGGCTTTTCTTTGACACCACCGTATACCCCTCTTCAGAAGATGTTCCCACAACATCATATGGATCATAAGAGGATTTAGATCGCTGTCTCTCCTTTTTACTTTGTATGAAATTCATTAGGTCCACTTCTATACGAGGAGTGTACTGCTTAAGCGCTCTCCTTAAGGAATTCTGCTCTTCGACTGATAAACTCAGTATAAAATTTAGCACCGCCGTTGGATCATAGTGTGAGTAAACAGATATAAAACATGTAATAGCAGCACCCTTCAATTTTGTATTCTTATCATGAATCAACGGAGTCAATTTACCAAGCCACAACTTCAGTATGCCAAGGTTGCCAGAGCCTTCTGAAGTCAGAGAATGCTTGTCAAAAGAAGTAATTGAAAATTCTATGACAGCCAATTTTGCCTTTGGTGACCTCTGTTCATCTAATGAACGAAGCAAGGCAGGTAACAAAGAATCTATACCATAAGTTTTACTCACAATTTGCAGGGTTGCTGAGCAAGGTTGCCTAACTAACTCCTTTGGATCAATTAAACGTGAGAAAACGTGGGGCAAGATTCTTTCCATATAACTTTCAAAAGGCTTTCGGCAAGATGGAATTATTTCTGCAAGTGTCAAAAGAGCAGCCTGTGCAACCTTATGATGGGGATCATCCAAGTGCTGGAAAAACAACTTCATCACCTTTTCAAAATTCTGAACAAGTTCTTGAATTCCTTTAGGGCCTTGCTCCAGCAAAGAACGAATATAATTGAAAGCAGCAACTCTTGCACACCAGTCAGAACTTGGACTGAGCCCCTCACTCAGAGCATCATTAAGAGATGTTGGGCCATCCATGTAACTGGGCACTTCCCCTGGTGACATCTGGCTATCATCAAAACTTTTTCTTCTGCCTGAAGACATTCTCCCAGTTGCATTCTTTCTTGACAATGGTCTCTGAAAATTGGGAACATAACTAGCTTGTGAATCCCTAAAACTTGTATATCTATGGGGTGTTTCCAAGTAATGCCGATCCAAGTGAGTGTTTATGTATCTTCTTGCCTCCCTCATCTCCACAATATTATCAGTTGAGCTTCTTTCCGGTAGTCTTTCAGAAGTACTCTTAGCTGAGTATGACGCAAGTGTCAATGATGGCTCATTAACAAAGCTACTTCTGTATGATAATTTGCTAGCATCTTTGGAAGCCTGTATATCAGATATAATGTCAGAAAGAACTAAGCCACCATTACGGTTGTTTCCTTCGTTGATGGTTGACAATTTTGAGTCTGCAGCTAAAGTGTTTGTAGCTTGAGTTGAAGCAGGAACAGCAAGCGGGAATGGTGGATCACGCGATGATGGAGGGTCAACTCCTGGAGAATGAACAACAAAAGAAAAATTTAGCCATTCTCAATTGAATCAAAAAAGAATTACCATTAACTATAATCACCAGATACTCAAGAGTAAAGTTCTTTTTCCAAAAAAAAAAAAATGCTGTATATAAAGAATGAGAAGAAAACATGCTAGCTGGACAAGTTAATCTTTACCTAGATCCAAACTAGATCGAAGTGTTGATGAGTTATGTTTGTCAGACAAATCTAGACCCCTAAGCATACTTTCAATAGCTGTAACCTTCTGTTTGCTAGAGTGAAGTACACTTTCAAGGCTACGTTCAGGCCCTTTGCCAAGTGATTTTGACTGAGACAAAAGCAGCCCAGAAGACACTGATGTCCCTGAGGCTAACGTTGCACACTTGTCCATTGCAACTATAGCAGAAGTCCCATATCCAGGGAGATTTAAGGAAGCAGATGACTGAGGTGTAAATGCCACGTTTCTATCACGAACAGAAGGTGAAGCATGCCGTCTGTGTAAACCTCCCTCTTCTTCATTTATTATCTGCTAACAACAATGGCATTATCAGTTTTTCCAAAATGTCAAGCATTGGATTGAAAGAAGTTTTTAGGAATCAATGGAGAAGGGTGATATACCCTCTGTATAACAGGATCAAAGGATTGAAACAGGCGCCTGGAACGTTCTGGCCAAGTTTTTGCGAACATTCTATAGCAAGTTCTAGCAGTTGATCTCACCTGTCAAATTTGACATTGCAATCATTTGTTACTCAAGTCTCAAAAAATTTGATGGGGCATATACCAACAGAACAGAGTGCAGATAGCACAACACTGCAACCACGTGCAGCTGCAAAGACCAAAAAAACAAACGCCCATTAAGGGCATATATATATTCATCTGGGAGATGTTAAAACTCTACAGGAACAGTCCACAGCTTTAGGTCATTATTTCATCAGAGAGAAAAATCTTCCAGTACCTCACTCATTGCATCTCCTACACAACACTTAATAAGATCTTCATACAGATCAGCAGATCTCTGTATTTCAGGTGCATCAGGCCAATATTCAAGAATTAGAAGTGCATATTCACAGCACCTGCAACAGGAAAAAACAAAAACAATTGAGAAAGGAAAACACAGTTACAAAACCACACACATCATCGAAAGCACAAAAACCTTGCACGAAGTAATGCACTTCTATCATTCTTTGCAGTGTCAGCTATTCGTGGAATTATCCGAGCAACTTTGCAGTTTCGTAACATCTAGAAAACCAGCAAGTACAGGCAGAATTATGATAGAAATACTGATATGAAAGGAAGATAAGGTTGCGTTTGTTGGCAATAATTGAATTGGAGGAGTTAGAAAAGGTACTCAAAAATTTGACCACCATTATCATCCTTCATTCCAATCCTTGCCAAACAAATCTAACCCATTAAGTAAATAAATTATGATGCTAAAGCTACCGTCTTGATGCAATTATCTGCAGACTCTGCAATTACAAGTACAGTTATCACAACAAGCTTAAAGAGCACCTGAAATAAAAGTCGCAAGGTCAGAAAGATGATAGTGTGTAATAATCACACTTCACTGAGCAAGAAATAAAAATAAAAAATAAAAAAAGGAAACTTACAGGGATAAACATCTCAGCACAAGCTTCAAAATCCCCCAGGAGTTCCTTTGATAAAAAGCTTAACAGATGACAAGCCTTAAGAAACAAATAGGTAGACAATTAATATAATTTAGACCAATATATTTGCATGTCCACAAATGAACTACTGAGATGACATCAATCCTGCACTTTCTTATCAATAGGTAGACTTTCTAGTAGTACATGTTAAGAAATTTCTGCCACCACAATCAGAAGCCAGTAAGCCATCATCTTCACCAAATTATTCAACTAAATCGTTTCCGATATATGCTTTGATGCACAATGCATGAGAAATATTGTTTATGAGCCAGTTTAGTAGGGAAAACTGTTTTCAGTTTTATGTTTCCAGTTTTCATTTCTTTTTCTAGCTTTACCTTACCAAAGTATTACTAGAAAATATAATTTTTTGTTACTATTCAAAATATTTTCTTCTCTCTATTCTGTAAATTGGATAATGATTTTAAAAATGGCACAGCTTTTTCAGTATATTACTTGAAAAGTTAAGAGAACATCCTCAAAAAATTTATTTTCTTTATACATCCTGCCACTTATTAATTCTCATTTTAGGATTTATTTGTTCGACTAACAAAGGGATTGACAATCAATCGATAAAGATTCATCGATAGCCGCTAGAAAGGCATCAATCAATCACCTATCATAAGAGTTTTTAAACAAAGCAAGTTACTCAGAACTCGGTTGGAAACTAATAGTCATAGCTTGTTTGAGCTCCAGTTGACAAGTCGAGCTCAAGCATAACACAAGCTGGTTTGGTGAAGGAACCGTGTTTTAGGCACTACTGACTATTTTCTTTTATTAAAAACCAACAAATTAATTCGATTTGTGATAGTTTGGTTTGATCATCTAGCAAGCTTTTTCCTCAAGAAGTTAATGATACAAGCTTTAGTCAAATTTTGAGCTCGTCAAAAAAGAAAATCTAGCCTAACCAAAGTATCACTCAGCTTAAGCAAACAATAATGACCATTCAAATTATTAACAATGTAATAGTTCAATTAACTATGCACGAATAACAGATTTCATCAACTTACAAGAACAGGAGAGAAACTGTAATATAATTAAGACAACTTCTTTGGCAACTCATACCAAATAACATTACTATACCTCCCAATGTTAGAAGTGTTCTTCTAAAAATTGCAAGCCCACAAAAAATTTTAGGCAATCATCATGGAAACGACAAAAAATAATAGTCTGCTTTCAATATTCATATAAAAAATTGATTAACAAAGTAAATCAAACTCCCTTAACATGTATTATAACTTAGTTCAAATTTGGACATCTATTTACTAGTTTGTAAAGTAAAATGTCGGCTTTCAGAAATCCCAAAATTTGGGGTACAATATAGATTCAAATTTTGAGGAAAACAACTCAGTATTGGAAAATATAAAAAACCTCAAAGGGTAGGTTAGGAAAGCAGAGTCACCCATGTTTTCTGATTGTGGTTGGGTTTTTTCTGGTTGGGGGCGGGGCGGCAGGAGGGAGATACCACAGTTTCGTGTTTGGTTAAAAAAAGAAAAGAACTTTGACGTGGTGGGGCTTGCATAATCTCTCCCACTCAACAATCAAAGGCAATGGCCAATGGCAAATGTGGCAATCAATGGCTAACGACAGCAGCCAACAGAGACAACTTTTCAAAACCAAATGTAAAAGATCTTTTCTAAGTTCTCCAGAATTCACAACAATGGTGGCAAACTAGAAAATATGTTTTCAAGTTTTGCAACCAGAAAACATACACATTTGAACAAGAAACTTCAATTTTCGTCTTCCTTTAAAAGCTTTCAAAAGAAAAAGGCTAGTCCTCGGCAATTGAACAAGCCCTAAGAATTCAAGCATTTGGAAATAACCCACAACAGCAAGACACAGACAACAGTAATTTTTGGCAACAATAATTTAAGAATAATGAGCTGGACAAACACATCATAACAGCAATCGAATCACAAATGCGAGGAGAAGGTAATGAACAATTAGAATTTACAAGTTGAAGAACGCCAAGGTGGAGCAATCAACTAAGTTCATTTTCAGTGAAATGCAATGAAGAACAGGAATGACTACTTGCAGATCCAGTTTTGTCAAGCCAGGCATTTCATTTTCAAATACACATTGACAGTGAACATAGGGACCTACTAAGGAAAACTAATTGTCTTAGAAGTGATCTACAAATTTTATTTATCATCAATAAAAAGGAGTTTCAGTGAATTGATGGATCTCTTGTCTGTTATTTTTAAATTTGATCCAGAATCAGCTAAAACAATTTAATGAGGATTACACATGCATATGCAAAAGTCCATCCAATAGTTTTACATAAGAAACGTCCTACAAATCAACAAAGTCATTAAAAAGAACACACTTCTGTGCTAACACTCTTGCCCACCAAAAAATAGACAGATACTGACAAACCATAATTATTAGAAAAAAAAAAAAGAAAAAAGAGCAGTAATCTCACTTGCATGCATCAACACAAGCAGTCCACAAGAGAAAAATACTAGCTGAAAATTCTAGCCAAAAAAAATCATCTGCAACATGGCACTAACCAGCTCTACTTTGATATCTATTAGTCCAATTACCATGTCTCTACAACAGGAAAAAAAAACCAGAAACAATCAGTAATTGATGTAGGATGGGTCGGGTACCAGAGAATTCCAAATCAGCAGCCCAACTCAGATTATTTCAACCGCAATCACTACTGCAGCCTGCCAAAGTAATCAACATAATCTCAAGGAGAGACAGCCGAGTAGAATAAAGATGGGGATTAATAAGGATAGTTAAAAATACAAAGAAAAAAAATTGAGGAATCACTCACCCTACAAAAAGACTCTCACATTTGATAGTTGCAGAGGGAATCACTCAACCTAAGTGTAAGGAATCATTCAACTAACAGGACTTGCTACTCTTTAAGGAGATCAACTCAGTTGATTTTTAATTAACCTCAACTAATCTGCTTAACAAATTGAGAATCCAATTTAAAGGAAGAGAACTTGGGAAACAACAAGTAGATTAACTCCATGTTGGGCTGATTAAATCCCCTTTCCAGCTGGCAGGGACAAGTGTGAATTCCCAAATGGGGTTGCCTTTCTTGGGACCCATCCCCTTCTTTACTTGACTGTCTCTCCTTGGGGTCTCACTCGATTTTTAATGAACTTCAACCTATCTGCTTAACAAAACAGGTTTCCAATTTAAAGGAAGAGAACATGGAAAAGAACAAGTGGATTAACTCCACAATGGGCTTATTAAATCCCCATTCTGGCTGGCAGGGACAATAGTGTGAGTTCCCAAATGGGTTGTCTTTCTTGGGATCCATCCCCTTCTATACTCTACTCGGCTGTCTCTCCTTGAGGCTAATGTTGTTTAATTTTGGTGGCTGCAGCAGTGATGATGATTTGATTTTTATTTAACTTCAACCTATCCGCTCAACAAAACTGGTGTCCAATTTGAAGGAAAAGAACATGGGAAAGAACAGGTGGATTAACTCCAAGTTTGGCTGATTAAACCCCCTTCCTGGCTGGCAGGGACAGCAGGACCCATCCCCTTCCCTACTCTACTCGGCTGTCTCTCCTTGGGGCTAATGTTGATTAATTTTGGTGGGCTGCAGTAGCAACGGCAGTTGAAATAATCCGATTGGGCTGCTGATTTGGGATTCTTGCGTACCTGACCTGTCCTACATCATTGATAAAGAGAGACATTAGCCCCATCCTTATATTTTCAATAATCCTTATCAGTACAACCTCCAGTTTATTTTCATACATACATCCACATCAGTAATTCAGCTGGCACTCATGAAAAGCAAGGTCCAAATGATTACATGATAAGATCCTTCTGAAGTGAAGGGAAATGCCAGGGACTGAAAAGTTATTTTCTAAAGCCATGTGAAACTTGCAGAATCCAGATTATATATTGCTGAGAGAGAAGCATGCTACCCTGACAGTGAATGAAAACATCTGCATTGGTATTTGTCATGACCATATCGCTATTAAATATATTAGACAACACGTATCGACATCAGATATATCTAAAGCAAAAAACATTCTGTAATTCGTAAGCTAACAGACAAATATCAGCTAATATATTGACAAAATATCGAGTATATCAACCAATATTTGCGGTATCAAAAAATATCAAATATTAACCAATATTTCATTCCACTTCTTTGTCCGGAATTTGGATTCTGCAAGCCTCACATGACTCTGGAAAATTAATTATTTATCAAAATTTAATAAGCTGAACCCTGCTATGAAACAGCCTAGTCATAAATAATTCAATCTACAATAGATCAAGTTGCAGAGGTGTTAATGCAGCAGCCCTTTGTAGAAGAAATAGGCCCAATGACCTTGGCACCAGACAAAAATTTAATGGCCAAAGTGCAAAAAATGAAGATCATACAATTTTCTTGTCCTGTACTCAGAAATTATACCTGGAAACAATTAGCTTCAAATTTCAGATACTGGTAAAGCCATGTATTAGAAGCACTATCCAGAATAAGAATGACGATAAAAGTATGTACTCTGTGACAATACCCATTGACTTTGGCGTATGATATAAGTGCCACCCATCCTAGGTGATAAAGCTATAGTTAAAGGAAAGGCGTACAGAATCCTTTCAGAAAACTTGCCTCCGCCGACAATCTCAACCACGGATCGGGGAAAAACTATCAAGCCAATAAGATGTAACAATGCACTCTTAATTTCATTTTTGTCCCTTATTTTGACTCTGCCTCAATTAAATTATGAGAAGCTTCAATTTATGTGGTCCAGTTTCTCATGGTAGCCATATCAGAACCACCTATCTTTAAAAAAAAAAAAAATTCATTGAAAAGGACAACCTTCAAGGCATGTATGCGGCATCCTCCCACCACATCCCCACCGCCCCAAAAAAAGGAAACAGATAAATAAATATATATATGAGAACAGAAATATTATGCAAAATTGGGGGAAGAAGCATTGCATGCCCACATAGGACCAGGGGATTATTTAACTTTGAAGGTGGACTGGACAGGAGATAAGGATCTGATGCAATTACCAACGAAACAAAAGACATTTGTTCAAGCAGAGATTCTTCCAAGTACTTAAATATGAAATGCATGAGTAAATGCGTGGACATGAAGATTCCAAAACATGCAAAAGACACTGGATTCCAAATGAGGGGGAAGGAGCCAAATACACAATCAATAGACAATAACACAGGAGGGAAAAACAAAAGAGGAAAAGTAGAGTAAAAATGAATTCAAGGACAGAAAAAGAAAATGGAAAAACACACAAAATGATAAAAATAAGATCTTGAAAGCTACGAGTACTACTTTTTACTGGTAAGGACATACTTGCTTCACAATACTAGACCTTCGATCAGACAACTGTGTACTCAAAGGACCAATAAGTTGCTTTAGAAGACCACGAAAACATGGATAATCAGCTGCACCTGAAAGAAGAAAACATACCAGAATTATTTAAGTAAATCGTTTAAAAAATATAACAATTCCTAGCAATTTTCAGGAATGTAATAGACCAGCGATTCCGAACAACATTATTCATGGAATCATTACATACCCCACACATGACAATATCCCAACAGACTGACCCATAGAAATCAATATAAAATAAAATACACAACCAAGCAGATCATAGAACTACCGAAAATTGTTTGCACCATTCATCCAGTAATTAACAGACAATCCCAAAAATGCTGCAATAAACTTATAGAGATTTACATCTACATGTAAATGACAGGCACTTCTACCACTCCTTTAAAGAAGAATAAAAAAAGAAAAAGAAGAAAAAAGAGCAGCATCAACTTGAAATCAACCACACAGGGAGGCGGGGATAAATTCAGACAAAAGGTATCTGATGAGCAAGAGAATTACTCGTGCTGCTCAGAGCACACAAATGCTCACTAGTGTTACAGCACTGATGAAGAAAAGCTCATTGTAAAGCATCTAATCAGAAGAAATCCATTCACAGTACTCAGCATAAAATGCTCTCAAGAGAACTTTTATGTTCTAGTTCTTTGTAAATTAAGTAAAGCAACCACTTGACAACAATAATATCATCCCTTCAACACAACAGATTAGCACATAAGACACAAGACATTTACCAGCCAACAAAAAATGAAAAATCAAAAGTTATGATTGCATAAGTCAGAAAGAAAATATGAGGGGACCTCCAATAACAAGGCCTTCGACTCTCTGCATGGCTGCTATACGAATAGACCAATCTTTTTCTGGTACAAGTGTCAAAGCTATCTTCTCAACTTCCCTTATAAGCTCCTTCTCCGTATACACTTTCACAGGTTCTACGGGTTTTTCTGTCACATCACTGTCTCCTGCCGAGACAAAGCAAAGATAGTCAGTGAAAGGCAAGCAAATTTTCTACAATGTCAAACCATTACAGGGAGGGAAGAGAGAAGTTGATCCATAGCTACAAATAAATAACAAGATAATGGCATTTACAACTAGGAAGCAAGAATACTTATTTTGGGTAGCGTATCAATGTTGGATATATATCCGACACTAACACTCTCCAAACACACTCAGACATATTTAATCTAAGCATGTTGTGACACATTTGGAGCTAAGGACATGTTCACACTCATTGGGGATACATTTTGGATATTTTATAATTTTTAAAACAAAAAAGGTTATTAATTAAACCTCCATAGGTTTGTGCTGATTAACAAAGATTCTTAAACAACATAGTCTAGTTGGAGAGAACTAGCTATTCGAAGTTTGAACCCATTACTCATTAATTAAGAAACAGAGAGAAAGAGCATGTGATGGTCTAATTTATATCAACTAGAAAATAAGAGAGAATACAAGTGTTGGTGGATATTTCCCCCTAACTAAGAACAAAAGAGAAAGGGCGATCTTACAGTCTATTAATTGCCATTTGCATGGTGTGGAGTTTTGAGCTCTTATTTAGTGTTAAATACTATTATTTTGTCTATCGATTATATTCTCCTATAAATCAGTAATACAGCTATTCGTTAATCTATCCTCACTCCCAGAAGTGTTGTCCTATTTTTTTAGAAAAATTACAGGAAGAAGTGGCCATGTTGTCCATCTCCCATGTCTTTGTCCCTGCTTCTTGGAACACATGCACAAATGAGAATGGTAATAAAAGTTACGACAAGAAACTCCCAAACCATTTTCCATAGGAAACTAGCAAAGCTTAAATTTTGGATCCATAAAAAGCTAACCAGCTTCGTTTACGGAGTGATACATAAACCAATTGCTAACATGGATAACAGCAAACTTATCAAAACAAAAAAAATAAACAACAATTTTATTCTTCAGCGTTTATCATCAATCAGACAACCCCTTCCTATTTGAATACCATCAACACTAATCACCTAATTAAACTTTAAGTAACTACTAGGATTAGATCATCACCAACATTTATTTGGTCCTTAACAAAGCCATTTCCAAACCATTGTGTAAAGTCATCCGGGCATATGGCAAAGAACAAATGCAATTGAATCAGAAAGAATTAAGTTGAGAAGGAGCCATTGTTCTCACAATTTATATCCTCCACTTCATTGACTAAATGTTCAGACAATTTTTCAAATATATGTGAATTTTTCAGCTTATAAAGCACTCAACAAATTAATAGCCTTTATGTATCCCTAGCATGTGTAACTCATAACTCAGATCCCAGAATGGCAAATGGGGAAGCATTTTTAAAAGGGTACTCTGAAACTACGATTGCATCACAGAGTATAATCTACAGAAACATATTCAAACCTCAAAGAGCTTCCACATAATACAGAACCACATTGCTTACCTCTAACCCAAAGGAAAGACCAACTAGTACACTATTTCACTCTAACTTCACAGCGCATAACAGAAAGATATAGAATGGAAGTGAAGGCTTACATAAAACTCTAAATTTCAGATTCCAAGTAATGGACAGAAAGATACTACATTATCATATGGTTAGAAGCAAACCGGTCTGAACCAAAGAGCAACAGCCCCAACATGGAGATATTTAGGGATATATTCTGTTTAAATAATGTGATTATGTCCATATACAGTAATTAATCCATTCCTCCACTGTCTTTGCAAACTGATCCATCCAAAGAATTAAAGTCCAGTAAAATGCAAAAGAGAGAAAATCTGACCAGGTTTTCTAAACAAAGGGAAGGCGTTGCCACTTTACAGGAAAAGAAAATCAAACCATATTTCTATCAAGCTGTTCCAGAATAACCATATACCTTGAATAGTCAATTATTGAAGCTTTTACAGTATCAAATTTTATAAGTGCAGTATTGGGGGATGGAGAGCAAATATTTTTGAACAAACTAAAAAAAAAAAAAAAAACTATTTCAGCTAAAACAAAAATGCATTTCAGCCATCCTATGCATACTAGTTAATCACTTTTTTCATAAGTAAGATTTTCCACCACTTATTTATTGGTGAAATGATGTTCCACCACTTGTAACAATGCTAACTAATTCTAGCAAGAGGACGTGACATTTTCTATATGCCACAGAGAATGTGTCTTCTATTTATAAGAATACATTACTTATGCCTAAAGGCCCTAAAGGCAGAATAAAAATCTAAACTTGAGGTATTGAAAAGTTTGTAGAAACTGATATGAGTCGGCTAAGTTATTCTTTCCCACATTTTTGCCTCCCTGACGAAAAAGTGTGGGTGTGCAACTGCTAATGATTTCCAAGATATTTGGATATCAATTTTATGAATTTCTCTTTAAAATTACTTATAGTGTAATTTGTAAGTGCATCTTAAACACCAAGGAGCTTGACTATCTTCTTTACACTTAACCAAAATTTTAGGCAAAACTCCAACACTCTCTGCAATTCCATTATTATTCCTCAGCATAGTGCATTAATTACGCCCACAAAAGAAAAAAGAAAAGCAACAAAAAATCAATAATTTGAGGGCAAGCCACCCAGATACAGATACATAGGCCACAACTACCTTCAATGTTGGTCCCATCAACAAAATTCATAACTCTAATATGATTATAATCTGATTCATGTAACAATGTTGCATCAAATGTAGATAATAACAAAACTACTCCCAGCATACACTTTCCCTAATAATTCCTTCTCTATCCCCCTTTCCCTGCTTCCAATAATATTACACAAAACTGCTTTAATAGAACAACTGAAGACAGCTAGATGAGAGAAGGGGGAAAAGGAGAAGATGAGGAGCAAGCAAGCAGAGAGCTATTCACAGCTATTGCCAGCAGAACATTACCACTTCAGGGGAAAAAGCTGTGACAAAAGATTGTATTCCCTTTCTTGATTGTCACACATGATTCCCAAGTGAAGAACAGTTTCTTTCTAGAAAATTTCTGAAACAAATCCAAACACTAATTACTAAAATTAAAGGTCCAGCAAAAAGGCACCCGATTTCAGAATTTTGGATCCTTGAACTATAAATCATGATGCATGAAAAAACACCTCAACGAAAATTTTGAGGTAAAAAAATATCATAAAGGTAGAATCCAAGGGAATCTCCTCGTCGTAGTATGTGGCTATTATATTAAGTCAAAACATAAACACTGGATACAGATACTATTTCAATTTTTTCTACCTAATTTGGTGCAAATTTTCAATATGAATATTGCATTTAAGTTGTTACAGTTAACCTTCATTAATTTGTGACCTTCATTCACCAACATGAAAGCTTATGACAGTACGAGGGCATCCTAGTCATAGCTTCAGTATTCCCTGTACTTACTAGACAGAGTGGAGTAATGAAAATAGACAAGAAAGAGATCAAAGCAACCAAACCTCCAAACAACGACGTCTCACGTGAAGAATTCTTGGCTTTAGGACTACTTCTTTTTTGATTAAGGGTGGCCAGCTTATGTTCACCAGCAGCACTTATACCAGTCATTCCATTTGCAGATTGGACCTTCGGTTCAATCCTCTCCAGCCTAGCATTTATATCCTTCACCTGCAATTCAACAAATAATAGTGTCTAAAGAAATCAATATAAAGTATAGCTAATAGATTATATTAGGTTCCCATGATCTTAATTTTAAATGAGATAGAAGTAAACTTTTGCACCCAACTATTTAAGCAACAATGTATCATGCACCAACCGGCATATCAAAGCAAGAACAGAGGTTGCTTTGTAAAACGCATGTCGATGTCCCTTTTAGCATTGGATTAGTAGCCCTACTTGCCCATCAAAGAGCAATAACCAAAAAGTTTGTTGGGTAATTACCATATATGAAGGAAGTTGATGGCGCTGAAGTTCATCTCGAAATTGAGGCCCAATCTGTGTATACATCTCCTGGAAAAACACAGCTAAATTACCTCATCATTGGTCACACAACAAATAAAATCTCATGACTTCATATTCCACATTCTCATTACATTTGCATCCAGACTCAAAAGAATATTAGACACCAATGAAAATAATAGTATTGACATCGATCATAGTCATATTAGTATCAGACATACCGGACAATACATTTAGGTATCAATCATATTGAAATTAAAAAATTTACAACAAATCACAACTTAATAGAAAAATATCAACCGATATATCAGCCAAATATTGAATATATTAACCGAAATTTTATCGCAATATTGTAAAATATCATTATCCGAGGCCCAATACTGATATTTATCTGCTAATATTTCATCCCATGTATAGAAGTTTAGTTTAAACTTACAATAAAGCATGAAGAATCTCAACATTTGCTTTTCCCATTTCTCTCTTCAATGTATGTGTGTGTGTTTATTTCATGAATATATATTCCAGCTTGGAAAAATATAAGCAGTCTCCATCACAAAGTGGTATTTTTTAGGAGCATAAAGAATTGGGCCTAAGACTTAGGGGAAAAGAGGCTCTAAGTCTAAATTAGAAGGATTTTTGTCGTCTAACGCTAAGCAGATGATAAATCATTAATCCTCAACTTATCACAGAGATATCTTGAGGTCGTTTGGGGAGGGGGGGGGCATCTACATCCTCTAATTTCAGCACTTCATTTGCTGGTTTCACACTTATTTTTCACCAAAATTAATTAATATCCCTTTGGCATAAAATTTAACTTATTATTGGTAACTGCTTGTTTCATGTGCTATTTTGTACTAGGTGGAGCTGGGGGTGGTTCCTGGGTATAACTAGGTAATTTGTGGTTTTGGACTGCACCTCCACCCTACACAAGGGGTATGATTATTCTTTTGCTTAACTCACTGACCTGAAAGGGGGGGGGGGGATCAGGTTTCTTTAGGTATACTTATGGTGGCCTGATCAATTGTGAAAAACAAAAAATACTTTTGGAAAATGTTTCAAAAAGGGAAAACTAGCTATTCAAGTGTGGCAAACTGAGGCTATTTTCTGAATTTTTTTTAGAAAAACAAATAAATTTGGAAAACATTCAAATCATTCTATTTTCTAACTTTGAATTGAATTTTGGAATACTGTAAGGCCTAGTTTCGTTGCACCTAGAATTCAAAATTGAAATTCAAATTTGAAGCCTAATTCCATTTCTATTGCTTGCCATAGACGGAATTGGAATGCTAATTCCATATTCCAATTCCTTGAAATTGAAAATATTGTAAGAGATTTCTTTATAATTTTTAGGGGTAGAATAAAGAATTGTATTTCTAAGGCGAGAACCATTAGATAAAATATTTTCGGTTAGTTTGAGTCAGGTAAAGGTCAAAAAAGTGTTGTCTAAAAATATATGCATCTACAAAATAGTCTATATCCAAAAAAAAGATTTGATAAAATTATATTATATTAAATTTTATATATTAAAAAATTATAATTTCTATTAGGCTACTTATATCTTTTATTTTTTATGTACAAATTAAAAAATTAAGCATATGCCAATTTTATTTTTATCTCAGAATTAAAATTCCTTATATAATTCAAAGAATAAAATTTAAATTCTACTCAATTTCGATTCCAACAGAATTTGAATTGCACTTATATTTCTAAATTTAAATTCTAATTCCACAATCCAAACAAGACCTAAAAATTTTGACTTTTATAAATAAGTGTCTTCATAGTTATCTAAACCACTCTTTCAAACCAATCTTTTGATAATTCGTGATGATAAAAACATTGTTTTGTGAGCATTTAAATAAAATTATATGCCAAATTCAAAGCAATACAGATAAAATATATAATATGAGAAATTGATTTAATCTCATGATACATTTGATCCTTGTCATTTTAAATCACCTTACAATAGTTATAAATGATATCTTTCACGCATTGGGGAATGGGGTAATATTGCTTAATATAAATAGCAAAAATGTGGTCCTATTATCAACATTTGGGTTACCATCTAACCTAATGGATTCTATGGTTTAAAAAAATTATGATTTACGTTAACTTAATGACAAAATTTAACTAATTACATTGTTAATAACTTAAAAGATTATTATTATAAGGAATTAGGGTGCTATGAATGGTCACATTTCAACTAATTGACAATTGACTACCATAAATAAAGCTATAAATGAATTAGGTATCACTTTGGTAGACTAGTTAATTTGGTAAGTTCAAACTCGACTCATAAACTTATCGAGTTAAGCTAGAACAAATTGAGTTAAAGCTCGTAACCGAGCTATCCTACATTGAGTTCAAGCAGTTGATTTAAAAATTTATACCTAAACAAGATCAAGAAATATGCTTGAGTGGACTTACTAAGCTTCTTTTCTGATAAAAAAAAGAGAAAGATTTCTAATTTCTTTGCTTGTAAAGGCAAAGAGTTGAGCTTAAACAAGCTTTAACCAACAATTTTCTACTATGTTCAAAGAAAGTTGGTTTGATTAAACTCTAATTGACCGAAGAACGATTGATGCATTGCTAAGAACTATCAAGAAACAATGACCTTGGGAAATGGGCACGTTTCTAACATTAAATGAATAATTTTCAGAAAAATTGTAAAAATAGAAAAAGAAAAAGCAAAGAGAAAATTGGAAAACAAATAACAATTTCTCAGTCCTTTGTGTTGCTACTTGCTTCAATTGTCATGGCTTTACTCCGTGTTCCTCTCAGTGGGATTAATTCTTCAGGGGCTCAAGAACTTAAGGATACATATGCTTTTCGGATCCAATTTATGGTACTTTCAGCAATTTGAATTTGGGAAAGACCGATGCAATATCTCATACCCATTTGGGCTTTGCCAATAAGGTGAAGAAATGCTATGATGAATATCAATTCGATCATTTAATTTCATGCACTAAGGTTCCCGTTGCAACCGACAAAGCGGTTTCATTTACTTTTCCCTTGCCAGTGGCGGACAATATAGATGGTCCTTCTAAGGTGATCCAGATGGTTCACACAATAAGGTGCTTCCTTCTCATTCATAAGATTGTGCTGCCAGATTACGTAACAGTAACACAGAACCTGATGATGAGGATTAGTGAAATTCCATTGAGGATGGTTTCTCCTTTGTTGTAGCATCTAGATAGTGCAGTGGCAAACTGCGCTCTTCCTAGGGGATCTCCGGAACCTGGGGTTGTTCTGGTATAGTGGGCTTGCTAAGTTCATTAGGTATGAATCAAATGACAACTTGGATACTACTGGAAAGCAAAAGGCTATTTTCTATGGGAAGGAAGTTAAAACTTTTGAAGTCAAAAAATTGGCATCCAAGTTCATGGTGCGAGAAATGATGATAAATGTTTGGGCTTGTCTTTTGATAGAAATGAGAAGAAGACCCTTAAAACGTTTGGAATAGAATGAGACTAGGAAGTTGGATGAGCCAAAGGTATCTAGATGCAAGAATCAGGCTCAAAAAGCAGAAGAAAAGACAGAGAACTAGAGAGGCTTGATGAGAACAATAGCACCTTTAAAACATTTGGAATTTTAATAGGCTAGGAGAGGTCAGGATGACCTGTAATTTCCTGCGACATCTTTTTCAGCATGACTATGGTGCAGCTTATATGGTCAGATTTATTTTGCCAGAACATTAAACAGCTCTTAAATGTAGGACCTCTTTCAGCAGTATCAGCAGCTCTTAAGTCTTAACCCAGCACCTCTTAAAGTACCAGACAGGACCGGCCAGATAAGAGGAAGCAAACGAGGCTTTCAGTTAAATATAAGGGCTAATTGTGAATGTCAAACTACAAAATGAACAAACACTACAAAAAAAAAACTATAGAAGACAAGTGGAAGAAAGGGCATCAAGATTGTTCAAACACTTGAAAATTTAAATCAGATGGTGTACCAGTGAGAAAGAGCAATCCAGTGAGACTAGAGATGATAAAAGGAAGGCAAGGTAGAGGAAAACTTCAAGCGTAGCAACAAAGAGTATCTGACATCCTACAACTATTGGAGAGCAGTGCACTCGATCGAGCTGAATAAATGATTAACGTAGCAAAACCCAGATAATGGAGTTATGAGTTTCCGGTAAAATTTTAACATTAAATGGAAAGAATTGTATCAGCAAAACCTAACTTAATTTACCACACTTTTGTAAGCCACAAACTTTCCAAATGAAGCTATAAACTATGCCCTTCCTCTTCGAATACTCATATGATATTTTTCAAAAATTACTTTTTTTCTATTTCTTTTAGACAATAACTTGATAGTACCACATCTTATTCTGTAAAATCAAATATTACAGGACACAAAATGTAAACATGGTGGTTTAATTTGCAATTTAATATGGTTCATAAGTGCTTCCCATTCTACACTGAAGTCATAGTAAGGATTTCACTTGCCTCTCATGTGACAAGCTTGCCTAGCAGCACCTTTAAAGACTTTAAAGACGGGTGCAAAACCAACTATTCTAAAACAAAGTTGAATCACAGAGATGAATTTGACAAGGATTAACCAACCTCAATACAAGCTATGGCTGCTTCCCTGACGCCATGATTTGGATCATTCAACATATGTAGTATCTGATAGAACCAAAAACCTCTTTTAAAAGCTTTATCAAGAAAAGAGATGAAACAGTATGCCACGGTCATTCTTTGAAAAGCAACTTCAAAATAGAATACTCAATAACCATACAGGAGGAAGAATAGCTCGCTGAAGAGGAAGCTCTGTGGATGCAAATAGATGTATTGCAGATGTTACCGTACGAGCGAATTCTTCCCTAACTCTCCAACTTTTGTGTTCCCACGCATAAGACCCAGCTCTTTCAACAATTATTGTTGGAGAAGACACCTGTGAAATGAATTACTACAATATAAGCCCCCATCTTAAATATGCTTTTCTTAATCTTAAATAATCCGTAAAAAGGAGGTAGCATTGTATACTAAAGACCGAACAACAAAACCAGGACACATATCGAGTAGCTAATGCAGTGCTCCTCTTGGATATACAGACACAGGCTCAGGAAAGTGATAATCCATATTGTCGCTGCAGTGAATGCCAAATGCTCTACTTCCCAATTTTCTAAATCAAGTTCCACAAACAATGTACTGCTTCTAACATACTGAAAGTGGAACTTCACAACTTCTACGATGAGTGAAGGCTGATATAATTCCCAGTTGATAGCCCAGGAACATGATACATAACGGTGCTTTGGACGAAAGGTCATACAGCCACAAATAGAAGGGGGAAATGTAACAGGAAAAGATATCAAACCAATAAAAATATGACAAGTTGTCTTCTATGGAAATCAAGAGTAGCTATCCATTCGCTCAGAATCAATCCCAGGTTCAATTTCTACTAAGTCCTCGTGCCCCATAATACCTATCAAAAGGAGGGAACAAATTTGTCTTCTATTAATTTGTAAAGGCAGGCAGTGTTGGTATCATGTGACCTTGCCACCTAGGACAGGCAATACTCAATCGCCATGCATAAAAGTTGGAGCAATTTTATCGAGCTATTCTCACGAGAACTTCAGAAAAATTAACACTAGAAATTCCATGCCTAATCCAAATCAAAATCCAAGTACCCACCAACAAAACACGGACTGCTGAATTCCTAATCCACCATAATTCGAGTCTTATTGCGGAATGCGGGTAGTCCAGAGTCAACACCAATAGTCATAACACGTACCCATTTGACCCCACCAATCATAGCCATCAATTGCAAGCCTCATCCAAACATCCCCAACAAAAACATACTAGCACAACTTAAACCAAATCGGAAGATATAAAGGCTCAAATTCCCTCCAACTACTCATCAAATCAGTTCAAATCATACAAGTTAGCGCAGGACACAAACAAAAACAACATAGTGAGAGCGAAGCACATAATCTGTCAACCTCCATGAGAGTGAGAAGCAGGCGCCTAGCGGCATCACGGACGGGCTGCTTAGCATCACCCAATCGCTCGACGGCGGCGGGGACAAGGGCATTGAAATGAATTTTGAGGTGGTCGCCGGAGAGAACTGCCGCGGAAGCAAGAGCTTGGAGAGCCCCCTGAGAAACCCTGAAATTGTTGTCTTTAAGGAGATCTAAGCAAGTATCCACTAGAGAAGTGACCTCCGAAGACGAAAATGACTTCCTAGAAGATTCCAGAAGTTGGTGGAGCCGCTCGACGCCCGCCATCCTCTCCTTGGTATCCTTCGCACGCGCCAATTCCAGTGCCTCCTCCATTGATAGAAGTGAGGAGGAGGACGGATAATACTAGGGTTTGGGGAATCCAAAACTTGGATCTGAGAAAAAATTAAGCAGATCTGCGGAGAAAGTATGTGCTCCTGTATCTGTTCTTGTTGGAGAGAGAGAGAGAGAGAGAGAGAGAGAGAGAGTGGAGCTTGAATTACCAATAAATTTTTGGGGGCTGTGTTTGATTACAGTGCTTGTCGAGTGGAGTGATGAGAGGAGTTACCAGGTATGTCTTAAAGTCATTGCTACCGACAAATTAATAAGAGAAAGTATCTATATTTTTTAAATATTATTATATTTAATTAATCATTATAATACATGTAATTACAAAATATTAGTATAATATAATAAGATAATCTTATTTTTCTTTGTTATGGAAAATTTTAGATAATTTTGTGTACACTAAGATGATGCAAGTTAAACCTAAAAGTGACCAAAGCCTCATTAGGGATGATAATCTATTTAGATTAAGGTAGATTTTTTTTTTTTGGGAGGGGGGGGGGGCGGGGGTAACTATATTAGCAAATTAATTTTTTTTGTATAATTTTTTTTATAAATAGTTTAAATTTTAATGGGTTCAATAATACTATGAGTTAACCGAAAATTCGGCCCACCAGTTTATAAGCCTAAAAGGCAAAAATCCAATGAGACATAAAACTCAGAAGACGCCATGACCATCCGCAACCAGCGTGGCTTGGTTTGGCATAGGCCTAGCAACTTGGCGGCCCACACCCGGTAGGTGGGCCCATGTGCCCATATTAGCACGTACCCTTTTAGTCCAGTGAATCTTTCTCAAAAGGCAACTGTTATATTTGCAAATAGGGAATGGCCTAGAGAAGAAAAGGATATCTTCCGATCAGTTATGATTGCCATGACAGATATCCACGATCACGTAATTATTTTTGAAAAGAGAACTACTGTTGACAACCACTTATAATTATCTACACAAATCAGCAATCCTGCGTGATATAGTTGTCCAACATTGGTGCTCAAGCCAAGGTGAACCGCCTCCGTCACCTATAAACGCATCCCCTCCTCAACGGAGAAGGAGCGCCTCTGCTAGCCAAAGAACCCAAAACATAAAAAAAAAACCCTAAGAGAGGAAGCGACAGAGAGGGAGGGCAATCTCTGCCCCCGATTACGCAGAAAGGCAAGAAGCTCTCCAATGCTCTTGAGGCCATATACCCCCAATGTGACTTATTTTTCTCCCTCTTTTAAGCCGCTTCCCGTCGAGCACAACCGTAGGGACTAAGCCTTCCGTCAGCCCTAAGTAGAAATCGCCATAGATGGCCTCACTGCCAGAAACCAAAAAGGAAATTACACAGAGTTTTCGCCCTCATCGTCATCGCCAAGGAGTGACTCCCACTTTCGGTCAGCCACCCCACTTGCAAGTGCAATGCACTCCTCATTGCAGCAGCCACTGCCAGGCGGAAGTTCTCCATCTCTCTCTCCCCCTAAGTCGCCTCCAAGTCAAAAAACCTCTAAGCCACCCCTACATTGAACGCTCCTCTAAGCTACCACTACATCGGACGCACATCTAAGCCACATATCTGTCGGATACACCAAATACTCAAACCCTAGAAAATATACAGCGACATGTTTTCTTATATTATCGTATTTTTTTATTTTCTTAGAAAAATATCTGATTTAAACGTCGAATAATATAATAGGTTGCGAGTTCTGCTAATCCTCTATAGAATTAATGATATCTCTAATTGTGATTTTGGGATCGGAGTTTAAAGGCTCTGGCTATAAATAAATTTTCTTATATTTCCAAAGTAATCTTATGATTAATGTTGTTTCATTTGTCCCATTTATCAAATGGATGTTGAACATGTGGACTAAAATTTGTAAAAATATGGTATATGAGAGAAGAATAGCTAGTATCATTGCCATGAAATATGCAATTAATAATATTTTGTCCATATTAGAAAGGTATCTAACTACAAAATTTGGTAACTTGGCATAAAATTTTTATTTGTATATAAAATTCATCAGTAAAATTAAAATTCAAGAATAATTAAAAAAAAAAACAGTTAAGGGTATTTTAATATATATATATATTATTCCTGAAATTCGATTGGTTGCCAAAAAAATCCAGCATGAGCCTCACATAGCCATCAAAGATGAGACTTGGCATACATAATCCATTAAATTGTAAATGATAACTTGGAGGTGGGGAGATGATTGATATTTTGTTATTGAAAACTGTTTTTAGGGATATTATTTAAGATATTTTTGAGTGAAAAGGCACTTATTTATTTATCTAATTTTATATAAATATATTAATATAAATAAATAAATAGATAAAATATTATATTATTTAAATATATTTTAAAGATATTAGATAAAATATATATTTATAATATCACTGTTTTGATAGAACAAAATATGACATATTAAAGCTAACTTCATGACAAAGCCATGGCAACAACCTCTTTTGGCCACTTCTCAAAGAAAAATAAAATAAAAGTTTGGCAACTTTAGCTTTTAATCAATTATATGACCTATTAGGTTGGCCATTATATCATAGCTGATTAGAATCAGGCCATCCAATCGATTTCATTTGATCGATATAAAATTTTATAAAATTTAATTAAAATATAAATATACTATGGATAAACATAATTATAAAATTAAGCTTGATTAATTTTTTAGGTCAGATAAGATCATACGTAAAAGCTTTAAGTTCTATCTAGCTCAGCCTGGATTATATTTTTTTTTTTTGTAAATATATATTTTCAAAGTTAAATAAATATTAAGTTAAACAATTATTTTAATGTATCCTACTTTTGTGTAATTAATATTTTTATGTAAAAATTTTTAATTTAAATCTATAATTACATGATATTGTACCATAAATATTATAATTTTCAAACTTTATATATATTTATGTAAATATAAATTTTTAAACAAATGTATTAAATTAAAAAAAGGAAAAGTTCATCGTTTAACCCGAACTAATCCGATTCGGTTTATGGACAATCACAGTTAATGCTTTTTTGCTAGAGTAATCAGACCTTATTTGACCTATCTTAATTTATTAATCATAAATTTTTATATAAATCTAAATCGTATCCAATTTCAACCTAATTTTAATAAAGTCTCCTTTATATTATAGTAATTTGATAAGTCATCTTAATATTATCGATTGGTGTCTGCTCGTATTCAAAATCTTATGCAGACTGGCTAGTTAGATTATATAAAGGTGAAGGCATTCAAATAGTCTCATGTTCAAAAAACAAAAATAAAAATATTTTTTTAGCGTAGCTATTAAAATATGTATTAGTTATAAACAAAAAGTGTTGCGTCAAAAGGGCTGCTTATCTGAGGAGAGAATCAGCTCCTTTTTTTTTTTTTTATAATTTGGACCTTTTATATAAAAATAAATAATTATAATTTAATTATTTTCTTAAATTAAAAAATTAATTAAGTTAAATTATTTTATATTTTTAAAAATAATGAAATATCAGTTATTTATTTTCAGATGAAACAAGTGAGGTATAAATAACTAAAATTGCTAGGGAGATTGACGCGGTGTTGCATATAGCAGCAGTCGGCACTCGTGGAATGGAAGGAAGAAGAAAAAAGAGGAGAGGGGAATTCTAATTGAGAGAAGAGGAGAGAGTAGAATACAGAAGAAGAAAGGAAATCAAAGCAGGGGATATACCGTAAATGGCTAAATATACAGCTCGTGAGAAGCTCGTGGTCTAAATAGAAATAGAATGCACATGGGCAAGAATAACCGAATGCAATTAAAGGGGAAAGGGGCGGAACTGAAAAAAACATAAGCAAATGCAGCGCAACCAACAACTATAGTTTTAATTAAATATAGTCTCGAAATTTAAGGGGTAGCTGGGTTGTCCTTGCGCTTCTTCTAAACTGTCTAGTGACGTGATGACGCTTTCGAGGGTTTATTAATGAGCACGATAATATTATCGTCCTTATCAACAAGAACATTGTTCTTAAAGTTGAACGAAGAAAAATGTTAGCGAAATTTATCAATGGATTCCCAAGTAACCTCCTTTGGCAACTAAGCTTGCCATTGAACTAGCACTCGGGGAATGATATGATCATTTTGTAACATCTTTCGAAATCTGAGCAATTTGTGGGGTTACAGGAGTGGCTGGGACCCCCAAACTTCGAAGGGCAGTTCAGAATGGGCCATAATAACATTTTGCTAGTTTATTAAATTGCCGATAAACAGCCGAAATCTAACGATAGGGCTAGAGTCTAACGTAGACCAAATCTCCCACTTGAAATTCTTTGTCAATCTAATGAGCATCCATCTGATTTTTCCTATGAAGTTGCGCCCTTAGAAGGTTAGCTTTGAGAGCCGCAAGGAAATTGGAACGATTAGTGAGCAATTCGTCGATGGAAGCGATGGAGGATGAGCCCTAGACATTGTTGAGCAGTGATGGAGGTGGCCTTCCGTACACGACCTCAAAGGGACCCACATTATAAAAGAATGTCAAGCTGTATTATAACCCTATTCAGCTCACAGCAAATACTGAACCCAAGAAGAATGATGTCTAGCGGTGAAACAATGTAGATAATTCTCGAGACAACGATTAACCACTTCAATTTGTCCATCAGTTTGGGGATTATAAGAGCTATTGGTAGACAAATGGGTACCCTATGATTTAAATAATTCTTTCCAAAAAAGCACATTAAAAATTGGGTCTCGATTTGAGACAATATCAATGGGAAACTCATGTTAGTAGTAGATGTCCTTGACAAATGTTTCAGCAAGGTTGACAACCGTGAAATGGGTTCCCAAATGTGAAAAATAAGCATATTTTGAGAGTCGATCCACCACCACAAAAATGACAGTTTTGCCGCATGAGGGAGGCAGATGGATAATGAAGTCCATCGAGAGGGATTTCCAAATCTTTTCTGGAATAGGAAGCAGTTATAACTGACCTTGCCGGGCAATGTTGATGGGCTTAATTTGTTGACAGACCAGACGATTGATGACAAACTCTCAGATCTCTTTATGCATCTGAGACCAATAGAAATTAGCCGCAATTCTGGTGAAAGTTCATTGAATGCCAGCATGACCCCAAGAGGAGAAGTGTGGTACTCATGCATTATCAATTCTTGTAAAGCAAATTCGTTAGGGACTAGAATACGATTTTTATGGAAAATCAATCCATTGCACCATGAATAACTCACATAATTGCCAGGCCGTTCTTGAGTGGCTTTGGCAAAATTTGCTGAAATGGGATGCCGCATATAGAATTTGCCCATAGCAGACAACATGGCCATTACCAGTTGGGAGATAGCTTGTAGAGTATGGCAGGATCCTTCAATAACTCTGAATAAAGTATCAATAAGGCCATTTTCTCGTCCAGGTCGGTAGACGATATTAAAATCGAATCTCAATAATTTAGTAATCCAACGTTGCTGAACCGAAGTATGTATGGATTGATTCTGTAAAGTTTTGACTGGTTGACAGTCGGTTTGAATATTAAACTTAGCACCCAATAAATACTAACGCCGCTTCTTCACAACCTCGATGATGGCGCAAAGCTCCTTAATGTAAGTTGAGGAGTTCTACAGTTTGGGATAGATTTCTTTGCTAAAATATGAAATCGGATGGCCAACTTGAAGTAGTATGGCTCAAATGCCAGTCCCAAATGCATCCGTCTTTATTATGAAAGGCTTGGAGAAGTCGGGTAAGGCTAAGACCAAGGTTGTGGTGAGGGCGGTCTTAAGAGAGTTAAAAACCTTTTGGTCTTCCGCAGTCCACGAGAAGGCATTCTTCTGTAATAATTGCGTCAATGGAGCAAACATTTGAGTATAACGGGCCACAAATCACCTGTAATATCCAACTAACCTGAGAAACCCCTGCAACAGTTTAATATTGGCAGGCGTTGGCTAGCTTTGGACAACCATAATTTTAGTTGGATCCATTGTCATTCGTTGCTCCGAAGTGGCCCAAATATGATAAGATAGACCACTCAAACACATACTTGGACTGCTTGGTAAAGAATGAGTTGTCTCTCAAGATTTGCAAAACTTGAGTGAGGTGATGGAACTATTGCTCCCAAGAGGAGCTATACACCAAGATGTTATAAAAAAAAAATCAAAACAAATTTTTGTATTATTGGACGAAAAATAGCGTTTATTTCAAATTGGGAACGTTAGACAACCCAAAGGGTATAACCAGAAATTCATAATATTCTTTATAGGTTTGGAAGGCAGTTTTGTGGACATCCTAGGAATGAACACGTATTTGATGGTATCCCACTCGCAAATCAAGCTTAGAGAAGACTCGGGCACCATACAACTCATCCATCAATTCGTCCATTCTGGGAATAGGAAACTGGTACTTAATTGTTATGGTGTTGAGTGCTCGATAATCAATGCAAAAACGCCTACTACCATCTCGTTTTTTAACAAGTAAAACTGGTGATGAAAAAAGACTGGTATTGGGCCGGACAATACTTTCATCTAACATTTCTTGAATCACTCTCTCCATTTTTGCTTTCTAAAAATGAGGATATCGGTAGGATTTTACATTTACAGGTGCGGTGTTGGGCCTTAAAGGAATTCAATGATAAGCAACACGGTATGGAGGTAAGCCATGGAGAACTATGAAGACATTTGTAAATGAGGAGAGTATGCTGCAAAGGATTGTAAGTATAGTGGGGTCGACGTTAGAGGGTAGATAAGTTTTAAAGGAAAATTTGTTTGAATTATCTTTCAGGGGTGAGTCCAATACAAGTGTAATAGTCAATTGAAAATAGGTGGTGGCAGAGTTAGTTATCTTACTACAAGCTAGCATAGTGACATAGAGGAGATGGTGGTCGTCTGAAGCCCATATAGAGTGAGTTGAGTACTGACATAGTCAAAACTCATCCATAAAGTCTTATAATCAAACAACTCATCCATAAAACCTTATAATCAAACAATATAGGTCCAATGATGGCCAACCACTGCAACCCAAACACCATATCCACCCCATATATCGGTAATAACTAGATGTCCACATTAAACTTCGATTGCCCTAGAGTAAGGAGGAAATTGGTGCATAATCCCTCACAATGCAAAAAGTTCCCGTTTCCAACTATAACATTAAGGTGTTGGGAATGCTCTATTGACAGCCCTAAATATTTAGTCAGGTAAGTTTGAAAAAAATTGTGAGTTGAATTGCTATCCACTAATATGACCACCGAATGACTAAATACTAGCCATTGAAATCACAATGTGGAAGGAACAAAATACCCCTTCAGAGCATGAAAAGAGATGGTTGGCATGGATTCAATGGTTAGAGGCAAAGACTCTACTTTTGGACGACTGTCTCGCGGGGGTTCATGAACAATGGGGTCATCCTTAGATATTGGTGTCACCGTCTGTCACATCCCAAATTCCGATCACAATATTAATACAAAATTAATAATAATTAGCCAATTAACTATTAATTAATATATGAACGTTAGTTATACGCCGATACCTTGATTGACCATAATAAAATTAAATTAAATCATACACAAGACCTAGAACATGTCACGCCTCACGTGGTTTCGATATCGACCTAAAACGTGAAGTCGGATTCTACATAAAGAGCGACGCCTATCCAAAAATATAATTTAAGTATACAAATTACAACAATAGATCATAAACTATAATCCAATACTGACAAATACTCATCGCATAATTTGAAAGAATTATAAGACCACGATAACATTGATTCATAATCTGCTGATCAGTATTTGATATAATTTATTTCGACACTCTAAAGCTATCCAAAAATCAAAACATACACAATTGCTGTCCGGACGTATATTAAATATATAACATTGTCAAAAAACTAAAATATTACAATCAAAATAATCTAAACATCAACTAATATTATCTGAAACTATCTGATTAATAAAAAAATATAATATTAAACCCATTAACCGTCATCCAAATGCTATCTGAATATAACATAATATGATAAATATTATCCCAAAAAACATTATAATTCATTTACACAGCATTCTAAACTGTTCGTATTCACTAGATCCTTCAATCCTAGTCGTCTAGTAAGGACTCATACAATTCATCCGAAGAAATAGCAAAATAGTAAAGAGTAAGCTAAAGACTCAACAATACACTATATAACAATGATTATATACATATAATTCCATTAAAAATGTAACGGATGGATCAATATATCGAAATTCAATGATATGCTATAAAATTTCATATAAATACATGTCCGAATTATACACTATTTTTCAAATTATCTTATCGTATTTTTTCATTATCTAAGCCATCAAATTATGTTCAACTTCTTATTTTCTTTAGAAATTATAGCCGGTAGGCCTTACCGATTAAAGAAGCGGATAATCAAATATCGAATTATGTATATTTTCACACAATTAAAGGTCATAAACTTCTATTTAAAACCCAAAGATGAGCCGTCTACATATAACCCTATAAACAAAGAAGAGAAACAAAGAAAGGAAAGTATAGAGTACACTTGTCTTTACTCTAATTTCACTAACTCTAGCATTGAATCACCAAATTTGGAGCTTCCTCAAGCTTCTCTCTCTTCTCCTCTCTCTTTTCCTTAGCTCTCTCCCTCCCTCCTTGGAAAAACTATTGCAAAAATGACGAAATTTAACTTGAGGGGTCCTTTATATAAAGCCTCGCACTTAAGTGCAACTCAGGCATACTCCATACGCAGTGCCACTATTTTCTGTACTTGATCCCGCATTAAACCTGTGTCAGGCTTCCTCAGACTCAAACTCAGATTTAGATATGCATTAGGCTCAGATTCATATGACCCAATTTTGATTCTTTAAATCTAATTTTTTTTTAATATCTTTTGACCTTAATTTTAATTATATTAACTCAATTATCCAATATTAGTATTAATTAAAGACTTGGACCTTACACTATCAACGTGGCGCCCTCATCCTCAACAATCATACAAAGAAACTGTGGCGGTTCGCAATGATGGTCTAGAGTAAATGTCCTTCACCGTTGAAACACAACTCACACACACAATAAGATGCCATTTTAGTAGGGGTTAGTTTCTTTATAGGTAACTTTGGAAGAAGGCTTACAAAAGAAGGTCTCGGTGGTGCTGCTAGGGAGTGCATTGGCTGTTTGGACATTGGTAGGCAATGGAAATTTGAGCGTCCAGTGTCAATTTTTTTTTCTACTAACTTAGCTATGCCAATGGCCTCCAGTAGTGATAAAGGATTTAGCAACAAGAGTTCGCACCATATATCATTCTGTAGGCCGAAAATAAAGCAATTCAAGAAATTAGTAGTAAAAGGACCTATAGTCCGAGTGGAAAGAACCTCGAATTCTGTCATGTAGGCTTTGACAATAGTGGTTTTTCGAAACTTGTAAAACATGGCTTCATTGTTGGAGTAAGTAGATGACCCAAATCGAAGATCAAGATTGCGAGAGAAAATTTTTCAGGTAGAAAGCTGTTAGGTCAAATGGATCCATTGATACTATCAAAGCGCAGAGCTAGTCATGTAAAAAGTAGCGATCGTCAATTTCTAGTCTGGCAAAATACAATGGTAGTGGAAGAAGCATTCTATCTAAAATAACCAGCCAAGCGTGTTGTCCTCGGAGAAAAATAAAATTTCGAGCTTAGGCAAACAAATATGAGAAGCAATTTAAAAATTGGGCGATGTATGTGGTATTAGGGGTAGGGTTTGAGACGGCAGTTAGGGAATCATAGACAAAGACGACATGAACGAGGTGGGGGTTGGGAGTAACGGTGAATTTACTGATTGTAGGAGTTGTTTTTCAATTTGAGTCAAAGAATGAAAAATTTCAATAAGGGATTTTTAAATTTGCTCAGTGGTGGAAGTATTAGAGGTGATACCTTTTACATGTTGTTATACGGTAGTATCAACCTCCTTCAGTTCCTTTAAAATCTCCGCGATAGAGTCTTTGAGGGCTTTATATCACGTCATCATTCCCTCTATCATGATCTCAATGAAAGCACCAACTGATGCGGTGCTGCAATAGCTAATGGCACTTGTGGAATGGAAAAAGAAGAAGAAAGATGAGAAGGGAATTCTGACAAATAGAAGGGGAGAAAGCAGAACACAAAAAAAGAAAGGAAATCGAAGTAGGAAATATTACTTGCTTTTCTGACAGCTACAGTAACGGGCTAGATATGCAACTTGTGAAAAACTCGTGGTCCAAATAGAAACAGAATGCACATGGGCAAGAATAACCAAATGCAGTTAAAGGGGAAAGGGATAGAACCAAAAAAAATAGAACCATATGTAGCGCAAGTAACAATATGCAATGCAAGTAACAATTATAGCTTTAATTAAATGTAGTCCCAAAATTTAAAAGGTAGCTAAGTTTTCCATTTGCTTCTTCTAGTAGTAGTCTAGTGACGTGATGATACTTTTGAAGGTTTATGAATGAGCCCGTGACAGAGAAGCAACCCTTGATTCCAGCAATGGTCTTCTGATGCCAAATATATAGATGTTATCTCATAAAATTATGACAAAGAAATGTTGTTACCCAAGAAATGTATAATGTTAATAGGCTTGCTCATAGATGTTAAAAGCTAAATTATAGGAAGAATATATTCATAATATAATAATAGGACTGTATATATTAATTTAATTAAAATTTAAAAAATCCCACAATATTGGAAATGTCATGTGCTTGGCATCCCCATAAGCCAATTATTACCGGAACCCTTTTGAAATACACCTAACAAGGCACTAGTCTTCTCATGTAACATGGTAATACCAAAAGAACCTAACAATTTTATTGTATTAATTACCAAAAAAATTTTGGTGTACCAAAATTATAGTCTATTGATTAGCTAAGAAAATAAGAATAGCAGTGTTATTAGAGAGATGTTCCTCAGTCATATTTAAATATTATCAATAATATAATATTTTATCTATTTATATATTACTGTACCCATAAAATATAAATAAATACATAGATATCACCTAGAAGAGGCTTCATATTATACCCATATCTTCCCCCATTAGCCATTTTATAAAAATAGAGGGCCATGATATAAAACATATGCAATAAATTAGAGGGCTATGGATTACTTATAAAATTCAAGTAAAAAATATTTGAAGACTTTACTTATTTATTTTACACTAGAATATTATATGTTGGATTTATATTTGGGACTCGGGTTCGAATGTTTTATATATTTTGGTTTGTAAGATTTGAAAGTATTGAGTCAAATGGATTTTAATAAAGACTGCGTAACATGATGAATTGAATATTTGTTAAGTACTTTTCTATTGCAAATATCTAGGTCTGATGAGGTCGGTATAATTTATGTGGTGGTCAGATAAAATTTAATTCAGTCAAATATTACGTTAGGTATCAATTTATTTTAAATATTATATTATTTTAAATTTAATTTATTAAGTCTGATTTAATATTTAAATTATTGAGTTTAAGCATTTTGAAAAAAATTTTATTGGAATTTATTTATAATTATTTTATTACTTATTCATGTTAGGGTCATGATACTGATCTCTAGTTGTGAAAATCGATAGTAGAGAAAATTGATAGTAAAATGTTAAATTTGGTTTCTGATTTTGACTTTTAACTGAATCTTAAAATCAATTCTTAGAAGGAATTGGATTGGAGGACGGTGAATTTCTATTTTTAGGTGTAATAAAAATCTTAGGTAATACCAAAAAAATGAAATATATCAATTTTTCATCACTATATTATAATTATAGGTATTTTAATAAATATTCACTTTGACAACATCTACCATATTGTAATACATATTATCCAAGAAAGGTAAATTATTTACATTTGAGAATATAAAATTAACTACACAATAGTAAGATAGCTTGACAGATTTGCAAATGTGATTATGGGATATTAATATCTATAGTCCAAGCAATAAGATTAAAATATTAAAATCATATATAATTCAAATAAAATACCGAAATTTTATCAAAATTTCACTTTCATTTTCGACATTTTAGCTAAAGTTTCTGTCAACAATGCGGGTGAAAGCAATTTTTGATAGAAGCAAATATAGAATGCGAAATTTTGCTTATTGGCGAAGAAAAATATCGCTTTAAATAGAACTATACAATCTTTTTTTAAATAACAAAATGGAACTAATTATTTGAATAGATATGACTGTTTGAAATGATATTTTACTCAAGAGAAAATGTGTCTTTTTAAAAGCATCACTGATACGTCTTTGGATTCGAATAATTATTCAAAAGTACACTGATTAAAAGAAATAGTTCGAATTAATTAAAACAACTCTTTACTATTGAGTATTTCCACAGTAAAAGGAGGAAACGCTTTATTATTGGGTATTTCACAGTGAATGGAGGAAATTTTCAATATGCGTAATTGTTCAAATGAAAATCATTGTTTGAATAGATATTATTGTTTAAAAGAAGATTGACTTGAACAGACATATTATTTAAAAAATATCGTAAATAAATGTTATGATTCAGGAGTGTATAAGCAAATGCAACCAATTCGAATAGACATATCCTTAATTATTTTATTCTATAAAAATTATATTTTATTAGAATATAATTTTTTTATTTAAATCGAGATAAAATATGCAATAATATACTATGAGTAAATAACAATTACAAATAATGAGATATAACATAATTTTTACGTAAAAAACTCCCTTTAAAATGAGGAAAAAAAATTATGGGATAATTCATCTGAAAATATATCCGCTAGATAATATTTTGGTTATACATACCTTAATAATACAATAATTCAATACCTTGTATCAACTAAACTAAGTAATAATGAGTACAAGACGAAAGAATAGAAAAATAACTGATAAAACGTTTTTCTCAATTTCAGAAATAGCGTATTCAGAATAGACAAAAATTAAAATTCAATTTAGAACTCAAATGGATACTCGTATCTTCATCTTCTTTTTTTCTCTCTCATTCTCTTATTTTTCTTTCATTATCGGCACTCTTTAGGATTGAAAATTGTATGTGGTTCACCTTAAAAACACGTCAGCATGTTTTTATACTGCGAACGAAGATCAAATGCCTGTCTAACACGCCTTGTGCACGAGTGCCTTGGCAAACAACGTGTCAAGCGCCCCTCGAGCATGCCCATTTATAAATTAGCACCTTAGGTGCACCTCTTTATAATTTGACACATGAGCGAAAAGTCTCCTTGTTCGTACCATCAATCGGCACATCAAATGAGTATGGATTTATATAAAAGTGATCTATAGACCAATATATTCGTGGTTAATTTTTAGATATAAACAAGAACGTGAGAAAAATCAAAAAATCCCAAATATTGGATAATTTTCAGCTATAGCTTACCACAAAAATATTTATCAAGAGTCAAATAGCCTAATTTTGTTAAAAAATCTTATCTGATTTAATTAGCATAAAATATACTCAAACAAATATATCTCGTACCCTAAAAACTCCTCATTGATTCAATCAATTTAAATTATAACGGGCATTTAAAAAAAGAAAAAAATAATAACATTAACAATAAGCTTAAAAAAATGGGAGTTAATTTGTGGGCATCTAAAATGGGAGCTACATAATATTTCTATAATTAGATTATATAATTTTTATTATATCTATGGCCGGAATTGGACTGAGCCATAGAGTTATGTATGATCAATTGATGACTATGTTTCAATTGTAGATCGAGATTATTACATAATATAATATAAAATTATATATATTAAATTAAAAAAATAATCTTATTTTTATTAAATACTACATGGAAAGAGATTTATTTACTGAATTATACTCACGGGTAACGTAGCAATTAGAATAACTGGGTTTTCTATTCATAAAATTCCCATTAATTATTTTTGAAAAACAAATAAAAATATATATATTGATAAATATTATGTTATCCGATAATTTATAAATGATAACTGAAAAACGTCTCCTAAATGATTATATTTCTTAGAGAGTGCTATCGATGTGGCAACATCGATGATTATATTTCTTATCTATTTATTTATAATAATAAATTTATATAAATAAATAAATAAACTATACAGATTGATCATATCTCAAAAGCTTAAGAAAGACTATCTTCAATATTTCTAAAACTGAAGATGACAAAGCTTCTTGTTTCCGAGCAAATACAAATGCTGATGCTTAACCGATTTACGAGAGAATGGAGATTTTGCAATGTGAAGTATGTATTTTATATTTTTTTTTTTTTGGTTAATTTTTTAATACAAATTTCACTTAAAAAATTAAAAGAAAAAAAAAAAGCGAAGTATATGCTTCATGTTGCAGAATCCCATATTCTGATTTACGGCAATGTAAATTCAGCTTTTATAGTATCCGATAATATATCATTGGAAATGTAAATTTATATATAACAAAAATAAATTTTGACCTATTTTAATTTAATCAAAATTAAAATATTGTTGATTTATTTTATGTATTGTTGAATATTTCCTTTTCAGTGGTAAAATAGTTTATAAAAAAATTATCCATAATATTCACAACAAAAATTTATCAAAAGGAAGATATAAAGAAATACTTCATTAAAGAATTTTGATATATGGTCACTCTGCGAATAGAAAAGGAAAGTTATATAACCTTCTAATCGTGAATTTAATTAGCAAAAGAAACTTAAACATCATAATATCTGATATATTTAATTATTAAAATAAAATAATTATTTTTAAAAAATAAAATAAAATAGGAATAGAGTTAAAAATTTTTATTCCCATATATGGTTATTAAAATATATTAAATTGAGAATTAATATTCTAATATTTAGTATATAATAATTATATAAAAAATATGGTAAAAATTTATATTAATGACTTTTTTATTCTTATTTAAGAAAAAAGATTTTGAAGGTTGGAGAGTATAAATAATACCTTATATGTTATGAAAATAGAATAAAATTAGAAGAATAATGATGGAAATATTAGAATAAAATTTATGGGTTAAAGAAATAGTTATTCCTTATATGTAATAAGTAAAAAATACTTAAGAATATGTGATATTTTTTATTTCTCAATTTGAAATAATAAATTTTTTCTGAAAATATTTATTCCGTGTCAAAAAATAACTAAATAATTAAATAAATATTTCACTGTGAATAAAATAAGAATAAAATTTCTATTTTCACAAACTAAACATTAATTAATAATTTTAGCTTTGTGGGATTACCCTTTTATGAAGTTAACTTGAGGTTTATTTCAAACAATTTTTTTTCATTTTTCCTTGGTTTTGTGCCTTTTTTAATTAAAATTTTCATACAATATATCCCGAGTTTTCACTACTTTACCTAATCTAGGGTATACCATTAACTTAATTTTAACTAAGTATTATATTCTATATAGTCTTTTTTTTTTCCAGATAATACTAATTAATTGTACATGAAAGAAAACCCTCTCCTATAACCTATATAAAAACGTCGATGTTTGAAACTTGAATTAAATTCTCTTGTCATAGTCTGGTCAAATTTGTGCAACGATTTAAAATGGTTCGATCCAAATACTAGCAAATGGTCAAAAGATTACTTAAAAATTAAGTTTCCAATGCAATAAGTCCCTCAAAATTTTCAAAGAGCATGAATTTGCCCATTAATTGACATTGTAGGTACCAACTGTGTAGGTGGGTACCACTAGATATGGTATACAATTTTCCCTCCTCCCCCTCTAATTTTGCCCGCTACATATAACGGGCAATGTTATATTTATTAATTTGTGTGTGTTATTATAATTAGTAAAAATAAATGACTTGAATTGTGTGTATAAATTTACCTATTGTATAGTATTTGTTGATAAAATCCTAATTTTTTACTGATATTTGATAGAGTTCTTATAGTGTTGAAAATTTTTAGCACAGTCATTTTTTTAATTTTTAATTTTGTTTTCAATTTATAAATATATCAAGTATTTCATAACCTGAAGGGTTTGTACAAAACAAAGAGAACATGAAATTTTAAATATCCATATCGATATTCCTTTGCTGATTTTAAAAGATCCAAAACCATAAGATCGATTTGTGAAATTTGTTGGAATATATGTCATTCTCTTGTGGGCTCATATCCAATTGACAGGATAACAAGTCTGTCCAAATATGTATGGGTGCAAGACTAAAAAAATGCGTGCGACAATATGGCTTAATGACAAAAAACTTGCTATCGAAGTAGTGCTACCATGCCGAAATAATAAGGCCAGTTAAATCCATATTAATACGAGGCCAGCCGAGTAGTAGGAGGCTGGCTAGCTAAGAAGGGGCCGGTCCGAATAGTAGGAGAGCGGCCGGCCAAATAGTAAGGAGGTTGGCTTGTTGAAGATACTGGCTAAGGGCACTAATACAAAGGCCGATGGTAGCCTGGCTAATCGGCCGAGGGTGATTTGTTTGGAAAGCCGGTCATCTACAAAATTCGTGCAAACAACTACTCTGTAGAAGCAAGTAATTGACATTCAGAGTTGGGAGTTAACTTTGTAAAGTAAATCAATTGCAAAGTTTACGACTTGAAGGTAGCATTGTAGGGTAGATGAGAATAGGTGACAGATTTTACAGGGCACGCCACAAACTTGTAGAGTAGGTGCTGCTCGGTGCATTTATATATATGTGTGTGTGTGTGTTCATAGTTGCGATGCTAACGAGACAGAGACAGGAAGAAGTAGAGAAAAATAAAGAGTCGCAATTTTTCTCTTGTGCTCTTTTTTTCAAGGGTTTTTGTAATCAAAGAATTTTATAACCAAATTTACATAGTAAAATTTTATATATTGAGTGTCCTGTGATTTTTCTCCATCTTATTCAGAAGAGGATTTTCACATAAAAGTATGTTATTCTTTCTCCTCCCTGTTGTGAGTGATTGTTATTATTATTTTCCTCTCGATTTCACTGTTGGACCGGCATCTCTTTCCCTTTCAAAATTATTTTAAAATTTTTTTATTAATATTGTTTGAAATTTTATATATATAGTAAATATATAGTATTTTTTTCAAAAAATAAATTTTAGACAAATTTAAAAAATCAAAAAGCTACTCTATAACAGCGCCTCCAATGTCGACACGAGGGCATACACGTCGAAAAGGCTGTTGTAAGCCCAAACTAATTGCTAGATATATATTGCAAGATAAATACATATTATTTTAAATATATGTTATATGATAAATATATTAGGGTTCAATTCAGACACACACAATTAAATATATAGAAATAAAACTTGAACCCCTATTAAACGTTAATCACCAAATTTATAAATATAAAAAATACAATAATATATAATATTTTTAGCGAGAAAAATTCTTTTCAATTGAAAAAAAATCACCGAATATATTTCAAATAAATCCACTATAACAACAACACCGGTTATAAATAATCTCATCCGAATTTCTTTACTACAATCTTGAGTAAAGAATGTTTGATTATAATCTCATCCGAAATCTCTTTACTACAATCTCAAGTGAAAAATAACTAATTATAACTCCCTCAATACACCCAATAACAGACAAAAAAATATAATATAAAATAATAGTAATTAAATAAAATACGTTTTAAAAATTTACTATAAAATAACGTACCCGAAATTGGCAAGGAACAAAACTTAAATCGAATATCAATTGGATGCCTAACCTCTTCCTATTTTCTTTTTTTCCTCTTTTTTCTCTATATGCGGTACTCCTTATATGAGAAATAATTTTAATTTTTTTTAAAATTGCGTCAGATGCGATTTTATACCAGACATGACACTTGACTACCTATCAAGCATGCGCCCACTATAATCAACGCACAAGTGCTTGTCACGGGCACAAGCACTGCAATCCGTACATAAGTACTCCCTTGGGCATGCCTCAAGCAATCTCCCAACTTGGAATCGAAGCACAGGCGTAAATCAGGACCATCATGGCCACTTTATTAACTTTTAATCAATTTTCAGCTGAATATTGTATGTACATCACACTATCTTTCAGCATCTTTTATCGTCTGAATGACCATCGATTGACCTTCAATCAAACCCTCGTATAAATATCACTCGACCTTTCGATAATTATCCGTTTATTATAACATCCACATGAGAGTGACTAAAACCCAACAAAATATTCTATTTTTTTCTTATTCTACCAACTTATTTAGTGCTTTCAATATTAATTTATATTAAGTGGAAGTTTAGGCCTATTTATCAAATTTTGTTTTGAAAAACTTCCAAAAGACAAATATATATATATATATATATATATAATTAAATTATATCTTAAAGTTGAAATATTACAAATATTGAAGTAGACAATTTTGATTTTAAATACCATAGAAGACTCGAAATTTATTCCGCTAGAACTTACTAGAACATGCACATCTAGAGGATCTGCATGATCTTATGTAGCCAACCAAGGTAGACTTCTTCATCAATTGCATTTAATTCAAGTATTATAAATACCCTTTTATTTCCAATTATTTTCTCATCACAAGTTCACATTTCCCCTTAGAATCATGGCTCTCTCCACGGAAATAAACCTATTGACATTAGCCTTTTTGGCCGGAATATTAGCCGGAGTATTACCAAACCTTGTCTCCGGCCAAAATTGTGGGTGCGCTGCAAATCTTTGTTGTAGCAAATGGGGTTATTGTGGCACCGGTGACGCCTACTGTGGCTCGGGTTGCCAAGAAGGCCCTTGTTATTCTTCCGGCGGCGGTGGTGGCGGTGGCGGCGGCAGCGTCGCTGATATTGTAACGGATTCATTTTTTGACGGAATTATCAATCAAGCAAGCTCCAGTTGTGCCGGAAAATATTTTTATTCTCGGAGCTCTTTCCTCGATGCCTCGGATTCTTATCCCGCCTTCGGCACCAGTTCTGATGCCGACACGAACAAACGGGAAATCGCTGCCTTCTTCGCGCATGTCACGCATGAGACTGGACGTAAGCAATGCCAGTTTATGTTATATTTTTAAAATATAAAAATAATATCATTTTTATTTTATTTTTTTATCATACCACTATTTAAATATTTTAATATTATATATATATTTTTTAACAATTCAACTGCACAATATTTATATGAGTAATGTTATTTACTAGCCGTGACACATTGTGTTATTTTTGAATTAAAATATTAACACTAAATACAACCCAATTATTTGATATTATAAATTTCTCAAATCCATTAATAACATAAACTCACTTTTAACATAAACCCAAACTCTCTTATTTATTTTCGTGGCCGTACGTTATTATATGTCACAACTGATATTTATCATCCTCATATTGACCCACCTATTTTGAGCTTTTGATGAAGTTAACGTATCGTAATATATTTTTATCTTATTTATATATTTATACCAATAGAATAATATAAAAACAAATAGATAAACAAAATATTATGTCAAAATAAGTGTTTGAAATGTGACTAAATAATAGATATCTGAACAATACTATCTTTTTATATGTATAATTGCAGATTTTTGCTACATAGAGGAGATCGGAGGTCCGTCGTTGCCGACGAGTGCATACTGCGATGCATCAGCTGTTCAATGGCCATGCAACCCAAACGTGGGATACTATGGGAGGGGCCCAATTCAAATATCATGGAACTACAACTACGGACCAGCAGGCCAAGCCATTGGTTTTGATGGATTAAACTCACCTCAAACGGTGGCTAATGATCCCATTATTTCCTTCAAGAGTGCGCTTTGGTTTTGGATGAAAAATGTTCACTCCATCATAGTCTCTGGCCAGGGCTTCGGAGCCACCATTCGGGCCATCAACAGTATGGAGTGCAATGGCGGCAACCCTTCTGCCGTCGATGATCGTGTTGGCTACTACGTTGCCTACTGCAATCAGTTTGGTGTTTCTCCTGGTGGTGATCTTTATTGTTAACGTTTGTATCATAAAGAGAGGAAATGGCGCCTCTATGACAGATGTGGCTCTGAGACTCGTGCTCTATGGGATATTTAAAATAAGAAAATAATAGGTAAAATAATGACAAGTTAATTAATCATTGTAAGAGATGCAATAACATATTGATACATAGTTACTTTTGAATGTTACTTTAAATCGTTTCATAATATCAAAATGTATCAAGCTTTGAATATTATAATCAAAATATCATGCTTTTTAAACTATTAAAAATTTTTCTATAATTTTAAGATTAGAGTATACATATTTGATTATTCTTAAAATTTATAATTTAAAAGACGTTATTTATCAAGCTATCTATTAATATTTGTTTTATTACTTCAGATATCACACACATTTAACTCTTTAAAAGGGAATGATAATGGGTCATCATCAAGGGCAAAATTAAAACCTAATAATTTGTGTTACCTCAAAACTATATGGCCCACTTTAATGAAGAGATAAGTAGATTGAGAATACATGATGCTAATCAATAAATTCTTTTTAGAAATAATATGTGATAATATTTAAAATATTCTTTAGTTATCTAATTTAAAGTGACATTTAATTAATTTATTTATTTTATATGAGCTTAGCAATATAAACAACTTTATTAGATATTATATTAAATTATGTGTCTAAAGAGAATTTTAGAAATAGTCACCTAATATTACTCTATTCTTAATATTGATTGGCTTTCAATTTTTTTATTAATTTACTTTTGTGCATGTAGGAATCTTAGTTTAAAGGTCTCTAGGAAAATAAAGATTTTAAGCTTCTTTGTTGGAATTTGTCAACAATGATTAAAACATTTATCAAATAATATTTAAAATAAGCAAAATATACTTTATGATTTAAATGGGATACGGGAAGAGTTCAACTAATTAAATAATACTTATAATATAAATGTATTTACTTAATATATGATATTTATAAATGAAATTATGTACTCAATGTTTAATTAAAGCCAACAAAATAGGATACAAGAATCTCTCATTACCAGAAATACTACAGGATCTATGGTGTTATAATATAAAATGGCTACTGATTTAATGATTATACTCATTTATAAGTTTCATTAATGATAAATATTTTATATTAAATAGGAATCAGTGATCATATATTAAACAATGGTTATTACATTGACCCATGTCAACCAACCTCCATGAGGTGCATATGCTTATGGTTAGAAATTACTGTTAGATACTTATTTATATATTCGTCCATCCATTAGCCCAAAACCATTGGCTATGTTACCATTTGTTAGGATTTATAAGTTTAATAAAGAAAAAAATTGACCCACACATTTATGCAAAGATAGGCCCCACAAGTATATATTGGATAGATTTGAGGGGCCTACCCCTCTAAAAGAGAAGCAGAGTCTATCTTTCTATTTGTCGGTCATTTAATTTTAATAGGACATATGATAATTTTTAATTAAAAAAATAATTTTTTTAAAAAAAATTAAAAATTTTTAGTTATTTAATTGGAGTACAAGTCCAAAGAAAAACTTAATCCCAAAATGATCTGTCTAATAAAAAGAAGGATTATTTAGGCTTAAAAGCCAACTCTTATAAAGCTGGTTTCCTAATATAGGATTTGCAATAGCATTTTATCAATTAAAGGATAAATTATTCCACTATAACCTTGTATATATTTCAAGCAATGGTTGCTTCATACTTGCATATTCTCTAATGTATTTTTTGTTGTAGTACAAGTCTTCATCGGTAAGAGACACTTTCTCTTGAATGTAATGGCCCATATTTAACATTTAAAAAAAATATACAAAAATATGTAACTAGTTAGATTTTTAATATTATTTTTTATAATATTAAAATGTCAAAATACTTCAATTATCAAAAGTTAATATAAAAATATAATTATTTATATATATATTTTAAAATTTTTTAAGCATATAAATTTTGATTCTTTAAATTTTTTTCATCTAATAATGACTGATTTATTATTCGTCCATCCATTAGCTCAAACCCACGGAATGCTACCAATTGTTAGATTTATAAGTTTATCCTTAAAAAATTGACCCACCCATTTATGCAAAGATCTCCCCCACAAGTATATATTGGATAGACAAATACTGTGTAAAAGAAAAGCATCTATTTTTTTTTTCATTTAATTTTATCAATAATATAAAAAAAAATAATTTTCTAAAAATATTTTTATAATTTTCATTTAATAGAAGTCATTGTCAATCCCAAAATGACCTGTCTATTAAAAAGAATGATTATGCACAAACAAGTAGATAAATTTGATATTAAAATTTTATCATTAAAATAGATATTCCAAACCTTCTAATATTTTTAGCAATTGATACTTAATTTTTACGTATTTATTCTTAAAATAAGTCTAAGTTTCATCTCATTAAATTATTAGTTTTGTAATAAAAAAACACCATTTTATTAAAAGACAATTTTTAAGCTCATTTTTTATAATATTAAAATGTCAAAATACAATTATCAAAAGTTAATATAAAAGCCATTGATATATATATATATATTAATTAAAAATTTTTTATATTTTAAAAATCTTTAATATCATCAATAATGGCTATTATTTGTAAAACCGACGGAAAAATATTATTATGCTTTTAAATCTTTTCAAAATTATCTGTGCATAATTACTGTGTAATCGAGACCATCTATTTTTTTGATAATTTATCAATAATATAAAGTAAAGTAATTTTCAAAAATATTTTTATCACTTTATTTATAAAGGAATTTGGGCCTAAACGGGGCTTAGAATTGCAGATGATGATAACTAAGTTAAATTTAATATTAAAATATTCCTGCATAAGATATAAGCCAACGAGTGTTGGCTAACGTTTACTATTTTTTTTTAAAACAAGTCTAAGTTTTATTTTATTTATTTTAAAAAAAACACCATTTTATTAAAAGACAATAGACTAAGAATCATAGCCATTGATTTTTTTAAAAATATATTTAAAAAATTTAATATCAAATAAATATTATTATAAAAAAAAAAATATTATTATTTTTTAAATCTTTTCAAAATATATATTCATAGACAATAATAGAAGAAGTGATAAATTAGTAGCAATTTTAAATAAAAGAAAAGGAAGTTAATAAAAATTATTTATTTAACTATAAGAATCCACCAGCCAACGAGTGTTGGCTAACGTGTGCTATTTTTCTATAATATGTACATATTTATTTATATTAAAATTATTATGTTTAATATATAGACTAAGAATCATACCTATTTTTTAAAAATAATTTTAATGTAAATAAATATATAATTAAAATATAAATAATATTTCTCTTAATATATATTTATAGACAATAATAGAAGAAGTGATAAATTAGTAGCTATTTTAAATAAAAGATTAATAAAAATTAGTAGTTAACTATAATACCCTTATGAATTTTCCTATTTTCTATTTTTTTATTTTAATATTTTTTTTACATTTAATTTTAAAAAAAATAATTTAATAAAGATTTTTAGTTATTTTTTTATTTTGATATATTTTTTTTGTATTTGATTTAAAAAAATAATGATTTAATATATTTTTTATTTTATAATTTCTTTTAAAAAAAAACGCGTCACAAGGAGCTGCGACGCCCCACGTGTCACAACTCCCCCGATCCGTAAACTAGGGGGCTACGCCTCACTTTTGAGACTCAATCCCTTTGCATTGGGTTTGATTTCGTTAATTGCATATCTAATAAATTTATGTATTTTTTTTTTTTAAGAAAAAGAATTTTAATTATAATTTTATTATAATTAAATGTACAACTTAATATATAAATAATATTTTTTAATTTTTAATGTATTCAATTGTAACTTTTGTTATCATCTTTATAAATTTTAGATTCCCGCATCATTTTAATAGTTAATTTATATCATTAGAATATGATAGGCTGAAATAAAATCATCAGACTAAATTGTAATCTCAATCTCTATTTTTTTAAAATAATTTTAATATAATCTTAACCATTAAATTTTAATATTTAAAAAGTCTATCATAAACTCCTAAATATGAAACCTCGTGACCACATTGGACGGCCATGCTTGTAACTATTCCAACTATTGTCAGAGTAAGAAAGCATAATTTATACTCATTTCTATAGGATTAAGTGTTCCGATCAGAAGCATCAATTCTCACACCCACACAAAAATAAAAATAAAAATAAAAAAGAAATAAAATATCAGCAACGTTGAGTATATACATAATAATAATAATAATAATAATAATAATAATAATAATAAAGACTTGAAAAACAATTAATCGATAGAGAACAAAAGGGGCGGCAGGCAGGTGGCGGGGAAGCTGCTTCACCGTCTACACGTCCATTCAACAACATACTCTTCCACGAGCTCTTCCAGCAGCTTCCCTTCAATTTCCTTGCCCATATCATCAACTTCTGACCTCTTACTGTCACCACAACCCTTACACACAACCTCCTTTCTCACCAACCGTTCAACAGGGCTGTTGTCATCCCCACCGCCGCTGCCACCATCACCAGCAAGGCAGCTTGCCTTGCTGGAAAACCATTTCTGCATCAGGGCCCACACTCCATCATCCTCTACGCACAATGCGTTTTCTAATATCCTGCTGTGGGCTAGGCCATGCAGGCCATCCCATTCAGCGCCGTTGGAACCAGCACGCGTGATATTGACTACTGCAGCATTAGTGCAGTCAAACACAAGCATGCTGTTCGATCTCAACTGCTGCCGCTTTGCCTCATGCAGAGGCTTGTCCGCAGTTAAGTCCATGTATTTTTCCCTCAGCGAGGGATCTAAAGGACTCTCAGGCGAATGCCACCTGGAAAAATTGGAGCATAGTTGTGCAATGCTGTGAAGGCCGGCAGCTGATAGCAGTGATTGGACTAAGAAAAGCCATTCTCCTCCGCTGCTGCCGCCATCAATGCCTGGAGAGACGAAATGGGTTTTCAATGGATAGGAAGAAGCAGCTTGTTCTGCACAGCATTCGTCCCATGACACAGTACGAGCAATCGATCCGATCAGTGGTGATTTGTCGATTATGTTGGACTTGCTAAGGCAGAGCAATGGATTTCCTATCGTAGTCAAAAGAAACAGAGAGAAAACGAGCTAAGGATAACCACAAGGAGAAAGAACTTGCAATTATAGATGTAAATAATGGCTAAGATATATTGTTACAAGATACTTTAATACTGATATTTCCTGATAATACGATGATACTGCAATACGTTGCTATATCAGTGATATTTCGCGATATATAAGTCAACGCAACCCGTCAACTTACGATATTTAGAAATTGTATTTCGTCTGATATATCCAATATTAATACGTATTATCTGATTATGTCTACTATTGATATATCTATAACTGATATCAATACTAATATTTTTATCTATAATTGCAATAGACCATGAAAATACCATGTTGGTTCAGACTGTGATTGCCAGAGGGCCCCAGTTTAAGTTTTTCATCCTCTTCAAATGGTGAATCTAGCACTGAGATTGGACTAGGCTGATCCTGATTCTCAGCTGGAATTCCATGCGTAGCAGATTTTGACACAGACAATCCTGCCTGCAGGAAACAATGTCAGTGCTTGATAAATGCTTCTAAATTGTAACCCACAGAAGAGAAAAAAAGGTCCAAAATCTTCTTCTATATCATAGTGTGAAAATCTCAATCTCTACCTTGATAGTAAAGTACGTATAAATGTAGAGAACTTTTATGGTCATCTCAATGAGGAGGTTTCCATACCCATCTAATGGTAAGAATTAAAATTGGTAAATAAATGATGGAGATCAAATAATTACTTAAATCATTTAATACAATCTTTACCATTTATTTATCTAACTTTCAATTCTAACCGTTGGGTAGATAGGAAAACCTTTGCAATAAGAGGATCATAACAACACTCGTAAACGTAGTGCTCCAAAAAAATAGTCTATGTGCAGCAGATTATCAAATTACAAGAACGTAACCAGTAAAACTGTTTTCTCGGCTGAGCAAGAAAATGTATGCACCTATCAAAACCATATATAATAGACCGATTATGTTGGTTTTTTTCTCTCTTTGGGTAGTTAGGGAGTGTGTGTTGTGTGTGGATGAAAAATGTCTTACGTTGAAGATTGGAAGTCAACTTATATGAGCCTTTGGGCAATGACCCAATAGCTTAGGTACCAACGTCTAAGCATCCAATATATGTGAGGAAGTCCTAAAAATATTCCAGGTGCCTACACGTGCCTGGGACCTCAAGAAATCCAGAAGTTCTGGAAATTTGAAGCCAGGAGTAACGCACAGTCTCTCTTTTTTTTTTGATTCCTCTGCATCTAGCAGGAATCTTGAACCTTTGCTAGGAGCCCCATAGCTACACGTGTTCAAACAGGTGATCGATGGTTCACTTTTTCATTAACGATTCAGCCCGATGTTCTCTCAACAAGCTCGAGTATAATAATAAGCAAGAAGAATGGAATGAAATATTCAACAATATGTCAATATCGGGCCTCCAATATATTTTGATATTTCACCGATATGTTAGTGATATTTTCAGCTAGGTTTTTATTAGCAAAAAAAAATTGTATCCACTAACCCCAGAAATGGCAAATGTTGACATGGCCAATACCGATATTTTCATCATTGGCAATAAGCCCTACTAACAAAACATGAAGTGTACGTTTTTCGCAACATTATCTCTTCACAGGATGGTCATTTGACTCATTTCAAACATTATTTACCACACCAACACAATAGCTACATCGTTCTTCAGAGCTGCTTCCATAAAAGCAGGATATGCATGAACATCCATCATAACTTGTTGCTTCTATTCCCTTGCTTGAAAATTCCAATTTGAATGCTAGCAAAAATAAAATAAAATAAAACATTGCAATAGAAATATAATTTGGGTTATAATTGATAAATAACAAACAACCAGACGCAATTCCAAACTGGGCATCTGACTCAAACCTAAACTTTTCCATCTAATAGGATAATAGAGAAGAGGCAGAGAATACTAGCAAACAATGATTTGGCAAAGTAGCGCAAAGAAATATCAAGAAGAAGGTTAAAACAAACAATGATGATTTGAACTAACTAACCTGCTGAAAAGATGATACACCTAGTGTGCGTTTTCCATCAAGAGCGGGCAAAATGGAGCAGCATGGTGATTCTACAGTAGTAGATGAATCCTCTTCAGAACTAGTGTTCATACATTTAGACATATCATCACCAGTTATGGCAGGAGGCACAGGTGATCCTGGAATATCAGCAGTTTTAGTTTGAGAATCATTTTTGTATTCATATTTACCAGACTTCACTTCACCAGATTTCTTACTTCTTGGGGAAAATAAACTCATAAACTTCCCCTTAAATGATGAACTTGTACTCTTCACTTTCATCATTGCCTTTGCACTACCCGTGTTGCGAACCTCTGGACTTGAAACTTCAACATTCAGTCTACAACCATTAGCTGTCGATGAAGCAGGAAGAGATTTGGACCTCTGGAGGCTTCTGGGAGAGTCCTTCACACTTTCTACAATGCCCAAATTGCTATTAAGGCACGAAGTAGACCCTCTGGGTCCTTGAACTTTACTGCAGTCCCCTTCATATCTTTCAGGTTTATTAAAGTCAGAAAGGGCAAGCATTTCAGCTAGTGTACAAGAGCTTCCCCACATGGGTTCATCCTCTTGTCTACTCCCATTTGACATCATCATGGCCCATCTCTCTGACAGTCGCTTTCTAGCTTCTCTACAAACAGATGATTCTGGCGTATATGATGCACGGCTAAACGAGGAAGAAGAATATGGGCTGCTGCATCTACGGACATGATCCCATGGATGCCTCGTAGTTGGAGACATGACTTCTGAATCACTAAGATTTCCCATGGATTTGTTACATGAACTTTCATTGCCGACGTATCCATTGGAAATCACCGAAGAAAGTAAAGTTTCATCTCTCCGATTACCAGCCAAATTTTTGCAAATCTGCTGGGTGATCTCCTTTGCCACTTCCCTTGCTTCACGTGTCTCATCATCTTCTAGTTTCCCTGGGAAGCTTCCTCCATGTAAATTTCTTTGGGATGAAAGAATTGGTGATCCAACTGCTTTGTGGTCATCAATTTTTCCTATGTTAGGTTTCAATACAACAATTCGGGTTGGTTGAGTTGGAGTATTATCTGGTTTCCAGGTAGGGATACTAGAGGAAAACCCACGCTGGTGGTTGTGCCAACCATTAGCTCGATAAACCTTGGCCAGTTTCTTTATCTGATTTTCACTCTTCTTTCCTGAAGTAACAAATTTATCATCAAACGCTGGTTTAGATGGTCTAAGAACAATTATACGCTTTGTCTCCTGTGGAGAACAAATGGAATGCCCAGCATAAAGATTCTGGGTGAACAAGGAATTTTGCTCTTGAAGAAGCATTATAAATAAATCTCTGTGGGAATTCAAAACATCCAAAGCATCTTGGAACTCCTTGGTTTGGTGAAGCGCCTCATCCATGGCAAGGCGTTTTAACTCAATAAACTTCTGACGGACAAAAGCCATCTTTTCATCATTTTTGTTTTCATTACACCTGTCTTTCCATGGTGATACATCTTGAGGAAAATTTCTTCTTTCAAACTGCTGCCTAATTTCATAAATATCTCTGCATTTATTCTGTGCTTGGTACTGATGAACCTCACAGTCAATTTCCCTAGAGAAAAAGTCATGTTCTTGCTGCTGAAATCCCATCAGCATCTCCGAATGACTATTTCGTGCAAGAAAATCAGAATGGTGTTTATTCACTGCTAAATCAGGCAGCCGCTGCTGCGGAAGAGCATCAAGCCCCATCAACTTGGCTACCACATTAAGTGGGTTATGTTTCGATTCCAAATCTTTCGACATCTCTTGAGCAATGAGCATCTTCATGGTATTTCCTTCAGAACTCTTCCCTGAAGCACATCTTCTCGATTCAGAAACTATCTGCATGCAAATAAATCGCAAGTAATATCAGCTTTGAAAACCATGAAAAAGAACAGAATCAGAAAAAATCACACACACAGAATGATGGACTCAGAATAGTATGCATCAAATAAACATGAAAGGACAAAGCTCAATTCATATCCATCATCACATGAACTCAAGAAATACCACTTTATCCTCTATAACATCACCAATATCACTAGACATCCTCGAGGCATCTGATGTACTTCCAGATGAAGGGGAACCTGCAAGACAATCAGATTAGTTTCAGTGAAGGCTAGCCCACTACTATTAGTCATAGGAACCAAAAAACCAAAAGAAAGTAACCATACTTTAGAACCATCAACGTAAAGAAAACACTATTTTCCACCATAACGTTAATAAACCCCAAAAAAGAAGCTACATGTGAAAGGAAGGAATCAAGCGTATACACTGAATTCAAATTCTGGTTAACCAATTTGGAATTAAGTCCAGTATCCAACCACATATAAATGCAATAATTGAATAGAATTGAGTAAGCTCAAAATACAATTGTCACATATAGAACCCAAGGGTAGCAGTAGATAAAGTATCAATGGCTTTGTCAACATTTAAGTAACCAAATAGAAGATTTTCCAATCTTTATCTTCTTAATTCTTAAACAACCAGATACTAAATGTTCTTTTACCATGTAAAAGTAATCATTTTACACCAATATACGACATATGCCTGCTACAAATTAACCATTATTTCACAGTAATAATGCCAGTTATGACAAAACTAAATAGAACTGATTGCAGTGCTCATAATTCATGATAGGAAAGGAAAGGGGAAATCACCCTCACTATGAGGCTTCTCAGTGAGCAGCCTATTTCCAGCTGTGCTGGATGTTAAATCAACGAGATTGACGATTCTTCCAAAGCATCCGGGGATGGGTTTCTCATAATAGTGAACTTTTCCATTAAGCTGAATCCCATTCATTTAAACACCTGTCAATACAAAATTCAAAAGTCAACCACATTTGCATCTCGTTATTTATGTTTTCTCATCTCTATCTTTCGCTTCAAGACAAGGAGAAAAAGGCAGCACCAAAAAAACCAAAGCAGGAAATTAGCAAACATTTACATCATTTCAAAACACAAAGTGGGTGGAGGAAGAAGGCCAATAGATGAATGGAAGTAAACTAGGAAAAAATTAATCTGAAGAAAGGGCAAGAAGAAAAAAGTTTTGAAAGCATCCGTGATGACAGTGGATCCAAATTTAGCTTACAGCCAGAAACACAACAATGGGTTATGAGTTAACGACAAGTATATTTTTTAAAAAATATAATAGCTAAAAACAAACGATTTTCAGAAAGTACAACCCAAACAAGCATTGGCCAAAGAATCCAACGAATAAGATTTTTGTTAGAACATAACGAATAAAGAAAATTTTGATATCATAGCAGCAATAGCATATGCAAATGGTGAGACAGTAGTTAATTTTTGGGTAAGTAAACAACGGGGTAGTTGCAAAGAGGAAGGAAGATGATGAACCAGATAATGCTATTTTTTGACTCTAGATTAGAGAAAGAACCAAGGAGACCCAACTTTTGTCCCAACAGTTAAACAAAAAACTCTCATTTTTTCGAATTCTCAAAATTTACCCTAACAAGAGCAGACGCTAAAAAATCCTCCGTAAGGAAGAAAAATCTGCCAAAGCAAAAGAAAGGAGAGTGAGAAAAGGAGGAATTCATTCACTTGAAGGAACAATCCGAACAGCATATATCCCATACACAACAAGAAAGAGTCATAAGAGGACGATGACCAATAATAATCGAGACTGATCGACTGCTTGGCAGTAAGTTTCAGCAATAACAACCCAAGGAAACTTCAAATCAAAGTGAAACCAACTCCAAGATAGTCAAAGTCTAGGAAAACGACTGATTAACAACTAATCACATCATTAAACCATGCACATTTATCTCATAACCACACTCACCAGAACAAATTGCTAAAATGATCAAACAATCAACGAGAGCTAAAAAAGGACTTGAAAATCAATCCGAAATAAGAGTGTCGAGAGTTAGATTAGAACAAAAAGGGAGGGATAATGAACGACAAACTTGCGTTCAAAAAAAAAAAAAAAAAAGCCGAGCTACAGGCGAAAAGCAAAGTAAGATAGAGAAAGTACGTAAATAGAAGGAATAGGAATCATATCATCTTTACAAAAGGCCAACCGGGGAGAGATTGGCAGAGGAGAGTAAAAGGCCAAAGGAATTTCTGGCAAAGAACTAATAATGAAGAGAGAGAATCCACAGATCGAAAAATGCAATGCCTCTCGAAACCTTCAGTAGCAACAAGTGAGCCGTTAGAAAGAGAATGGAACCGTATGAGTTATGGAGTGGAAGACGTTGTTGCCGGCATCTGACATTGTTGGAGGAGAACGAGAGCAAGCCTGTGTGGTGACGGAAATGCAGCGGAATCGACGATGGTGGGGCGCGGAACTTGGGAAGTGAGCGGTTCTCTGGGGAAAGGCATTGGTAGTTTTTTTTGTCTCTGTCACACACTCTGTCCTCACCGACCGCGTCGGACTCGACATGCCATCATTTAATTCTGGTTCATTAATGAGAATCGAGTACGCGAAGAAATTACAGAGACGGAGGAGAGAGATATTAATGTAAAAAATAAAAACAATATTTGTGGAGATAAACGATAATGTGAGAATATTTTTAATGTTTATCTTGCAATTCAGTCCTCCTGCTTCTGGTTATTTATCGTTCGTCCTTCATTTGTCCTTTTGTTAACATGAAATATTTTTACCATCATTTTATGGATTTTGGTGAGTGCAATTATTAATAGGCAAATATAAAAAAAAGTCACCAAAGCCATAATAAGAAGTGGACTGGACAACATTGAGGTCCAAGAACATACAAGTCCAATGTCCCATTCTTTGAACTGCTCCATTTATTGAAATGTTGAGTCAGGTATTCCATTCAAATTAATTTTGAAGGTCTTTAACTATTTTAATTAAAATTTTTGAAAACCTTAGTCGTAAAGTTGATCTTATCTAATATGACATTATAAGACATAAAAAACGGTTATCTAGGCATCATATAAAAGGAAAAGAATATTCAAGATAAAAGGCAGGATGAAAAAGGGGGCACTTGACTACTTTTCAATGAAAATCCCTTACTTGGACTGTTGTATGGACATAGACTGCACTAAAAACACTTGAACCAAAAACTCATTTTGATTTTCTCCTTAAAAATTTTCTCTCTATTATTTGAAGGAGAACTGATTTGAGTATCAGAGTGCCTTTCGGGGCGTAAGCTCCGATTGTATTCTAATTCTTTGTTTAGTTGTGGTACGTAGGTCTTGGATTGTCAAAGACGGAGTGGAGATCCAACTCACAAAGTGAACGTGATTGAAACCTATTACGAATCCAAATTCTTAGTATGCATCATTAGTACCGTCTGTGGGAAGCCTGAACAAAAGCCAACTTACCACCACACTCATTCAACCATGGTGAACACCAGAAGTCACACCAACGCACCCGGAGATGTAACTTTCCCCGGCAATGACCCTCAAGTAGGTAGTCTTGGGAAAGACCGAAGATGATCTTGATAGAAACTATGAACAATTGAATGTGTGAACATGGCAAAGGCGTTCCAAACCATTTGTACCCAATTGGGACAACAACAACAAGTAATCCCACAAGTAGTTCCAGTTTCAATAGCAAGCACTCCTACTCGGAAAGGAGCCCAGAGGAGGAGACGCCTAGTGAGAAATGCAGACCAGCCTGTGGACCAAGTAAGGGAGCATTCCAATAATAGAGATGGAGGCTGTTCGCGGTTAGAAGGTAGGTTAGGCCCAAGATCTGAGGAGGAAAGCCCTGAGCAGCGTAATCCTCATTATTCGAGGAACGATCAGAGACCTCCTGATCACGATGGAGGCTCCAGCAACATACTGCCTTCTGAAGAAAGTCATCATTCTAATCGGCCAAACCATCCAGAGTTGAGGAATTACCTCAACGAAAAGAGATCGGCAGTTACCGCTGCCTATCATGCAGATGACAGGTTCGAGAAAGACTGGCAATGCAAGTTTGGTGATAGTGCAGATAGGCACTACGCATATTTGAGAATATCTCCTTTTACGATGGAGATCAGAACTTGTTTACTACCTCATAAATTCAAAATGCCTATGCTGGAAGTCTACGACGGAAGTGGTGATCCAATGGATCACTTAGACAGCTTCCATACACACCTAAGATTTCAAGGTCTGGACGAAATGAGTATGTGTCAGTGTTTTTCCCTGACACTGAAGGGAGATACTCGAATTTGGTTCCATAATTTGTCACCAAATTCAATTCAGTTGTTTGAGAAATTAGCGGATTATTTTCTACCTCACTTTACCTCTAGTAGGAGGATCAAAAAATAACCTTGGCACTTAGCTCGTATCAAGTAAGGGCTAAGAAAAGTTTGAAGAGCTTTTTGGGTAGATTTACTACAGAAGTCCGGTGGATTCCCCGGCTTACTAATGAGGTTAAATTGAACACATTTATGAACACTTTGGAGTCTAATGACTTTTTTAAACATCTAGCCCACAAGAATCCCAAAATATTTTCAGAAGCAGTGGCCATCACTCGAGCTTATATAGTAGTGGATGAAGGCGAACGAGGCAAAGAAGCCAAGACAAGATGATCGCTCACAATACAGACCAGATGGGAAGAAGAGGAGCAGAGATCGTATTGACTCGTGTAGCCCGAACTAGTAGTCCGGGTTTGAGCCAAGAGCTCAAAAGGAATATAAGCTCATAAACTTGACCCCGCTGAATGACTCTAGGGCAAATATTCTTATGAAGATTAAAGATGAGACGTTTCTAAGATGGCCAAATCCAGTCAAGAACCTAGAGGAAGGTAATCAATCCAAATCTATGATTACCATCAATCTCAGGGGTACAACACAGATAAATGCAGGACTTTGTAGAGAGAGATTGAGAAGCTCATAAAAAAGGGACACCTCAAAAAATTTGTGAAGAATTCAGGACAAGTTAGAAGAGAGGAGGGAGAAGAATAGTGAGATCAGTGGCGCCCAAGGAACAGAGTAGTAGTAGGAGTGGTTAATATGATATCAGCTTATACTGTAGAAGAAGCACACTTTGAATCAGGTAGCTGATGTAGGGATAAAAGGCAAAGGGTAGAAAGTAGAAATGATGTAATTTGTTTTGATGAGAACAATATGAGCCATGTACAAGTTCCCCATCCACTTGTAGTAACTGTTCTCGTTTTAGATGGTAAAATTAATTATCAACTGAAACGAGTCTTCTTTGATAATGAAAGCAGTAGCAATTTGCTCTACATGAATGCCTTCTTCAAGCTAGGATTAAAGAAAAGTCAATTTAAACCTGTCAGTGGACCCCTCTATGGACTAAATAATGAATCAGTGTTAGTCGATGGAACAATTCAACTAGAAGTCATGTTGGGAATACATCCCAAGACAGCAACTCATGTACTCACCTTTCTGATGGTAGATTTATCTTCAATTTATAATGCCATATTAGGCCAGTCATGTCTAACGACCTTTGGGGCAGTAATGTCAATTTTACACCTAAAGATGAAGTTTTCAACATCATTAGGTGTTGGTGAATTCATGAGTGATCAAGTCACTGGCCATTCTTGTTACTTAACGCAAGTTACTCAGACAATTCCAGAAGGGTCAGTTGAAGACTTGAACTACCGAGATGAACTGACGTTACAGTAGGCCCAGTCTGGTGAAATGAGTGAGCATATTCTTCTTGACCCAAATGATCCAGAGAAGTATGTACAAATAGGGAGCTCTCTTTCTGGACAGTTGCGAGATCAACTTATTTCTTTCCTCCAACAAAATGCGAACATATTCACGTGGTCTCCTGTTGACATGCCCAAATCCCGATAGATTTGATGGTACACAAGTTTGGACTTGATCCTAATCACAAGTCGGTCAGATAGAAACGGAGAAATCACTCCGTAGAAAAACTTATTGTAATCCGTGAGAAAGTGAGAAAGTTGATCGATACCAGATTCATAAGAGAAGTCTAGTATCTTGACTGGCTCTCCAACGTAGTACTCGTGAAGAAAAGTAATAGAAAATAAAGAATGTACGTGGACTTCACCAATTTGAATAAGACTTGTCCTAATGACAGTTACCCGCTACCTAAAATACATACGTTGGTGGACTGCATAGCCGAGCATGAACTACTAAGCTTCATGGACGCTTATTCTATATATAACTAAATCAGGATGAGTCAGGAAGATGAGGAATATACTTCTTTCTTGATTGATCAGGGCACTTACTGTTATAAGATGATGCCTTTTGATCTCAAAAATGTATGAGCCACTTATCAAAGGCTGGATAACAAAATATTTGAGGCTCAAATTAGTAGAGGTTTACGTGGACAATATGCTTGTGTAAAGTAAGGTCACGTGAGACCACATCCAAGATTTGAAGGAAACCTTCGAGGTACTCCAAAAATATCAGATGAAGTTGAACCCAACTAAGTGTATTTTCTAAGTAACCTCCGAAATGTTCTTAGGCTTCATAGTCTCACAGCGTGAGTTTGAAACCAATCCTAAGAAAATAAAGGCCATAATAGATATGATACCACTAGCGACAGTAAAAGATATCCAAAGATTAATTAGGAGGTTTGCTGCCCTATCTTGATTTCTGGCCAAGTCAAGAAGAAATGCCTCCCTTCTTAAAAGCTTTAAGGGGTACGAAAGTAAATGGTTTTATCTGGACATCTGACTACTAGACTACTTTTCAAGAATTAAAGGACTGTCTATCTAGTCTTCCTCTATTGACTTCACCTAAGTAGGGTGAAGATTTATATCTATACCTAGCCGTTTCGAAGACGGCGTTGAGTTCAGTTTTGATTCAAGAATAATCAAATGGGTAATGGCCAATGTACTATGTCAATAAGATATTGGTGAACGCTGAGACTCGTTACTCCCATGTAGTGAAAATGGTTTTGGCACTTGTTGATTCAACCCGAAAATTACAACCATATTTTCAGGCTCGTTGGATAATTATTCTCACTGACTAGCTTTTAAAAGTTGTGTTACAAAGACCTAATATGTCTAGAAGATTAATGATGTGGGTCCTAGAATTGGGTGAGTTTCACATTGAGTTCAAGTCGAGACCAACTAACAAAGGTTAGGATTTGGCAGACTTCATCGTTAAAACTATAACCCCGATTGCGACCAATTTTGTTGGAAATAAAGACATCTACCAGACGGTGATCTACCTTGTTGGACTTTATACGTTGACGAGTCATCGACACAATCCGAAAGTGGAGCCAGAATTGTTATGAGGACTCCAAATAGGAAAGAAATCAGTTATTCCCTGAGGCTTGGATTTTCGGCGACTAACAACATCGCAGAATATGAGGCCTTACTGGTGAAACTCAAGTTGGCTAGAGAGTGTTTAGCAAAGCAAGTGATCGTGTACAATAACTGTAATATTTCGGATCCTATTTGAATTATTTTAACATTAATTATGATTTTGAGTATTTCGGAGGTAGAGAAATAAATTAAAATATTGTAAAAATTTGAGAAATGATAGAAAGTGCGGAGTAGTGCCCGAGGTGCACTCGAGTGTGCTCGTGTTATCGATCGAGTATTGATCAAATTTAATAATAAAAGAAAATAATATATATATATATATATATAAGAGAAAGAAAGAGAAGAAAAAAGAAGAAAAAGAAGGAAAAAAGGGGGAATCGGGGAGAGAGAGGGAGCAAGAGGAGAGAGAGAATGAGAGGGGTTCGGCGCTCAAAGGGAAGGAGGAGGAGAAGGAAGAGACGGCGGCAGCCTAGGTGGGTGACGGCAGCATAGGTGGACGGGCGGCAGTGGCTCGTGGGTGAGGCCGTGGTGATCGTGGGCTGAGGCGGTGGTGGCACGGTGCGAGGAGAGTGAAGCGATGCAGCAGGAATGTCTACATTAAGCTGATGGCCTAAACCGTAGCCGTGCCTTAAGCTACTAGTTTAAATCGCAATCGATATAGTTGTGGTTACCAGACGATGGTAACCCTTCCTCAAGTTGGTATTATTAATATTTGGTTCTTCGATTTCATGCATACTTTATATTTCTGCATGTATTGCGTGGACTACTATTTGAGATACATGGTTTGGCCCACGGATTGGCGATAGAAATGTCTCGTAAGTACTAATAAGTTAAGCCCCATAACATATTTTATATTTATATATTTTGGTTCCTATATTTCCTTTGATTTCATCATATGCTGTATAGGATTTAGATCCAAACGATGGTTTGTATCCCACACGGATATGATGACGGTCGCGATTATGTAATATGAGCTCGGATCATATAATATGATATCATCTATGATATTTAATCAGATCACTATTTATTATGATTATATCCCGGAGGAACTGTTCGATACGGACAACGATCTAGTATGAGACATCTCTTCAATTTTTAGGGATTTCACGGACATTATGTTTTGTTTCACATGATTGCTATGCGATATCCCTTCTTCTGATTTATGTGTGTTGTTTTATACGATGATAACACTTGTTGAGCTCTAAACTCATGTTTTCATATTTTATCCCTTCAAACTAGTGATATGGATATGCTTGCTGTAGTGCGAATGTGATCTGGTACGGATATCTCTATCGGTGAGTGGAGATATTTCGTTGGGTATGTTTCTGATCTTGAAGATGTGTTATGATTATATTTTATGGTCGGATGATGTCCCTGATCTTTGTATGAAAAATATTGGAATTATATATTTTGATACCTCCCTTACGATATGTAGATGCAGGTCATTTATTATGTTTGTTCAGATTTATATCTGAAAGATCTTATGCGAGTTTTATTATATTGGGTCCTCTATGTATATGGCTGTCACGCTCGGGTTGGATTTGTTTGGTTTATAGAATATTTTATTGATTTTATTTTTGACATACGTATATTATATTCTTGGGTCGTAACAAAGGTGATATTAGAGAAAATGTCATAATGATAAGTATTTTTGGGTCATCTTGGGTAAGAAATTCGAATATTTAGCGCAATAAATATAGCCAATAGTGAAGAATGAAAGTTTAGGTCGTAAATATTTGAATTTGACTTAAAAAGTTAATTAATTGGTTGTAATGTTTCGCACGATCGACATTTTGGGTGTTATGATCTAGCAGCCATATGAGAGTTTGGTTGCTTTGTGAATGTTGGTCAGTTAGGGACAAGATGCAACGCCCTTTGAATGATTAAAAGTGTGCTAATTTGGAAGATTTTTAAAATTTTTGATCTATTTAAAACTTAAATTGAGTTTTAGAAAGTGGAGGACGTGTTTGAGGTTTTTAATTATTCAGATGAAGTTCGATCTACTATCCTTAAGTTGGGGAGTTAGGTAAGCCGGCAGTGGGCTTCTCAATGTCGTATTCCACTTCTTGTGATGTTTTGTGGAGGCAATGTTTAGAATAATCACTCTGCGTTTGGCATTCAGGATAGTAAAGACGCTAAATTTAGTTGGTGAAAGCACGAAAATAAGTCTATCGCCTTTGAGATTGTATGTAAATGTTCTATACTTCTCCAATTTCAAAAATGATCTTTGAGAATGTTTACCTCTGACAGGTAACCTTTAATCTATTAAGATTGTGGACACCGGTGTCCAATTTAGGTGTGTAGATGTGAATAATTGACTAATCTGATTTTATTTGAGGTGCCAAACTTTGATGTGATATTAGGAGTGATTTGGTTGGCCCGTCACCTTATTAATGTAGATAATTTCGGTAAGAATATTTTGATTTGTAATTTGGGTTGTGAATTTTGAGTTTGAGGAAGAGTCGATCGAGATGCGATGAAATTGATATCATTGTGCCTACAAGTTAATTGATAAGAATGTGTACCGAGTTTAGTTGGCATATATGGCCACATTTGGAAGTCATTATGTGGTCATTAAGGATTTTCTAATTGTATACTAATTCAAGGTTACTTCTTAGAGGATTAGCCTAGATTGTCTTCTGATCAGTAATTGAGGTTGTTGCTGAGGTTATACCAAAATTGGTACCGATTTTTGGGACCCCACATAGAGTCATGGAGGCATCGGTTAATTGTTTTACAGTCAGGTGTTTTAATACATTTAGGATGAGTTAGATGAATCGATGAGATTATCTATGAATTATTAAAAATTTAATTCATTTGAAAAATGAATCATTCGATAAATGAATGTTGGAAATCGATCTTCATTCGGAGTCTTGTCAATTAGGATGATCGGAGATTGTCCCGAATATAGCCTTTAAAATAAAGGTACAATCGTTGTGAGTTTCGGTGATACTTTTGGGTTAGTGATTTCATTGGCACATTTTATGGATCTTATGAATTGAATCTTTTGACTATACTTGGATTTTTTTGTGATGGCTTCATTAATGATATTTTAATTTGTTCGAAAAAATTCTGTTAGGGGCGTAAGGTTCGTCTAAGGATTGTGTCATAATTACAAATGGTAGTTTATTATTTGCCTAATTGTGGAGATGCGAGTTTGGTTGGAAGTAGGGTTATTTTGGTTGTGTTGTTTCTTCGATGGCATGTTTATAGGTTTGCAGAAGATTGAAGCGGTGGTTTGTTGGGAAAGGCCGTCATTTGTCGTGAAGATGAGCGATTTCTTGGGTTTTCATGAATTTGTTAAACAATTTGTTGAGGATTCTTCAAGAATTATAACTTCCATTGGACATTTGGCTCAAAAGCGGTTGGTGTTCGTTGAATTGTAAGGGGAGCTCTCTAGAAATGAAGGGCTGATTATCGACAATGTCGATTTGGTCGGTCACTGATGGATCAAGTCAATCTGTGGTAGGTTGTGATGCTTTCGAGAAAGATTTGAGGTTGTATTTAGATGCAACGTATTCGGGTGATTGTCTATGGGTTACGGCGGTAGTTAAATATCTATGATCAGAATTACTCCACTTATGGCTTGGAGTTAGCAGTTGGGGTCTTTACTCTGAGGATTTGAAAATATTATTTATATGGAGATAGTTATGGTTCAATTTGATTATAAATGTTTGAAGAAATTATTTTACAAAAGGAGTTAATCATGTGGTAATGTAAGCGGGTTGGTCACTTAAGTGCTATGATGGTAAGTTTTAGTGTCAGCCAAGAAGGTGAATATTATTAGTGATGTTTTGGAACGGAAACGTTCGGATTTGATGTGCCATATGTTTATAAGAGAAAGCAAAGCATGAGTAGCCTCCATGATTTTTGTTTCGGGATTGTCAAGGACGGTTAGAAATATGGACGCAATTTGGGTATTTGTGGATTGGCTATCAAATTTGGCCGATTTATTTTCAATTCGGATGATGTATTTAGATGAAAAGTTGTCTCGTCGATATACCAACAAGATAATGAGGTTACAGGATATTTCAGTTTCGAGATTTCAATTGTGATCTAATGTTTATGTCGAATTTCGACGCAGGTTCGTATAAGAATTTGAGCTCTTGGTTGAAATTTGATATGAGGATAATTCGCAGTTAGGTGATCAATCAGAGTAATACAGCAGAAACATGTGGGTCAGTAGCCCTTTGTTATAAGATTTGATTTGAATATTTTTTAGATAGAGAATTTGATTTGAAATCCGATTTGAGGACACTGATTATGTGAAAGTTTTGTTGAGTCCTTTGATTTTGGAGAAGTGGCGTCTTCAATTAGTTCAATCTAAAATCTCACGGGGTAAAAGAGATTTTTGTTGACAAAGTGGTAAGTAGGTGGATCCATTCTTAGACTGTGTGTATGTTGTTTAGGATCAGAGTTGCATTAGGAGTTCGCACTACAGTGTCTTCTATCTTCTTTTCGAGCGGAAAAACTATAGAGTTATCGGTAAATAATCCCTGTCAGGATTGAGCTCCAAACTGGGCTTCTTATTGCGGAAGAATCTCTAGTGAAGATCGAAGATGAAGTCATTTTGGACGAGCCGTTATGATGGTGGACGCGATCAAGCAAAGCCTCAATTGATGGATGAAAGCTCGGGAGCAATTGAGGTTGTCAGCAGCTTTTGTGAAGTTGGAGTGATCTGAGTTCGTAAAGAATATCGAAGATTCTCATCATAGCGGAGTGGTGAATTGTTCATGTGTCTCGTGCTTGAAGGAAGAAGCCAAGAAGAAGTTTTCGAGATTTTATTTCTGGTTTGTATTAGACAGCGAGGAATTTGTTGGCAACTTAGATGACGATGGATAAGCTAATGAAGTCAACTCATTGCTTGCTGATCAGAATATTATTCTCGAGTTTGGCTGTCCACACAATATCGAGATGAGGAGATTGTAAAATATTCTAATTTTGAGGCCATTGATTGTGATTCGAAATAGATGATCGATCAAAGTTGCGCAATGAAAGCGCGTGGACTCACAACTATCGATTACAAGATTTAATTTGATGATTGAAATAAGAGATCAGATTTGTAACTTGATTGGATGATCGAGAAGAGTGGTCAGATATTTCTGAAAGTAACATGAAAATAAGAATTTTAAGTGTCGTGGACAATGATAGATCGAGGTTGAGGTTCGATTGGCCTTTTGAGGTTTTGCAGCGAATTGGAGAGGTGGCCAACAGATGGGCGTCGTTTGAGTTTAGCAAAATCTTTATGAAGTGTTTTGTGTATGTTTTTTAAGAGAAATATGGGTTGATCATTGGCATGTGACTGAGTGTAAATTGTTGCGGATTTCGAGAAGTTATTTTATGATGGGGTTTCGACTCATATTTTTTTAAGGCAGAAGGGATTAAATATTGAGGAATAAGACGACCATTTTGATTACAATGTTTTTGGGAAATCTTTTGGTTGAGAAATATGCATATGATCTATCCTATGTGATTGAGTTTGAGTCATTAAAAATTTGTGAGAATTTATCATATGTTGGGGTTTCGCTTGTCGATATCTGGATAAAAAGATCTGGTGTTGGGAATCAGATTTTTGGATGAATCTTTTGATTGAGGTTCAATTCGAATGAATTATCCTTACCTGTTCAAATAGATTGATGTCCATAAATTTCAAGGACGAAATTTTTGTAAGGAGATGAGAGTGTAATATTTCAGACCTCGCTTGAATTATTTTAATATTAATTATGACTTAGGGTATTTCGAATGTTGAGAAAATAAATTAAAATATTAAAAAAATTTAAGAAAAAATCAGAAGTACGAAGTGACGTCTGGGGTGCGCCCGTATTATCAGTTGAGTTCCGATCAAATTTTAAAATATAAATAATATATATATAAGAAAGGAAAAAAAAAAAAAAAAAGAAGAAAAAGAAGGAAAAAAGGAGGAATCAAGGGAGAGAGGGGAGCAAGAGGAGAGAGAGAAAGAGAAGGGTTCGCGCGGAGAGGGAAGAAGGAGGAGAAGGAAGAGTCGGCGGCAGCCTAGGTGGACGGCAGCGACGGTGGCTCGTGGGTGACACCGCAGCGGTCATGAGCTAAGGCGGCGATGGCGCGGCGCGAGGAGAGCGAAGCGATGCGGTAGGAATGTCTGCGTTAAGCTGCTGGCCTAAACCGTAACTGAGCCTGAAATTGCTGGCTTAAATCGCAACCGATATAGCCGTGGTTATCGGACTCGGATAACTCTTCCTTAAATTGGTATTATTGATCTTTGATTCTCTGATTTCGTGCATACTTTATATTTCTACATATATCGCGTGGACTACTATTTGAGATATGTGGTTCGACCCACGGATGGGCGATAGGAATATCACGCAAGTACTCGATGTGTTAAGCCCCAAAACATATTTTATATTTATATGTTTTGGTTGCGGTATTTCCTTTGATTTCAACATATGGATATGGGATTTAGATCCGAACGATGGTTTGTATCCCACACGATGTGGTGATGGTCATGATTATTTAATGTGATATCGAATCATATGGTATGATATCGTCCATGATATTTGATCGGATTGCTATTTATTATGATTATATTCCGGATGGACTGTTTGATACGGAACAATGATTTAATATGAGGCATTTCCTCGATTTTTAAAGATTTCACAGACATTGTGTTTTGTTTCACGTGATTGTTATACGATATCCCTTCTTCTAATTTATATGTACTATTTTATACGATGATGATATTTGTCGAGCTCTAGACTCATATTTTCATATTTGTCCCTTCAAACTAGCAACATGGATACACTTGTAGGAGTGCGGATATGACCTGGTATGGATGATGATAGTCCCGACGGGGACTTATATGATGTGGCCTCCTTCCGTTGGCAGGAAGGTTAAGGCGTTAGTAGCTGACCTGCCACACTATGTATTTAAATGAGAATCATCGTAAGAAATTGACAAAATAATATATTCGAACGTCCTAATATATAACTAAAATTTGATATTGCACCAAAAGTCGCGGATGGTAAAATATAGTGAGCAAGTTTCTAATCTATTGGAGACAGAGTACATGGATGGCCTTGAACCACTGGCCTAAACCATAGTCGAGTATCAGCAACATGAATGGTGGCCATGGATCGATATTCAATGTAGAAGAGAATTAACAAGAAGGTATAGAGGTTCAAGAGAAAGTTAGGGTTTAAGGATTGAAGACAAAGATGAAAGCTAACCCGCAACAATGCCGGATTTAGAGCAAAAAATTTTTTTGGTTTTGAAAGGGCGCCATTTTCAAATTGAAAGGACACATGGTTTCAAGAACCTCTCCGGAGACCCCTTTCATCCGGAAACCTTACTCTCTCTGGAGATCTTTCTTTCCTTCTCCGGAGATCTTTCTTTCCTTGGAACCTTATTCTCTCCAGAGATATTATTTCTCTGAAAACCTATCTTTTCGAAGACCTATTTTTCGGGACCTTTTTACTTCTCCGGAAGCCTTGACTTTTTTCAAAGATCTTCGTTCACTCCGAATGCATTTTATTGTTCCAAAAACCTTCTCTCCTAAGACCTATCTTTTCGAAGACCTTGACCTTTTTCGGGGACCTTCGTTCACTCCGGAGGCCTTTTATCGTTTCGGAGAACATTTCTCCGGAGACATCTTTTCGGAGGCTTTTTTCTTAGGAGATCGTTTTTTTTTTTTAGGGACCTCTTTCTGTGGAGATCTTTACCTCTTTAGTAAATTTAACTCTTCGGAGGTCTTTTTTTTTGGAGACCTTTTTTTTTCAAATACATTTCTTTCTAAAGATCTTTACCTATTCAATAAACTTAACTCTTTAGAGATCTTTTTCTCCGGAGACCTTTTTTTCGGAGTCTTTTTTCTTCGGAGATCTTTACCTCTTCAGTAAATTTAACTCTCCAGAAACCTTTTTTTCGAAATTCTTTTTCTTCGGAGACCCTACTTCTGGAAACCTTTTTCTTTAAAGACTTTTCTCTCCGGAGACCTTAATCTCTTCTTAATGATCATATTTCTCCGGAGACCTTGATTTCTTTGAAGACCATACTTCTCCGGAGATCCTTATCACTTCAAACTTAATCAATTCACTCCCGATTAATTCTGTCCTTGATTGATTTCAAGAAAATCAACGAGATGATTTCGCCAATGTAACAACAGAGAGTAAATGAGAAAAAAGAATGCCATCAATAAATATACCAGAGGTTTAAAGCTCAAAACCTCTGGTTTGGGGGGTTAGTGATGGGTATAATTATTAATGGGCCCACATGAAGAAAAGCCATCAATGCCATAATGAGAAGTGGATCGGACGGCATTGAGGCCCATGAACATACAGGCCTAAAGTCCCATTCTTTGAATTGCTCAATTCATTGAACTTTTGAGTAAGGTATACGATCCTAAAGATCATAACCGTTCAAGTTAATTTCAAAGGTCATTAACTGCTTCAATTGGATTACTAAAATCTTAACCGCAACAGTTGATTCTATCCACTATGACGTCACAAGTCATAAAAAATCGACATTTGGATATCATATAAAAAGAAAAGAACATCCAAGATAAAGGGTAGACTAAAAAGGGGGCACTAGACCACTTTCTTGTGAAAATTTCTTACTTGGACTGTTGTATGAATATAGATTGCACTAAAAATACTTGAACCAAAAATTTATTTTGATTTTCTCTTTAAAAATTTTCTCTATATTATTTGGACGAGAACTGACTTGAGTATCGGAATATCTTTTGGAGAGTATGCCCCAATTGTACTCTGATTTTTTATTTAGCTGTGGTGCGTAAGTCTAGAATTGTCAATGATGGAGTTAAAATCCAACTCACAAAGAGGACGTGATTGAAACCTGTTACAAATTCAGATCCCTGGTGCGTATCATATTTTGACTAAAATATAATTAAATAATTTAATTATAAATATTATATATTTAATAAATTTAAATATATAATAATAGAAATTGAATGGAAGTACTGAATTCTTGCCTAATGATCATCTAATAATCTATTTTGGTTGGTGTGATATAGAAAAATAAAAATAAAATAAAATAATAAATATTTTAAAAAATATTTAGGATGCGTGATTTATACATTATTATACTACATAATATCAATTTCATCTATCATACTAATAAATATATGTAATAAAAATAAATAAAAATAAGATATTATATTAAAATAATTACTCAAATAATGTCTAATGGAACATTACTAATTTTTTATAATTATTTTATTCTTAATTTAAATTGTTATCATTTTAGTTTAATATTAATTTTATATAGCTAAAGTTTTATGACAAAGTAGGTGTATTTTTTAATTTTATAGGTATACATGGCTGTCAAAAAATTTAAAATGAAAAAAATATATTATATATATTTTAAATTTATACATCGCGTGGAGCCCCCAATCTGTCACGCATCATTTAAATCACAACTCATATGAACGTTGTCTCCATTTATTGGATGATGATTTAAAGAAAAAGATAAATGAATTATAAAATATAACAAAATAATATTAACTTAGTAATATTTTACACAATATATACCCAATATTACATTAATAATAAAATTAAATATAAGAAAAAAATAAAAAATAATAATACCATATATATTTTTTATTTTTTCATGATTTTATTTTTATTCTTTAAATTATATTATTCACTTTTTATTTTTTGACAATTTTTCTAAAATACATCCCGCTTGTGAATTTTTTTGGGTTATTTAGCTAGAAATAATTATATAAAAAATAGGAAAATTGAAAATTTTCTAAAATTACTTAATAAGATTATGATATAATATTAAGAAATTATTTAAGTTAAAAACTTATATAAAAATCCCTACAGTAATGGTATAATATCGCAATAAATATCTCAAAATTTTAATTATTTATCAAATTCCCATAACCAGGGGGCTGCGACGTGTATGGTCATTGGATTAAAAAATCCAACGGCCGATGTTATATATATAAAAGAAAAATTTTAGTTATTTTTTTTATTTGATATATTTTTTTTTTGCATTTGATTTTAAAAAATAATATTTTGATATTTTTTTTAATTTTATGATTTTTTTTAAAAAAAAGGAGAGCCGTCAGATGGCTCCAAACGCGTCGTAGGGAGCTGCGATGTCCTCACGCGTCGCAGCCCCCCTGTTCCTAAGTGTGGGCATGTGATGAATTTAAATATTTATCAAATTCTCATATAGTATTTGTTATAGATTTATTTTTATAATATTAATATTTATTAAATACATAACCTAATAATAAAAATAAAAAAATAATAATAATTATTATTATTTTAGTTTTTTTATAATTTTAAATATTTTTCCATCTGATTCTTTTCATTTAATAAATAAATGCATCCACCCCAAATTCGGCATGTGATAGTTTTAATATCCGAATAAGACAGACACATTAATTGCCAAATCTGTAAGGTTTAAAATTTGAATATTGTCAGTGTCTTTCAAAATAAATAAATATTTTTAAAAAAATAATAATAATAAAAGAAAATATTTGTCCCTTTTAAAAATAATATTTATCATTTGAAAATATAAATAAATATATATGACTTATCTCAGTAATATTAATAAAATAAATAATTATAATGAAAACAGATATACGTGCTTCTTTTTAAAATAATAAATAATTATTTTTTAATAAATAATTATTAATAAAATAAAAAATTACAATAATTATAACAAATATTCATCATTTCCAATGTGGTACGTTGCTTCTCTTTAAAATTGAAAATCCACCAGAGATATTTTTAATACGTGAAAAACAAGACACGTCAATTGTGAAAGTACAAATCGAAATTTATTAATTATTATAAAAATAATAAATATAATTATTTTTAAAAAAATTTATTAATAATATGAACATTTATTTAATATTAAATTCAATATTAATTTTTCATAAAAATAATAATTTAAAAATATTATTTAATTTTAAATTTTAACAGTTAGAGTTTTTTAATTCAATAATTTAGATAAAAAAAAATAATCCTACACCTTCAAAAAAATATTATATCCTGAGGAACTTTTTTTGGGTCACTTTAGCTTATGGAATGGAAATTAGAAAGTTAAATCATAACTATATTTCTAATAAATTAGAATTGAAATTGGATATAATTTGACTTCTATTATTTAAATTGTATAAAAATTATAATTTAAAAAAAAATAAAATTAAAATATGGTTAATTTTTTTAAGTATATACATAAAATAAAAAATATATATAGTCTAATATAAGCTCAAAATTTTTAATTCATGAAGTGAAAAAAATTGGATGATACATATAAAAGATATTCATTTTGAATATTGCAAATATAAAATATCAATCCTATTCATTCAATTTATCAATATATATAATAAATAACATACAAAAATAAATTAACACACGATGTGGAAATGAATTAAAACCTTAATGACCAAATTGTTTTTAAGTAAAATATTTTAAAAAGTCACAAGTCAATCAAAATGGATACACAATAAAAAAATTAATTTACAGATCAGATAATGTAGATATACTAATCATTAATTAACTTATTTTCACATGTAACTCTAACCAAATAACTCATTGAATTTGCTTCCTAATAATGAAATCATTACTAAAGTATTTTAACTAATATGAAAATATCAAAACTATAAATTATGTTTAACTATCGTAATTTTATCATCATTATTAGTTCAATACAATATAAAGGAAAATATATAATAATTTCAAAACAAATCAAATATAAATCCAATTATAAAATATATAACTAAATAAAATCCTCAAACCTTTATTGTCAAATCTTACAAATAAATTCAAACCAGTTAATTTGAAAAGTTAGCAAAATAAAAATAATAGCAAGTCAAATACTCAGTAAGACATATATATTTTTATATGTGGATATATGTCAACAAAATATGCAAAATTATGCCATAATCAAAAATCTTAAAAATCAATGACATCATTTTCTAATAAATTATATAAAAATTAAATATTAATGATCAATTATATGAAAATGTGTGCAATAAGGCAAGTCATGTCAAAATTTGTATATTCATAGCTAAATATGCCAAATTGTGTAAATAAATTATGCATACTAAAATTATATTAACATACAAAATGAACTAAGATTAGAAATAATCTCACCAGTAAATAATAAATATTAAAAAATGAGTTATGATTGTGTCAATTTTTCTGTACTAAACCAGCATAATAATTAGCGTACTCATTGAATTAACTTAATTGTAACCCAAATAACGATGGATGTCAATTACAAGTCGATTATTTCAACCGATCCAAATATATATACAACAACCAATCAAATCATAATACCCAAAATATGTTACACCCATGAATGATGTAAAACACCAACTATATCATAATGTCAAATCTTATATAAGAAGATACATCTTAAACAAAATTAGTGTAAAATACATTTATAATAAGTTGATACTAAATAAACCAATATCCATTCATTTAATTACAAACCATAATTTGAATACTGAAAACATTATAAGTTACTAATCGAAACTAAAAACAATATCAAATAACCAATATTTCTAATTTAAAATAAAAGTAAGAGTGAGTCAAAAATTTAATAAGATATAAATTTATATAATTTAATAAATAATTTGTATTAAAATATGTCAAAAAAAATCATGGATTAATTTCTAATACAACACATTGAATTTTCATAATCAATATGCACAGCTTTTAAATTTTTTTTAATAGAAAGTCAAAATATATCATATAAATTTATATTCAATATGTCATTTCTTAGGGATCAATGGCCATTAGGGCCTTAAGGATATACTGAATTACTAATTGAATGAACGGATAAACAAAATTTAAATTATATTTATTTTTATAGAATTAAAGATTTTACGCTACTATTTAAAATTCATAAGGGTGGACATCATATATATTACTTTGTAGACAAGGCCAAATATCACTTTTATCTGTGGATAATAAGTTTAAATTTCAATTACAAGTATAGTATATTAAGATATATTATAATATACTACCTCTAAATTTCTTACCATGATTTGATATTTAAATAAATAAAAATTTTATTTAATTTTTCATAATTATTATATTTTTTCAATCTGAAAAATATTCTTTGTTTTTAAATAAATTATAGAGTTTTACTATAATTCTTAAAATCCTTGTCATTAAGTGCATAAAATTTTTGACAATAACTTAATTGTGACATTTTAAAGTATATAAAAATGGTGTCATAAAATTTTAGACATATAATAATTGTACAATTTAAAAATTATAGAAATCAATAGTAGTTTGCTAAAATTTCCTACTTTTTTGCAACTATAGACATGCAGAAAAAAAATACTAAAATTTCATAACATGAAGACATATATTTAATGATTTAAATATATTATAGCATTATATATGAAATTTATAACATATAGAGGTATTAAATCAAATATTTAACAAATGTATAAACATTTTAGTAGAAAAAATAACTTGACAAACCAATATATATGAACCGAGAACATAATCTTTACAAAAATTGTGAAGAATGAGAGTAATAGTCCATACATATAAATTATAAATATTTTAGGTATAAAAATATATCATATATAAATATTTAAAATAATAAATATTTAATAAAATAAAAAAAAATCAGCAATAATGGAAGAAAAATTTAGAATACATTTACCTTAATTTTAATTTACTAAAATCTTGTTTTGTTTCACTTGAATGTGGTTTCTTTAGCTTCCGCTCTCTTTTCTATCACTTTTTCTTTTCTTTTTAAAATTATTTTTCTTTTTTTCTTTTTCTTTCAGAATCAAGTAAAAAATAATAAAAAATTAATCGGATATAAGTTGTATAATAGATCTAATGTACGTGCGTACATCAGACGCGTATGAAAAGTCGAAGCTAAACATAGTGGCATAGGAACGCCACTCTAGTGCACTTTGAGTGCTAAGCACATTAGAAAGTATGTTCAAACATCCCTCAAACGTCTATCAAGCGCAAGTACATTGGAAAAGCACACTAAAGTTTCATCAAGCGTCTATTAGTTATAGCCTCTTTACCCATCCCACGCATGTGCAAACTTTAGGCACTAGTCATGTATCTATTAATTTATAGTAACTTGATCCAAAATTAATTTTTCACCTAATTTTTTTTTGCTTTTAACATTAAACTTAATTATTTTAACTTAATTAATATAATTAAAATAGAATTTAAACTTATATTTTATAATAAAAAATATACGCTATTATTTACGATCATTAGGTAAGTTGATTATATACAATCCCTATAATCTAGGTGAAACACTTTCTGACGTACGAATGATAGATTTGACTTTTAGCTTACTAAAAATAAATTAAGATATATTTAAATATATTTTATTAATTATTTACAATAATTTATAATTAGTCAAATGAAAATTTTAATCAAATAGGAATATTTTTTAATTTTTTATATTAAAAAAATATTTTTTTTATCAAAATTTATATAAAACTGATGAGTACACCAATAATGGGTTGGCCCAAAGAAAGATTAAAATTTAAACTTATTTTTTCAATATAGATTGTTTTAGAGCTTTATAGTCAATATTCCATTCTGGCCTGAGCTTCATCGCTTGATTGCCCGCCACTCTCCCGCTGTTTCCACGATCATTAGGTAAGTTGATTACATAAAAGGGCAATAATGGGCCTCACTAAAGCCCATCTGGAGGCTAACGGGATACCTTTCAACGCACGCGAGATGGTCGGCCCGCGTTGACCGTCCGCGCTTGCATAATAAGCCTCCCATGCCCGCCTAGGCCACCGTCAAAAAGGCCACCCGATCCTCCAATGTTCCATCTTGGTATAATGTTGATAAGATCCCTTGAAAGAAGGAAAGCGCCCAGATCTTCCCACTAATAATAACATTAAAAGTGGTATAATATTTAAATATATTTTCCATCGCCATTATTTACAATGATTTATAATTCTCATTCAAACTCAAACCCTAAATGAACAATTTTACTCAAAACACAATTAAACTAAATATTTTTTCCCACCATCCAGATTTTTTTATATTATTGAAGGCTATTTTACTTGACTTGGCGTCGGAGTGTTTTGGTGGGTTAAATATTTTTTTTTTATGGTGTGCAAAATTTTCAAACCATCCGGAGAATAAAAAAACCTTTCTTTATATTTCTTTAAATATATGACATGTAATAAAATTATAAACATATAACATTAATGAAATAGGAATTGAGGACATGCAAAAACTTAAATATATAATTTATAAATTGTAGAAATTGTTATGAATAGAAGATACAAGAAATTAGTATAATTCAAATGATTTTATAAATTTTTTCGGATATAGAAAATATTTTAAGACATATAAAAATATATATATGAAATTTAAAAATATGTAAGAATACTTGTAAAATATTAATAGACACACAAGAATATTACAGTGAAAATTTAGCAATTAAATATAAATTATATAGATATAAAATATGTATTTCATAAAAATTTATAAAATGAGAGTGAAATTCTATATATGTAAAGTTTAAAATAATCTAGGTATAAAATTAAGATATACATGAATATTTAAAATAAAAAATATTTAAAGAGATTAAAAATAAAAAAACAATAATAAAATAACGAGTTAACATATACATGTATTTGTTTGATTTTACCAAGGATCTACTGATTTCATTTTAAATCTCCTCTTTCTTTCATTTTCTCTTTCTCTTTCCATCTCTTTTCCTCTTATGTTCTCTCTCCTCTCTCAATTATCCAGCAAAATGACCCAAATTTAACTAATGGACTTATTTATAGAAAATTAGCGTATAAATTCCCATCAGACATACATCTGACACTGAAGCATAAGTCACATCACGTACGAGCGTCCATTGGGTACTCATCAAGTGTCAACATTTAATTTAAAATTTGCATGTACATCATTCAAATACATATTTGACACAAATATTTTATTTAAAATACGATCATACGTTGGTTATGTATCAATTAGCACCATCCAACTCAACTTATTTAGGTCAAAAGTTTAATTTTTAATCCGAAATTTCGATTATTTTTAATAATTTATCAATTTAATTAAATTAATTATCATTAAAATAATCATTTAAGATCCATATTTTACACTTATCATCCACATATGAAAACAAAGTGGCATGCAATGCTATTTATAAGGTATTATAGATAGTTTGCTTACAAATATTAAATAGCATTGTATCAGTTTAAAACTATTAGAATATGTATAACCTGTTTTCTAAGTTGACATTAGATTAGTTGGTAGGTGAATTACCATACATTGCTTCTTAGATTTTTGCATATTCTCAATACAATCATTCATTTTTAATATTTTAAAATATGCATTTAAATGTATTTGTCTTCCTCAATTTTTCATACATTTCATATATTTTGAATTTTTATGTAAATTAAATAGTCTATATAAAATTATAGTTTAAAACATATTTATTTAGAGTTGGATATTCAAACTTTCACATGTAATTTATAACTTTTTTTGTTATTTCATATATTTTATTTACATATATTCGTTTTGTTGCGTTCTACTTCCGCGGCCTCCAGTCGGATCCGTGGTTAGCAGGCAACACAAATGTTTGAGATGTTGAACACGAGAGGAAGATCAAGACCGGATCTTTTACGTTCCTCTTAAATATTCAAACTATTTGGGTTGAAGTCTTTGCAAAGTACAAGTGTTAAGGTTAATTTCCTTATCTTTTTTTTGTTATTTTTCTTATCGCTATTTTATTCTTTTCGTTCCGCTTTGGCCGGGAATATGGCCGAGAGGAAGTAGGTCTTTTTTAATTGGGGGAGAGGATCTAGTCCTTTGGAAAGGGACCTATATTTATAGGAAAGACCAGGCCGTTGGGGAGGAGACGCGTGGCAGCCATCGGATGGCTCGGCTTTATTTAATGCCGAAGATTTAAGGCATGCGGCCGGCCTTATTTAGTATCTAGGCGTCGATCTTGATTTGACTGACGTGCTCTATTTAAATATTTTTAAATCCTTAGTTGGCATCCTTGGATAGAGTCCTCGATTGTTAAGTTCATGGACTCGTAAGATCTGTTGCTCTTGGAGGATCTTATTCTCTTCTTGATTATTCTAAGAAGCTTTTCTCGGTCCTTTAGGTGTCCGTGCACTGAGCTTCCTTATGAGCGGACGGGACCTCTTGGGCCTTATTTTTTAATTGGCATCTACTTTGGGCCTCTCGGGCCGTCCGATAATTTGGATTTTGGACCAATGTTTTTTATTTGTTTGATGAAGATGTGTTGCAAGGAGTCAGCCACCTATTATATATTAAACAAGTGGGTCAATATTATTTTCTTCAAGACTAGAGCACGTGCATCCTTGAATAATTTAAGGTGGTCAGGGCTTCTTATGACCACTTCCTCGTGAGCATTAAATATTGAATTATATCATTTATAATATTAAGTAATGAGTATTTTACTATTTAAACGCCTCCTTGCCCCCATTTATTTATTTTCGTTTTCTCCTCTATTTTCCGTTATTTTAACTTTTGTTTTTTCGGTGTTCAAAAATAATTTATGAGGGATCAACAGTTTTGATTCCGGAGTCGCATGATAGGGCATTGTATCCTCGGGATGGCTTCATTACCGTTTATGAGGTCCACCTTAAAGGTGGGCTTTTCCCATCGTGAAGAGCTTTATGCCATCAAAAGTGCCCCTCGCCGGATATTGAAACAAAATTATTCTTACCTCCTGAATATCTTGGAATGCTCTTAAAGGTGATGTTGCGCTTTGCATAGAAATTGAAATGACTATAATTTTTCTTGAATAGGTAATAACTAATAAAAAAAGTTTTTCTTTCTCAAAGATCCACGATAAATGGGGAATGTGGCTTGCCGGATCTAATTATAACGAGTAATACCTTTACATAATTTTTTAAAATCTAGGAAGCCAAGTGGGGAAAATCAAGGCCTTGATAGTCAAATTAAGCTCTATGATGATTTTTGACATCGATGAGCTTGAGCGGCGAATTCTATTCAACTATAACCTCGGCTCAACAGCCATAAGTACACACATCTATTTGATTGATGTTCAAGAGGCCGAAGCTCTTACACACTCTCGTCTTCACTTCCATAATAAATTCTTAATGTTTATAACATTTTTATACATAGGAAATTTGGACTCTAAGAAATATGGTGGAGATAAATCATGATTATTATCATGTCCCGATTTCTCTAAAAATATTTTTTTATAGATGGTTAGAAAAGGTGGCGCTACCCTAGGAGCGGTCTTCGTGGAGTTTGAAAATGGCACATCATTTTTAAATAAATAACCCGCTATTTCCTTTCTTGCCTAAAATCTATAAATAATTAAAACTATAATATATACAAAAGTCTCAAGCAAAAAGATCATAGGACACCTGGACAAAGGCTAAAACCCTAACTTCGCCAGAGGGGATAAAAATGAGATGAGAAGACTATCTAGGGTACAAATGTAAGAATATAGATAAAAACGTTATAGGCCTTTCCTGGACCTCCTCGGGCTCGATGGTGAACCTCTTACGCCCGAGGAGCCGCCTACATGTCCAAAAGAGGCTCAAGGAGGGGGGAGTCGAGAGGCACTCCCTTGACACGTTGTTTCTTTTTCTTATTTTATCACACTTGTACAGAAATTTATTTTTATCAATAAGACTTGTCATTTTGCATCGTCTTTGGACGTTAATTCTAAAACTCTTTAGCTCGTGACCTAAAGGTCCTCGTTCCTTTAACTTCTGACTATCAAACTTCTACAACCCTCATTTTTTTGTTGCACGACCTTTGGGGTCCGACCTCTTGAAATATAGTTTTGACCTTTTTGGCCCTACCTCTTTTCAGATAAGATAAGTCATAACTATAAATATAAACCTAATCATATGATTATTCAATACCTCCTTTTTTTTATTTAAGCTCGGCCCGTGACCTGGGACACATCTAATTTATTTTGACTATGATATCATTTTTTGATACCTGACCGCTCGGTCATAAACATTCAACACTTCTATAAATAACATCTGAAATGCACCTTGATAAATTTATATTTGAAGAATATATAATTACCGCTCGGTAATTTGAATGTTGTTTTGAAAGGCAAAACATGAAAAACGTTTTCATTGATGTACGGATTTTACATTGATCTTACATCATATTCATGCTCCTCTTTCGCCGTCTCCTTGGTCCTTGTGGCATCTATTTGGGGCTATCATATTCATGATTTATGGCCTTAATGTTCCAAGCATAGCCCTCCATCTTTTCAATTATGGCCTAATTTTGCAATTCCCACCGGTCGCCTCCTCCGGGTTCTTCATGCCTTGATAACTCCTTGTCCCCGATCCGCCTATATTGGTGAACAGCAAGTGGGCCCGAGTTTAATCTATCCGTTGGGCTCTTCTTGCCCTGGAACAGTTGGGCACTCGTTCTTTTTTCCTTCCCCCGTCCCTTGGGGGCATTCTCCTCCCGCCATTGTTTCGCCGTTTTGGGTCAGATCTTTCGAGCCACTTTTGAGCCCTTTCTTCGTCGGGGCTTGCCTCATGGAAAAACTTTTCTGAATGCCATTTACTCGCAATCACCATTAATATGATTCTCGGGGCGCGCGCCCAGAGCTAGTCCACCTTCTCTCGAAAGTGAGTAAATCCACCTTTCAGATCAAATTTTCCAACCCGATGGGAGGCTCCTATGTACTTTCTTGGAATTCTTTTGGTGATGGTTGTTCTCGCGAGGGGGAAGCTCATTGCTGTTCTTCTGCACTCAAAATCTGGTTAGTTTTTTAATAACAACTCAAGACCGGATCTTTTAACTCCTCTAAATGGGGAGGAAAAACCACGAGACTCAAGGCCTTAGAAATACTTCACTATTTGGGTTGAAGTCTTTACAAAGTACAAGTGTTAGGGTTAATCCCTTCCTTGTCTGTTGTTTTGTATCTCTTTCTTAGGGGGATCGCTCCAAAGGCTTTTTAAGAGAGAGGTTGGCATTTTTTTCTTTATCTAATTTTTTGGAAAGGGACCTAATAGGTATTTATAGGAAAGAAGAATCAAGGAGACGCGTTTAATAAAAGATGAGGAATAAGATCACTCCGTGTCGGTCCAAGCAGTGGTTTTTTGAGCTTTGATGTTGGGTATCATAAATGATGATCCTTGGCCGAGGGATTCATTGGAATAAGAGGAGGTTGCTCTTAGAGGATCTTAACCTCTCTTCTTGGCCTCTCGGGCGATTCCCGAGACTCTTCAATAAATTTATGCAAAAAGCTGAAAATATTGCCGAGAACATTTTTGGGCCATTGGGATATTTTTTAAATTTTTGACTTGTTGGAGTATTTTCGGCCTCTACATTTTCTTATTTAATTACTAATTTTATATATTAAATTATTAATTTATTTAGTATTAGATTCATGCTTTTAAATATTTTTAAATCCTCATATTTGGACAGAAGATTGTTAAAAATTTTTTGTGAAATTTGTATTCATCATATTATTGGTTATTTTAAATTTAATATACTGAATAGGATTTATTTTTAAACTCTATAATTTGGATTTTGGACCAATGTGCCTGATGAAGATGTGTTGCAAGGATATTATATATTAAACAGGCGCAATATTATTTTAAGACTAGATGGGAATAATTTAATCATTCATATGGCTACTACGATTATATTTAATTATATTATTTATAATATTAGTATATATCATATTATTTATTTATTTTATTTAATTATTTTAACAAAAATAATTTATGAGGGATCAACAGTTTTAACAAAATACTTCTCAATATTTATAGCTTTTATCAAAAATATTGGAACAATGTTATTCTTACCTTGAATATATAAGAAAATAAAATAGTATAATTATAATATAATATAAAATTATGATAAATATAAATCTAATTATAGTTATAATAGTAATATTTTTACATAATTTTTTAAAATCAAAGGAGTAAATTCAAGCCTTGATAGTCAAATTAAGCTCTAATATTTTCAATCAAACTAATTCACTATAACTCTCAACATAAGTACACAGCTATTTGTTTCAACAAAGCTTTACACACTACTATAATAAATTCTTAATGTTTATAACATTTTTATATAAGAAATTTATATAAACATAGATAAATTGATTATTATCATGTTATCTAAAAATATTTTATAGGTGGTTAGAAAATGCCTCCCAAAATACATCATTCTTTTAAATAAATAAGTAAAATCTATAAATAATTAAAACTATAATATATACAAAAGTTTCAAGCAAAAATATAATGGGACAAAGCTAAAAACCCTAACCGAATAAAAATGTGATGAGAACTATCTAACAAATGTAAGAATAAGATAAAAACGTATATACCGCAGAGTATTACATGTCCAAATGGAGCTCATTCCTAGTTCGATAATATTTCACTGTCAGTTAATTCTAAATCAGATAAATATTCGTATTATGACTATCAAAACAATCATTTTTAGAAATATAGTTGTTTTTGTTCTTTTCAGATAAGATAAGTCATAACTATAAATATAAACCTAATCATCTGATTATTCAATTCCTTTTTCTTTTTATTTAATCGTCATCTAATTTATACTATGATATCATTTTTCATATGACCATAAACATTCAACACTTCTATAAATAACATCTGAAATGCACTTGATAAATTTATATGTAAAGAATATATAATTAACAAATTTGAATGTATCTTAATAAAAATCATAACAACTCGAGCGGACACATAGAAAATTTATCATATTCATGATTTTCATAATCTTCCAAGCATGTCTAATTATGCTAATTTTGCTTGATGATAAGATTAATTAGTAAACAGCAGCAAGTTAGAAATCTAAAACAAGAACAAGTTTATATATACAGATTGTCAGAAAAACTGTTCTGAATGCCATTTATGGCAATCACCATTAATATGATTGTGATGGGGGAAAGAGAGTACTGCTTCGATGAGTAAATGATCAAATTTTAACAAGCTCCTACTTTCTTGGAATTAAATCATTGCTGTTCTTCTGCACTCAAAATCTGATTTTTTTAATACAACTCGAGCAACTCTTAAATGAGCAGTCTGGTTATTTAATTGGCATGATTTTTATGTTTATTTAATAATTAAAATTAAAATTAAAAATTAAATAATAGATATTAAATAACCATTTAAATTGTTTATTATAATTTTTATTGTATATTTATCTAATTTTTTAATTCTAATAGTTTAACAAATATAAGAATTAATTTAATAAAAAGATGAGGAATAAGATCACTCCTTTTAGCTTTGATGGTGGGTATCATAAATGATGAGGGATTCAATGGAATAATGAGATCCAACCTCCCTCTTCAATAAATTATAGCAAAAATAAAAATATTGTGAGAATATTTAAGAGATATTTTTTAAATTTTTGTGAACATCTTATTTAATTACTAATTTTTAAATTAAATTATTAATAATATTAATTAATGATAAAATGTTATGTTATTTAATTGATATCTCTAATTTAAAAAAAATAAAAAAATTAGAAATAATACTTATAATAGATTTGAATAACAAAAATTTTTTGGTTAACTAACATTTCTTATATATCATTTGTGATAATAAAATCAAGTCAATTTTCTTTATTTTTTGTGATAATTCATGTGGCTTGATATATTTATTCTTATTTATTTTTTAAAATTAAATTTATTAAGTAAAATTTAGATATAACATATCTCATAAAATATATAATTACTATATATTTCAACCATAAATAAAATGCAATGCCATTTCAAAGATGATTATTTGTTTATGTAATAATTAATAAGAGTTCAATTGATGTGATGTTTTTGTTGTATTATTCCAATTAGAGTGATAATATTTATATATTAACTTAATTTAGAGTAATAATTATCAATGGATGCTTTCTCTACAATTGGTTAACTAAATGCCCATAAAGATACATGGCATCACCATAATGATTATTTATCAAATTATTAAGAATTAAATTTATAATCACATTTTCAACTGTAAAGCCTTAAATTATCTTTATTTATTGTGATAATTTATGTGGCATATATATATATATATATATAATCATAAATTATACATGATATAATTCTCATTTTTAACTATCCTTATATCAATCTATGTGTCATGTCATCATGTATATAGTTTCTTAAAATATGAATCCAAATAGTAAAATTTATTATTGTTAAAAATATCTTGATTATTTATTTTAATTCATTTATTATATTTTCTAAAATTATTAAAATTATAATATACATATTTATTTTACTTATCTTAAGTCATTTATATTTTAGTGTTTTATTCCAAAGTGATAGTTTATTTTTATAGTTTCTCACCTTTTATTTATTAAAATAAAATTATCTGCAAATAACATATACCAAGAAGCCTCATTTTAAATATTTTTCTTTAATTTTTTTATAATTAAGGAAAATAGATAAAAACTCATAGTAAAATCTTCATAAACTCCTATCTTAATAGAAATCCATTAATATTTCATTATATAGTTCTAACACCACTAATTACCACTACATAAATATATTTAAATACCTTCATATATTTTTTTGTCAACATTTATTTCCTTAAGAACCCATATCAAATAGTTATATATGAATCAATAGATATCTATATTTAAAAATATTATTATATAAGAGTTGGTATAAAAAGTTGTTACATTTCAAATACGTGCTAGCTAGTAAATTTTGTGATGTGACATCTTAGTTTATTTAATATATGAAACACGGCAGCCCCTTCCTTACCATTGGATATTTTACCATTGGATAAATACCCAATGATATATATTTTGTCATATAAATATATTTAAGATGATAATTTTTATTTTTTTAAAAATACTAATATTTATTAGATGTAAAATCCAAATAAAAATAAAAATATATTTAGCACACTATTTTTTAAAGTTTAAATACCCACCATTGGATCATCCTTATCTAACAGAGAAAAAGGGCACTAGAGGCATTATGATGTCTCAAGATGAAAGATATTGCTTTTCAAAGCAGGGTTTTGCCTATTTTTAGCAAAAAAAATTTATAAATTTATAATGTAAAGAAAAAAAAATCTATTTGGGGGCAAAAATTCTGTTTCGAGAAGCAAGAACCCATCCCCGTTATATCTCACGCTTTGTATTGCATTTCAACTGCAGTGGACACAATGCCTTGTACCAAACAATTTTATTTTAATTTTTTAAAGCTTTTGGACTTATTTTAAATCAAATTGATGAGCCTAATTTCTTAAAATTTAGAGTGTGTTTAACAAAAAATAAATTTAAATGAGCTAATTAGTATAATTAGTAAGTGAAATTTTCATAATATGCAAAGAAAAGGAAACTTAATATTTAGTAGTTGGCTTATATTTAAAAAAATAAATAAAAGAACCTTGGAGCATGATTTTTAATTTCTATAGTCGTATGATGCTACCAAAAAAAAACCACAACAATCATCTTCATGGACACCTTTAGAATGCCCAAATCAGAATGCTATTAATATGTCCAATGACATCAATTTATTCTTCTCAACATTTAATATAAATAAATTCATTATCACATCATTATTTAAGAAACATAAAATGATATATATTTGAATCTAGATATATAAAAACTTTAGTATGCAAAAATGATTGTGTAAACCCAAAAGAAAAATTTAAAAGATAATTTTTAAAGAGAGAAAATGAATTCTGCTCGACTAACAAGGTCAACTATCATGAAAAATATTTAGAAAATATAAAATTATTATATTTTTTGGATACAATTGGATGATATGACACTGGAATAATCTATTTATTTTGCTTTCTTCACCATTACAAAAGCTGGCAAGGTCCATCAGCCGAGTCACCAAAAGTAACACCACCCAAGAACACATTGCTTTCTTCACCATTATCATCCACGGCATTTATACAATTTTGCCTATTTACGTGCATAACAGAACAAGCCTCAAATGCTTGACAGTGGGGGTCTTCCAATCTTGAAAAATGATGTGTTATGTAAAAATGGCAACAACATCTCACCTGAAGCCACCGGCATGACCGGGTTTCAACGGGTCACCGCTGCCACCTTGTCAACCCCTTTCATGGGTCGGCCGGCTAAAAATTATCTCATTAGTCATATTTGAGTAACAAAAATAATTTTACATAATATAAGATAATATCAAATATAATAGACTCAAAAATAATCTAACTCATTTGTAGACTTTGTACACATAACAAGCTTCATAAACTGGGTTACCCTTTATAGTGTGAAATGACTTTTTATATAATATAAGATAAAATTACATATAATAAATTTAAAAATATTCTGATTTTTCTCTGGCCCCACATATAGTGAGAGTTTTGTCCAAGACAAAAAAACATTAACAAGTGATGGATGGGGACTTTGAAACATTACCCTGTTTCTTTCTAATCAAAATCCAACGTACCTCTGCCACCATACTTTGCTTTCCCCTCAACATTTTAATAACATATTTCAGTGTCTACTTAATCCGATTAAGAAAAGGTATCAGAGTTTAAAATATCAGATAATCAATGGTTAGCATACAATTCAACAACTGTCAATATCGTCAGACGAAATGCATGCCTTACCTTCACAGAAAAGCCACATGATCGAAAAAAATATAGATGATCAAAGTTTTCATCTACACTAAGAGCAAACAGTTCTAATACGATTTACACAAGCATATGTAAGAAAACTTCACAGCAAAATCACATTGCCAAAAGTAATAAAATAATCCCTATATTTGATGGACTCTTTTGTCTTGGAGATTAGAAAAACTAAGAACGATTTGACGAAGGAAAGAACCTCAACACCAATTTTAGAGAAGATATTGAAAATCAAAAATCTCAATAGTAATCATGAGACTATGCCCCTTTAGCTGAGGAAACGGGTATTCAATGGGGTATGAATCTGAATATTTAGCCCTTTAAGGAATTGAAACTGAGGACTCTAAAGACTAGCTTCTTCATACAAACCTGATTTTCCTGTACAAGAAGTTGAATCGAGATTTCTAAAAATAAATGATCAATGTTTTCATCTACACTACCTACACGAAGGAAAAACAGTATTTAAAATCTTGTAAATCTATTCTAAAAAAGAACGATTTAGTGCACTCTATGTTATAGGTCTGGAAAAGATAGATGTATATAATCTTACATTTATATTGCAAAGAGACTTTTTGTATAATTTGAATATGTAAGTTTTAGGTTATAAAAGAACAACCTTATATTTTTATGATCACACAAGTTCATTTTAATAAGCAAAATATTCTACACAACTCTCTATGAAAACATGCTCTTTTGGCTGTGTTTTTGCCATTCCTAATTATATTGCTAGAAAAGTAGCCCTTCTAATGGTAGATAAGGTCAAAATTGATTGTAGTCTGACCCTCAAAAGTAGACCTTCTTCTCGTTTTCATCATCATATTCCGAGTCATAATCACGACTGTCAACAATTCAAACATCAGTAGTATCTCTGGATAAGACAACCAAGGACTAGTGTAAAATCAAAAGCAAGAAGTAAAAGCCAAAACAACATTTCTTATCAGCTTAGCAACTCCAGAAATTTATGCTCATAATCTTTTGCTGGAATAAGAGGCATATAAGTTACATGAAATGGTCTGCACACTTAATACCTCAAGTGTAGATCAATTGTATTAATTCATCCAAGGCATGCAATGATATAAAAAATTTATGGATTGCCAAACCAACATCAAATCTCAAACAGTGAATTTGCAGAAATACAGAAGGCAAGCACAACGTAAGAACAAAACTCCGGACACAGAAATCTGCAATCTAATACAGGCTATAGTACTTCAAATTCCCTATTAACTAACAGATTGAAAACAATTTTACTCTTCATCAAAACCATAAGACCCAATGAATCAACTACCATCAAGTTTACTAGTTTATTTAGTTATTTGCAGGGGAGTCCCATCCATTGTAGTATTTTTTTTTTTTTTTCAGCGATTCTGCTCTTAGTTTGTGAAGCAGCAAAGGGCATAACTGCTCACCAGGGGCAATATGAACATCAATAACGGAGTAGGTGTCAATAACATGATCAGTGGTCTCTCCAAGCCTTGAACTCTCCACATGACCCTTGCTACAAAGAATTCATGAACTTGCATCTTCCTCTCCAGAAAATCAGCATACATGATAAGAAGACACGTCATATTCTCCAAAGGAATCAGTCATTGAAACATATTTCAATCCCAATCAGAATAAAGGCTAAAGGGAAGGAGCAAAGCTTCCCTGGCAGGATGAGTCCTCTCATCCACCATGTTTTCTACAAACCAATTATGATCTTGAGGAGGCAGGGAGAAGCTGATACCTTTAAATAGTTTATGAAAGCTGCAACCTTTACCCAGATTGATTTCTTTTGGAGTATATGGTAAGGTTAATTGATCATGGACCGGTTCCGTAACAGATAACTCCTCGTCTTCACAATGATGTCTTCCCAAGTCGTGATTTTGATGTATGTAGTAAGGCATATGCACTAAAGAATTGGAAACTGAGGATGATGAAGGCATAATCAGTAAAGAATTGGAAAATTTGGATGAACATAAATGTCTAGGAGCCACTGTATTTTCCAGACTGTGCCAAGAATGTTTGGTCCATAAATTTGACGGAAGGGAAAATACATCCAGCTCCAAATCAGCGGAAGCCCTACAAAAATTCCTCACAAAATTCAACTTGTCAACATCCAGACCCACGAAATGTGTCCAAGGCTCTCTTCTAATCTCAAAGTCAATCTGACAATTTGATTCACTTAGATCCTCAAGATTAATCAATGCAGACAACCTTTTCTTATCCAGTGAGATGCCATAATCAGTATCACACCAGGTGTAAGAACTAAATGCTGCTTCACCTTCTAAACTGCACTTGGTCAACCTCTCTTTGTATTCGGGAAGGTTTCTGTCCGCACAAATAGCTGCAAAGGGATCAGAACCTTCAACACTGCTCCAAATTGAAAAAGCCCCACCATCAAATCTATGCGGCCAACAACTGGAAGAACTAATCAAGAAATTACCCTGTGCTGGTCCATCATCTAGAATGTTTAACCTTGACAGGGTTCGATCTTCAAATCTATTGGATGAAAAAGTATAACAATCATTTGAGAATTGACCATGTACTGTCTCCTTTTTCTCATATCCAAGAAATCTGTCATCGCATTCAACTTGGCCAGCATCAGAACCTTCAATCAACTCCTCTAAAGTACATCTACCTCTGCATTTCATAGGCCAAGAAGCAGAAGCACCAATGTCCAAGAACTGATTCTCTTCAGTTCTTAAGAACTTCCTTAAAGAAACCACGTCTTCCTTGAATCTAGTCTCTGGCTCAGGAAAATCAAGTGACAGAGACTTAATCTCTGTCCTTGCTTGCTTTGACTTCAGAATTTCAAGATGCTGCTAGATGAATAAGCTTTTAGCCTCATGATAAACGGAGAGAGAAGGATTCATGCTCATATATAAAGGTACAGGACTGTACATTGTATTCAGTTATCACAGGGAGCAGCCTATGGAGTAGAAGAGAGACCAAATCACATCTGAGAAGGGCATTCTCTGTGTGAAAAGAAGTACGAGCAAAAACAGTAAGAAGTGTTTATGTTCATGCATCTCACCCCTGCGGGATTTCATCATTTTCTGAAAACATAGTCTTTACAATCCACTGATACAACCTCTGCCTTTTTGCAGAAAATATTTCTCCGTGCCTGCACTGGCTTGCTGAAAGAAGGTCAACAGTCATAGTCATATCCAGATTAATGTGACTGGATAGACGTATTTCACTGAACAAGAATCCAGCTTAAGCAATATGAAATTCAGAACTCAAAAGTAAACACCATCTACAAGACTCCTTGCCGGAACAGTGCAATATACATGCCCAAATAGATATTTGCCCACATGCCTCAATTTTACGTCATACAGTTGAGAGCAACTAGTCTATTAACAAGGTCATGGTACCAGATGATGGTTGAACAAATCTTTTCACCTTCAACATTGTGCATGGACAACAATGGAAGTACTGAATAACATACCTGAAGTTACTGGTGCACTGGAATGTGACCAGAGTTTAAAGGAATTATGATCAAAAGGTATTTGACTTTTGATAAGTGATGAGGACTCGAGATTTCCGCAATCATCATTGACCTTGCTGGTCTCATCTGCATATTATGTATCACTTGCTATGTGAAGATACTTGACAAAAGTCATGTAAGGCAGTGTGTAGTCCTCAATTAGTACAATGCACAACAAAAGGAAAGTAAGTAAACAGCACACACCTGAACTCCTCAAGGGATTAAATTGTGGGGAGAATGAACTAGGAACACTAGTTGTAGCCTTCTTAACATGCAATGTGGCCGTCAAGTCTCTATGTTTCAAGTTAGCCATCTCTGCATATTGTGAAAATACGAGCCATTTTGAGGAATACAATTGAGTTGATTCAATCACAATTGTTGAGCTCATTTAAATTAAAACTGAAAATGTTAAAAATTTTACCTCCACCACCACCCCCAAAAAAACCTAAAAATGATATCTCTAAGTACACGAGTAAAATATTCCTGGTTTGTTCTTTGACAACATTGCTTGAAGCAAAAAGGTAGTGCTGATGGACATACCTCCCATGTTGCCGATTGATCTACAATCCTTTGACTGGTTGCTGTCTTTATGTCCGTGGTACAAAAGAAAATTTTGAGGAATATCTTGCTTTAACTTTTTAAAGAATGCATATTCAGAAGTTTTAGAGTCCTTGACTGCAAAACACTTTCACATCAGATGGTTGACATCTCATGGTATGACAAGAAAATAAGTTACTGTTCAGGAAAATAAAGGAGATAAAATGTTGAGAGAACAAGAGCAAAAATGACACTGAGAAGTTCACATAAATGAAGGCATAGTAATATAATCTAACAAATCCTCTCTGATCTGGAAACCAGAAGAAATTTCCTGCAGATAGCCATAGGACAATGCCAAACATACACCCTATATCTTCAACTGTTTTGTATCACGAGATATGGACAAGCATCAAGTTGTCAACCTAGAGAATGATTGCCTTTAGGATCCTTGCACCCGACTCTTCTTTTCACCCCTGTCATTGCTGAAAAGAGGATTGGTTATGCTTTGGGATGCTTGAATTTGTCTCAGCAACAATATTCACAAGCTTGTGTAAGGATAGTGCATATCCCATCCTCGTACCGAGACATACTGCTTTACAATGTCCACGCAATATCAGTAATTCACATGTGAGCAATTGCAATATTAAACCATCTAAAGATATTAATCAATTATAATCACAACACTATGCAAACAACACTCACCCAAGAAAAGAAACGGATAAATTAAGATCCATATGTATAATTGAAAACAAGCTAATTGGCATTTAGACTTGCCAATTTAGAGCAATCTGTATCATGTTTCACCGAACCCCAGCATTTCAATTCTTCCTATATCAATAATTTGATTATTTGATCCATTGATTTTCCCCTCTTAATCTTATTTCTCCAGCTGATTAAGTCCACTGGAATGAACTTTTAAAAGCTAATGTAGACTAGAGATGATATCACAGAAGCTATCAAGGATTTAAAAGAAGGCCTTGATAATAAAATTGGTCATCTTATCTTCCTCATAAGCATCTACTTCTATTCATATTGTGAACATTTCTTTGGATATTTAGAGAAATTGAAAAGGAAGGCTTTGTTAATTTGTTGCTCACTTCTACTGCTATTTTCCCACATTCAGATGGGAAATCCTGTACAATTTGCACTTCTCTTTTCTCAACCTAATAAACTCTCATTTCTTGGTTAAAGGTAGGTGAATGATCAAATTTAGTTTCATAGAGAAAGAAGGTAACTTGATCAGTACTGGAGAACATCAGCTTCAATCGCCTCAGAAATTGTCAAGATAGTTGATGTCATCAGCCTACAACTGCTTTTATCTCATAAACCAAATGCTTTTTGATGCATGTTGTGTAGTTGCTCAGCAAATTAGTCAAATTAACGAGGACTAGAACACATGGAATTAAATTTCTTCTTGGATGAAGATCAATGGATGTTTTGGTGCAACAAGTTCTCTAACTTCCTCCTACATTAGGTACTCAACTTCCAAGATCCTCATGATTTACAAAATTTTTCCACCTCCATTAACACCAGCTATATTGAAGAAAAAAAAAAAAGTGGTCGAAACTTCATCCAAAACAATTTAATCAACCCAAATTTCTTGCCATTTCATGTCTCTAGTTGCCTAGGTATCTCCTCTGTCAGGTTTGTTTGTGTTGGCAGTCTCTGTAACAAAGTATTGTACTTTTAGTGATCTCATTATAATCTAGAATTCTGCGTATGTATTTGGGTGGTGTTATGATAAAAGAAGTTCAGTCCATCCATGCTCAACGGCTGCTTGATTATTGCTCAAGCAGATTCTTTCCCTTTTGCCTGTGGTTGTGATCTACATCATTGTCACCTAATGGTGAATTATCCCAGTTCTACTGGTTGATGCTTGCATGTCTGTTTGCTTGAGCATTGTTTTTGCTGCGAGGTTCTCCTTGATTATCATGTCATCTGCTTGACTGGATGCTTCAACATCAAATTGACTGAATTATGGGTGATGCCGCTCAAGCAGAAGACAGCTTTTTCCCACTATCCACATTTTTTAACCGCTTTGATCGGGCCTTTAGTATTTAAATCTACCCTTAACTTCTCTGAAACACACACACATCATTTACTGAAAAATATGGAGAGAGATATACTTGCGAGAAAGCATCATACTTGAGAGAAATCTATCATCTAATATGGTTTGCTCAGTTCACCTTTGATCTATTTCAACTATCACCCTTAAACACTTAATCCTAGCCTATTATCCTCTCTATCGGTGTAGGAGGCTGAAGTTCCAACATTGTAGAAAGAGTTTGTTCAATATGTCCACTTAGAAGGAACCAGAGTTTCTAGTTTATTCTAGAAGGTAGAAGATACAAATAGTTCTTTAGATAGTCACAAGTCCATGGTCATTTGGATGTGCCTTGTGTATCTTATTGGTTGTAAGTTGACTTCTTATAATTGAATTTTAAGATGGCAACTAATAGTCTCGAAGCTTTTTCTCTACAACACTTGTTATAGAGTTTTTCTTTTATCAACATGATCACATATTCTTTATATTTCATGCATGTTGGATGTTTACGTTGTTCAAAAGTATTTTCCGATAAGCCAATTCTATCTCATATAGCATTTGTAATTCTTAACGTGTTTTGAATTATCGTTTAATTTTATTATTGTGCTTCGTCCGACTATTCATCCCTCTAGGTGTTGTTGAGTCTAAGCCAGTTTCTCATCCTCAAAACTTTCTTTCACATTTGAACTTCAGCTCTAAATTTAAGCTCACGTCATCCTAGGATCTATACGAGTCCAAAAAAAAAAAAAAAAAAAGGAAGTAGCTGCATTAGTTTGTTATGAATCACTGACTAGTACTATGTGAAGTTGCTTGATCTGTCTTCTATCCCAACAGAACACATGCAAATTGGCAGGATCTGCTAAGGTACTACTACTTTTGCCGACCTCGGGGAAGTTCCCATACGCTAGAACTTCTAGGATCAGCAGTCAATCGGATAGCTCAATTAATACCTAGGAACGCTAGAACAAGATTCCGATATTTAAGATCAGCGATGCCCTAAAAAAAGAGTATCTCAGCGAAACAGTTTTTCGTCATATTTGGAAGCTAAGAAAACAATTGCCACAAATTCCTAACTCACAGTATAAAAAAAAGGAAACAACAAAGATTTGAAGAATGTAGCCTAATTTAATAACCAGAACAAAATCAATTGCAAATCATTCCATTTTCAAAGGGAGAAAAATAATTTGCAATGGAAGTTGTACAAGACAACATAATGGTCGAGAAAGAGAGAGAGAGACCTGGTTTGAAACTGGAGAAGTAATGTGATGAGGAGAATGCAAATAATACAAAAACCTGGCAGTTTCTTCTGAGATCGGTGCACGGAGTCGGATTTCCAAGTGCGTTATTTCTGTTCAGGCAAATTTCTAGAACTTGTCTTCATCCTGTTTGTATTGGAATGGTTACAGTCAATTGTAAATTGTGAGTAACGATCGCTAAATTGAAACCCCAATTAATCAGTCCGTTGAGAATCGAATAATGATTACGCATCGGACACCATAGCCGTTGGTCATAAACCACAGCATCTCCATCGAGTTGTCTGCGCGGGAAAACGGCATCTCACAACTTTTGCGCCTATCACCACGCTCGAATTTACATCCAAACGTAGATATTTTATTATGAAAATATTATCAAATATAATCTCTAAAAATTAGACATTTGATTTTTTTAATTTTTAAAATATTAATATTAATTAAATATAAAATTTAAATATTAAAAATAAAAATAACTGTTTAAAAATTATTTTTTAAAATTAAATATTAATTATTAAATTTAAAAAATAGCAGTCATTGCGATATTAAAAGACTTTACTCTGTCTTTAAAACTTACAACTCACTTTTTTATGTAGGTAAAATTATCAAAAATATTAATTTTATTTTAGTTGAATTGATAATTAATTTCTAATTAGAGAATTTTCATATATTTTTATAAAATTCAGTGAATTTTATCCATTTATATTTTTATCAAATTAGATATAATCTTGGATCAAATTAGTCAAATACCAAATCATTATATTTTAATACTAGTTAGAATTAAGATACAATAATTTGTAAAGAAAAAATTCCCTCAAATTTATAATTGGGCAATACAACTGATTCAAATTAAAAATGAGTAAAATCAATTTAAATTTAAAAGCAAAATAAAATTAACATTTTTCTCAATCTTAATAAAAGATGATTTGATTCTATTTTTCTAATAATATTTCTGCCACATTTGTCCCTCCCCCCCTCCTTTTTATTATATAATTGTGATGTACACTATGACTTCTTATTTAACTTTATATGTTTTGAATTGGGCTCTTTTCTCTCTCTTTGAAGCTTCCCTTTCCAAAACCCTAGTCTTTTTTTTCACCGCCGGCCTCATGGCCGGTTAGCGCTCCCTCCCTCCACCCCCTTCTTATTCACAATCGTTATGGATATCCTTCATGGTATTATTGTTATTAAAATTAACTCTGACAAATATTTTAAATTTTACAGGATATATAAAGAAAATGAAACTATTATACTAATATTTATAAAGATGTCCATATTTTTGCTACTGTGGATTTCAAATCAGTCAATTAATTAAAAGTCTCTTGAATTAAATCATTTTGAAATGAGGGTTAACCTCATTAAGAGTGAATATTTACTTGTAGCACTTCTTCTCATGAAGCCATTGTCATGAAGTAGGCCATTGATTTTCGGATTGGTAAACCACTGGTTAGATAATTTGGCATCCCTCCTATCTCATCTTAGCAAAAGGCTTCTGGTTATAAGTTGGTTGTCAATAAGATTGCTAGACGGATTGCAGCTTGGAAAAGTAAAATCTTGTCTTATGTGAGAAAGCTCCTTCTAATCAAATTAATCATTTCTACTATTAATGTTTCTATGAGGCTGAATTCGAAAGAAATCAAGAATGTTGCTTTCTCCATTGGTGATGATAAAGCTTTCCAATTTTGATTGTTTCTCAACTACCTTTTTAGAAAATCACGGGAGATTGTTGGTCCTCTTATTGTTGAGACTGCTATTAATTTCTTTATTTTAGAAAAAATACTCAAGTAGATAAATTCCATCACTTTGATTCTTAGCCCATCTTTTGTTGTAATGTTACTTATAAAATTATTTTAAAGATTCTTACTTTTTCCTAAAAGTTGATGTAATATTCTTTTTGCAAATGAGATCTTTAATTGGTATCACCTTAATAAAAGTAAATCACAATACACTTAGAAGATTGACCTCCCAAAGGCATTCTTAGCCCATCTCTTATTGTAATGTTATTCATAAAATTATTTCAAAGAAAGTCCTCCATTGTATTATTGCTACACAAATTAGTTTGACTTTGAAAAAAATAAAATAAAATAAAACAAGACTTTCCTTTATCAATTAATAAATCTCAAATTGATTAAAAATGGCTTTTATATCCAAATTAATGGTTGAATCAAAATATTATTCTTCTTTTAAAGGAGCCCATTGATTTTGGATTAGTAAACCTTTAGGTTCCATATTACCATTTTATCTCCTCTATCCCTGAAGGTTTCTAAAAGTAAATGATTGCCAAATTGATTACAGGAATAAAACCCTCTTTGAAGATTGACCTCCCAAACGCATATGATATGATAGAATGGGATTTCTTACTCCTTTCTATGGTATTATGGGTCCTCTTGGGCATTGTATCCAATTAGTTTGTCAATACATTTTAACTCCTTCTTTCTCTATTGTATTGAACGGAGAGGCCATGGAGTTTTTTTCCTACAGCTAGGGGCCTTCAATAGGGAGACTATTTATCACCATACTGATTTACCATTGTTATGAAAGTCCTCCATTGTATTATTGCTACACAAATTAGCTTTGATAGATGCTTTAAATTTCATCAAAAGTGCAAAAAAAAGAAAACAAGACTACTATGTTAGCCTTTGTCGAGATGTCCTCAATTTCACTAACACGGATTTCTACTCAATCAATTGATTAAAAATGATCTGAACTTATTATTAGGTCTTTCTTAATTAAGGGTTGAATCACTTCAAAAGTGAAATATTCACTTCTGGCATTTCCCCTCATGTTGCTACTGTCTTAAAGGAGCCCATTGATTTTTGGATTAGTAAACTACTGATTAGGTTCTATAGTATCCATGTTATCTCCTCTATCCTGAAAGTTTCTTATTGTAAGCCAATTATTGATATGATTGCCAAATTGATTGCGGCTTGGAGGCATAAAACCCTCTCTTATTCAGGAAGACTTATTATCAAATCAATCCTTTCTACTCTTCATGTTTACTGGCCTCCATTTTTATCCTTCCTAAGTTTTTCTTTAAATAGTTTAAGGCACTAATTCATAACTTTCTATGGCACGTTGAGAAAGAGGGTATGTTTTCTACTCGTGTTGCTTGGGTTGTTGTTTGTAAACCCAATGATGAAAGGGGTTTGGGGATTAAAGGTATGTATGCCTAAAATCATGCCCTTATCTCTTGGTAGCTTTATTGGCTTCTCAGTACATCCCTTGACTCCATTTGGATTGAATGGACTCTTTCTGACTACATTTGTGATAGTTGTATTTGGATTTTAAAGATCTCCCAAAACTCATTTTTTAGTTTCACGATGACCATATACCTTCACGGCCTCAGTAGATCATTTGTTTCTTACTCTATTAGAATTGGGAGGAACATGAAGCTTTGGATTGACCAATAGCACCCCTTTGGTGTTCTTTGAGATAATTTTCATATCAAAGGAAGTATCATTGCGACTGTTCAAATCCGCCACTGTTACTATTCTTCCCTTTTGCTATAGTGTCGTCATAAATCAGACAAATAAATCTTCTATTACGTTGCAAGTAAAACCTCCCATTTTCTGCAAGTAAAATTCTATATTCCTTTGCAAGTAATTCCACTTTTCTGTTTCTCCACATTCTCTTATCCTCAACCATCACTCTTCCTTATTAATGTTTAATGTGATGTTTAGTCATTGAGAATGTTTTGTGGTTACCGATTATTTGGATCAAAAGTGAAATAGTAAAGAAACAAGGTTTTGTACTCTGTTGGGAGTCGAGTTGTTCACACAGTGAGGATGGACTAGGAATTAGGAATATGTATATATGAATATGTTGAAGTATGTCTATACATTTATGTTAGTACATTTATATGTGGCCGTATGTATAGAGTCTGTGGCATGTGTGTGTGTGCACAATGTGCGATGCATGTATATATATGTAAGTACTCATATACGGACGGCAGTATGTGTACGCTGGCAGTGTGTATACTAGTAGAAATGGACGGCCATGGATGTGTGTGTATACTGATAGTGTATGTAAACTGGTAGTATATATTTATGAAGTGCGTGGGTGTGATTGGCAAACTTAAGATATATTATATATAATATATTATATAATATACTAGAATAAAATGAAATTTTAGGGAAATATTTAAAGTTCGGTCAATTAATTAATTATTCTTAGTTTCCTTGACAAATTCCGGTAATATATTATTCACGTTAACTTTATTAGTGTATCTAGATTTTATTGGCACTCTATGGCTAAATTGAATAACGTGTATAAAAATACTTATGTCTAAAGTTGAATTCCGTGTATACCTCCCCAGTTGAAACCGTTGAAAATCAAATTTTTTTTTTAATTAAGCGAATAAGAGAATTTAGGGCGTTTTAAAATCACCGAATCTTAAAGCGGCCTTGTTCTATGATACTGTTAATCTTGAATCTTTTAATACTGAGTCAATAATTTAGAGATTAAGGTCATTTAAATGAATACTTATAATCCTATGAATATTATGTGTGGGTTATCGATGAATATCATATCGATAAAGTATTGAGTTTAACTTGTTGTGAATATAAATAATCTGTACCTGATGGGGCGTGTATCACAGTGGATTACGGGAATACGTACAAATTATATTCTGGGTTACTCAACGTGTAACAAGAATAGTATTCATGTTGTGTGTGTGCAACAATGTGTGATGCATGATATATAATATATAATAAGTACTCATATACGGACGACAGTATGTGTATGCTGGCAGTGTGTATACTTATAAGACAGCCATGAATATATATTGAGTTGGTATATATTTATGAAGTGCGTGGGTGTGTTTGGCAAATTTGTGAGCATATAATACCTCATAGGATTTATCTAGCCGTTGGAGATAGGTGTGTGGATGTTGGTTTAAACATTATATGTGATAAATATCATATCGATGAAATGTTGAGTTTAACAATATAAGAAATTTTGATGACATCTCTATGAGTTGTATCATAAGACTTCATGTATAGGTTGGTCACTTAAATTTGAGCACCCGGTAGGTTATCTAGCCGTTGGAGATGGATGTGTCGATATTGGTTTACAGTGACATATAAGATCCTAGGAAATTTTGATGACATCTCATAGAATTGGGACTTCTATTGAGATAGATCCGATGAAACCTATACCGTTATTGATATTCGGATTTGATGAAATCTAATTTGTATTCCTAATGTTTTATTGTCATGTGGCTTTAGAGTCGTGGATAAAAATATCGTTGAATATTAGATAATTATTAATTTATCTTATATAATTACTTATATATGTTGATATTATTATCCAAGATATTGTACTGTATTTTATTATTTTATTAATTTATTTACTTATTAGGTATTTATCTCACTATTGTATTTTCATGGCTCCAAAGTAGAGAGTTTATGACAAATTAGAAGAGATTGTATCATTATTAATGAGTTTCAAGATAGAAATGATCTTGGAGATAGAAACTTGTGGTGTGAAGCTCTAGATTAGTTCCATTGATTGCAATTTTATTTAAATATTTTATTGGGTTTGCATTCACGGGATATTAATATTATAAATATTTATTGTCTCGAAAAAATTTATTATAAGTATTATAATTATTATGTTTTATGATACATTTATGACATTGTTTACAATTTGGATTTTTCATGTAACCGATGTCAGGTCGAGCGCCATAGCTATTCTATCTTTTGGATTGTCTCTGTTATATTTGGACTTTATTTTTTATTATGCTTAGGTCCTTTTTGGCTGAATTTTTCTTAGAACTCATATTTTATAAATAAATTTTTATTTATTTATATATCAATTAAATATTAAAAAAATAGTTCTTCAGATTTTATAATTTGAAATATGCGGTCACAAATTTGAGAAAAAATCTTTTATTTTAATAACTAATACTCAAATTAGTGTTATTACAGCCAATCTAGAAAATGATATAACGATCGAGAAGAGAGAGGCTCCTAGAGGTCCGGCTTCCGTATCAGAGTAATTTTTTTTTTTTTTTTTGTAGGCAAAATAACTTGATCTATAACCGTTGATCACTGTCTTTCTCCTTCATATCAATGGCTGATGGAAAGATCATCCACAGGTTAGGATTTAAGAAATGAAAATTGGAGGGCAGAGATAAAAAAAAAAAAGAAAACTGTTTCTATTGATCTTTGCCGCTTAACAAGCAGTTGTACGGACAAGCTCTTCTCATGAGAAAAGACAGAAAAAACCTCATCATCCTACAGTATGCAAAATGCCCAAAAGTTGGGCTTTTCTGGCTTTGGGAGAGGGCTTGCTGTCTGTGCTGTCTAATCGTCCTTTTTTTTCTTGCATATGTGGAGTGTTAACATGAAATCTCATCTTTATTATATTAAAAACGTTGTCGTATTTTTAATTTTAGAATTTTTTTAAAAAGTGGGTTGATTAGATAAAAAATCTTGACATAATAATAGGTTTGTTATCGTATAATCGGGTAACCACGAATTTGAATAGTAAAAACGGCATCTTTAATAACGTAAGATAAGACTGCACAACAAATCAAAATGGTATGATTCTTTCTGAATCCGATGTAGGGTCGGAGTTTGATAAGATGGGTTGCTCATTTTCAGCCAGTCAGAGTGTTGAGATGCACCGGCGGTGGCAGCTGCCTGTTTGCTTCTTATGCTTAGTTTCATGTTTCCAGTCCATGCCAATATCTTGGGCTATTTTAATGGCATCTGAGGCAGCACCAGTTAGCCCTCTTCTTGTGAAGCCAACTGCGTAAAGGCCTGCCTTTCCCTTCCACCCACTTGGGAATGGAGTTTTTGGGAATCCCGTCTCATCAAAGAATTCACTCTCCTGCACAAATCAAAGCCATCGAAAATCAAGATCAGCCCTTTTATCCATTTCTTTATTCTATTCAAAACCTCCCCAAAAGAAGAAAGAAACCGAGAAAATATTGAAGATCAGCTTTTCTTTTTTGTTGTCAGTGTCAGAAAATATTGAAAACAAATATAGTTTGATTCAGATGTAACGTGGTGGGTACCGTTATTTCTTATTTCTTATGTATTCATCCATGTACAATCCAAGTTATAAAGGGCAAAAGCAGTTTCCTGTTTTGGAAACGTCGTAATGTGGGCAAAGAGAAAACAGAGGAAAACAGAGACTTTCGTCTCACCTGCAGCCAAGAAGGGACATTGCTGCGATAACCGGTGGCCAAAATAACTGAATCAATCTCAAGATTTTCACCATTAACAAGCTCGACGCTATCGTAACCGAACCTCTTGATTCCAGGCACAACGTTAATGCCACCAGATCTGATTTTTGACAGCGCACCAATGTCCAAAACAGGGGTCTTTCCTTTCTTGTTCTTGAGCTCCAATGGACCCATTAATGGCCGCCTTAGTCCAAATCTCTCTATGTTACCAAGAATCAACCATGCCAAGATTATTAATATCTTGTCAACTAGCCAAAGTGGTAGCCATCTCATCAGGAAAACAGATAATTCGAATGTCGATGTTCCAAGAATTTCCCTTGGCAGGACATGGACCTGTTAACCGGAAAACAGAGCACACCAATTAGAACTCATTACAGAAGCTTTAAATTTCCCCATTTTTCCTGTGATTGTTATTTTCTGAGAAAATTTATCAGGTTCAGAGTAGACTTCGTTATTTTCAGAGCGTACCAATATCGCTGCTTTGACCGTAACAAACTCAGCTATAATTAAATTGTAAGTTTTCGAGTGACTTACCGAGCTCCGGCAGACAATGGAAGGGAAAGCATTGTGATTAAAAGATCGAGGGAGACTTCCATGCCAGAATTCCCGCACCCAACAACAAGAATTCCCTTTCCGCCGAATATTTCCCCTGACTTATACTCAGATACATGCATAACTTTCCCACTAAACTCGCTCAATCCTTCAATATCCGGCACCACGCACTCTGCATTCTCCCCAGTAGCCACCACGAGCCACCGGCAGACGTACTCGACCTTCGACTGGACCACCCCACTCGCTGTGGCCATTGTCTTAACCCGCCACAACCCAAATGTCTCGTCATACCTGGCCGATTGCACGCACTCGTTGAATTGTGGTTTGATCTCAAAGTGCTCGGCGTATGATTCCAAGTAATCGATGAACTGTCTCTTCGTTGGGTACTCCGGAAAATGATCTGGAAATGGAAGCTTCGGAAGTTGGCAGAATTGCTTTGGTAGATGAAGCTTGAGCCTATCGTAGGTGCGTTTTTGCCATAGAGATGCAATGCAATCAGCTCTCTCAAGTACCACAAATGGCACTCCTTGCTCTCTCAGGCAAGCCGCCACGGCAAGCCCCGACGGCCCGGCTCCGACGATCACCGGACCATTTACCCAAACGCACCGCCGGGTAACGAAGTCGTTCTGATCACCAGCACCAAACACATCCATTCCAATAGAGAGCTCCCAGTTGAAGTTCAGCGAGAAAGTTCGTTTTCGGATAAGTATTTTTGCTGTTGAAGATTTTAGTGGGTAGGACGTCTTCTTGATTGAGAAGTTTGAGTTGAGAAGATGACGTTTTGGCCTCTTTGCTCGGAGGAAATAGACGGGGGTGTCGGGGGTATATATACATAGTGATGATGAGAAGGTAATGCGGACTTTATCTAATCATTGGCTTGTGGTTGCGGCAGTTTTTCTTTTTTCTTTTTTTAATAATTGGTTATTTTTATTTTAAAATTTTGGAGAGCGATTTGAAATAATAATAATAATAATAATAATAATAATAATATTATTATTATTATTATTATTATTATTAAATTATTTTACAATAATGAGGTGGTAAGAGATCTGAGAATATTAGTATTATTTTGAATTTTTTTCAATCACAAGTTGGGAGATTTTTTTAATAAAAAAATTTAAATAATCTTTATAAATTATTTAGTTATTTTTAGTTAATTTAATATTCTTTTTTATTTTTATATTAATAAACCTATAATATATATATAATATTAAAATAGGAAATAAAAATACTAATTTTTTTAAAAAAAAAGTAAAATCATATTTTTGAAGGAGATTATTAATTAAAATTTAATGGTCAAAATTTAAATATAAAAAATATTAAAAATATTTATATTTTATTATTTTTTATAGTATTAATATCTATTAAATATTAAAATTAATATTAAATGTTAATAAAAATAACTATTTAAAGACAAAAAAATTAAAATAATTAAAAATTTTGATGTCCCAATAATTTAGTTTTTCCCCTTAAAATCAAGATTTGAGGTTGAATTTATATTTGATGTATCCAGGAACTGAGTTTTAAACAGATTTGAGTTTAACTGCTTCGTGGATTCGTGTTGATGTCATGTCCTATCTCCGTTCTATGCATTTTGAATTTTTCACACCATAACAGACGACGAAAAATCAGAAAAAAACTATGAAACTCGCTTCTCGATTTATCTTTCGATATTCAAATTAGTAATCCGTCTTCCAATAAAAAGAAGGTAAAAATAAAGTATGCTAGAATAAATGTAGGGAAAGGAATTTACGAGTAAGAATCAAAGGTACACTCGTTGTGAGTGGCTTAGGTCGCAGTGTACTCAATGAGAGCGGCTTCTCTGTCCACTGAGTTCATAGGGAACTGGCAGTAGAAGAGAGGAAACTGTGACGGAGTGTTTGAGAGATGAAATGCTTATACGAGTTTGAGTATGCCAGAGAGCATACCTATAGAGTGCGTCCCCCAGAGTCTTTTATAGCCGTGAGCCTTCGCTACCTTTTTTAAGTGGCGAGACGGGATACCCGCCCTATGAGGGGATCGTTTCCATTCCCCGTGTAAACGTAAACGCTATTCAATGTTGCAATGGTTGTGAAGGAGGATTTTTTCCTCCGTGGAGATGTCACACGTTATGAATGTTGAAGTTGTCGTTGCGAGTCACGTGCTAATTTGAGTGCTTTTCTTTTGGGTTGTACTCTGATTTGGGGGGCTTCCATTACAGAGAATACTGCCATCTAGGGAGATCTTCGATATCACGGCCAATTAGGAAATATGATCATTGCACACAAGAGAGGGCTCGTGGGTCGATTTCTGTTTGAGCCGTGTCTGTTTCGGCTTGCATCCAACTGCTTGAGAGCCATCTCCGATCAATTGGGACGTTAATTGTTATTTGGACAAGTGAGTTGTGATACCTTTTGGGCCACTTATCTCTTTGGACCGGCCTGCTTCAGCCGTTCCCATCAATATTATTTAGTAAAAACTAAAAAATACCGTATAATCATCCTTTAGTTATCTTTTTTTTTTTAATTCCACTCAATATATAAATGAATAAATAATACTCATTAAAAGATTAGAATTTAAAATTTTAGATTGGTAGAAGGCTAATGAGCACATATTTTTTGTATTCATATTAATGATGCATGATCCCTTACACCCACTAATAAATAAAATGTTATTAGAGCCATTTTTCAGCGTCGGTGTCAAGAAGTTGTTAAAAAAAATATAATAATATCAAAAATAATAGAAATATGTATCATTTTTAAAAATTAGTTACATGTAAAAAAATTATATAAAAATTTGAGTATTTGAAATTCTAGTAAAAAAAATGATTCTGGAAGCGATGTTGGTGAAATATAAGTAAAGTATAAAAATAAATTAATTATTATTATATATATTTTTTCTCTTATGAATTATAATATTAAAAATATTTAACAAATAAGTAAAATGTAATATATTTTTATAATATTTTATATAATTTTATATTTTTTTATTTTTATATTAGGCTGCGACTAAATCAACACTATTCAAAAACTTGCTTGACCCAGCACAGGTAAGTTACATGCTATATTAGGTTGAAACATTTTTATTCCACGTTGTAACAAACACGACATGGCTCGTTTACATGCTAATAGCTTGAAAAAATGGACATTGCCAATACAATACGGTGTATTTAACACTACTAATATATATATATATATTTTTTTTATAATTTTTTATTTTTTCTTTATTTAATACTATAATTAATGTAATTATGTACTTTTTTTTTTATGAAGTTTAAAATATGATCGAGTTGTAAGTAATAAAAAAATTTAGTTTGTATTATATTATAACTAATTAATTTTGTATAACATCAAGTTGATAATGAAAAAAAGCAAACCTCATTAATCATCTCTACTACTGTTACTACTTGCTTCTTCTGATGAAATAAATAGTTTCAATATTAACTTAATATATATAAATTGTATATTATATGTAAATTATGATGGACATAGGTATTTATTTTTTATACTGTTGGCTATTCTAATGTTAGCGCATAATTATTCAAAATATATTGTGGCAAGATATGCTTAATATAAGAGGATTTCTCAAATTTTTAAAAAATATAATTAAATGCAATGTTACTGAATATTTAATTTTTAATAATTTTAATATTTACTTAAAATATTTATTTAAATTTTATATTTATTTCAATCGTCAATATTAAATAGAAAAATTATAATAATCTTGATAAAATATGAAGGTATTAGTAGATGATAATAATTGGTTCAACAAATAAATTTTGAATAGTGTAATGAATACTTATAAATTCGTTATTAATAAGATAAAATATTTTTTTAAAAAATATTTAACCATTTTAATTATCTTTTAATCAATATTTATAATTGGCACAATGTTAACGATTTTTCATTATAAATGATTGTTAAAATAGAGTAAAAAGGATAAGCAGTTTCTATTATCTAATATGTCAAGTTTTATCATATTAGACAGTCAATATTTATATTCTTGTAACTAAATTTGTTCTACCGACATTATATCTTGAACTACTATTATTGAAAAGATGAATCTAATAAATCAAACAATATTCTTTATTTTCTTAGCATAATAAGAAATAAATTATAAATATCATTGATGAAAATATTAATAATATGATATATATATTTTTTTTATATTGAATAATTTATTATTTAAATTTAAAAAATTATGATTTAAATAAAAAATAAAAAATTTATTATTTGAAGTATCATTCATAATAATAAAAAAATCTTATTAAATATTTTATATACATTTATAATAATATTAATTACTTTAAAAATATATAAATAGTATGTAAATAATCAAAATTTTTAAAATTAATATTTTTTAAAATTTTTAATTAAAAAAATCAATATGCAATATTACCAGAATAAGATAAAAGATTACGTAATAATCACATATTACTAATTAAATAAATATTAGATTTTACTTATACTATTTATAAAATTAATTATTAATTATATTATAAAAAATGATATATATTTCACCTTTAAAGTATATCAGTACACTTTTACATACTTAGACTGCAAAATATTTTCTTAATATACTTTTAAAACTTATAATTTTTTACCATTAGAAATTGGCTCTATGGGTAGACTATATATTTTGTTAGAACTTTTTAATTTAATATTTAATCATATTAAAAAATTTCTAACCATGTATCGCTTAAAAATTTTTATAAAAAATTCGTTAAACCTTTTGACGATTTGGCTTTTATTGAGAGAGATAATGTTACTTGTAAGGAACGTTGATTCCTGCCACAGGGTTCCTGAGAATCGTGGCGATAGGAGAAAGAGAGTGTGGGTGTCCTGTAAGCATGAGAGTTGGGAAGGACACTATCTGAGTTCCAAGGGATTCCACGGGAAAAAAAGAACGTAAGCGTGAGAGTAATTGAAGTAGATATAAGAGCGTTTTGTTTGTTGAAAGAAGGCATGTCATGAAGTGTAGATTTCATGGCCTTCTTATAGTTGAGAGGCTGGGCCTCATTCATTAAGTAGTAATGCTTGATTCTAGTGCTCTATTGGACCGGCTTCCTTTCTTGGCATTGGCATTAATGACGATAACGGCTCTTTAAGAGGATCGACTTTCTTCTGTATTTTATAACTGTTATAGTTTACAATAGACTGGAGAGAGAATCCAACGCTTTTCTCATAGGGTGTACGCTAAATCTGCTAGTAACTGTTGCCATATAGATTTTTTTTTTTTTTGGAGCGTGAAATTGTTGAAGAAGACCATGCTGGTCATGTGGGCTAAGTTGGGTTTGGGCCACGTTGAGCTTGGTCTTCAAATAATTAAGATTCCTGTCAATAGAATTGTTGACTGTCTTCAAAGTTGATTGTTTAAGTTGTCCGTCCTGATTTTTTTGTCTTTTTTGGCTTTCAACCGGTCAACGCAGGGCATTAATCATCCTAGGGTAAAATCGGCTTTGGAGGTTCTGGATCAGCCCATTTCTAACGTACCCATCAAATGTAATTAGTTTATATTATTTTTATTCATTGAATTAAAAAAGACTAATAAATTAAATTTAAAATTTTAAAATTTATTAAAATTTTTATTTTTGTTTTTTATTATTAAATTAAATATTTGATAGATATTAATATTAAAAAATTATAAAATAATTTGTATATAATTTTTTATATTTTAATTATATTACTCATATGCCGAAATTTCATGAAAATAGGCAAACTGATACGTGGCAAACACAGAGTCAATCTGAGAGCTTTGAGTGGAGAATTAGGAAACCCTGAAAAAGGACGCGCTATCCTCGGCCGATTCTGGTGGGTCCCAGTTAGTCAAAAAATAAATAAATAAATAAATTATATAATACGTCCAACAAAATAATATAATATATAAAAATATCATATACGTATAATATTTATATCATACACAATAAGTTTTGATTTATTATTAAAAGATATAGTAAATATGCTATTTAGTAATTAGTTAATATCACAAAGTAGTATAATGTCTTCGTTAAATTTAATAGTTTTAATTATTCAAATTTTATTTTTAAATTTTAATAAATAAATAACCTGCTAAAATACGAAAATTATATTTTATTTAAAATGATTTTTAATGAATAAGTTCGATATTATATGAACATTTTCAAAAAATAATAATAAATTGTGATTCGTAGTTTTTTCCTAATATTAAAGAGTATTTTCAACCTCAACTTATATTTTCTAAATACTTCTGAAAAAGAAAAAATCCTTAATCAGTCAAGAGTCTTTTTTTTTTTTTGGTACGTATTTAAAATTAAATTGTATTTTATAAAAATAAATAGAATAATTTAGGGAACTTTTGTTAGATTTTTAGACTAATTTCTTAAATATATCCAATTTTCTATAAAAAAAATATTTCAACAATATTACCTATTTCCTAGATATTTTTATACCTAAAACGTCTGCAATTATTTAAAATTGATTTTAGTAGCTAATTAATTAGCATGGTTCATTAAATTTTCTTTTTGTTTCCTTTTAAAAACCTTTTTCTTTTTCTCTAATTTTAAAAAATTATATTCTAGGTATAGATATTTGTTTCTTTTTTATTTTTATTTCTTTCTTAATTTATTTTTTATTTTCTAGTCGCACATCGGTCTGTTTTTATAAGTAGAAACTTTTGTATAGACAACAGTCTTGATAAAATAGAAATAATTATTTAGGATACATTGCTTCTATATTAATTTACCACATAAACAATCCATCTTCGTGAAGCTTACCATTCATAAAATAACTAGGAAAACATCAGACGTATAGAGTCCCACATCGGATGGAGAAGGAACGAAACGTGCCTTTATAAAGGCATGGACACCTCTTCCTTGTGGACACGTTTTGAGGGAGGTAGACTCCGTCTATCAGGAACAAAACCATGCAGGCTGCGTAATGGCTTGGGACGCCGTGAAGTTCCCCTGGCCCAAAGCGGACAATATCCACATGCGAATGCGTCGGAAAAGTTACAGATGGTATTAGAGCCGGGATCCGGTCCGGTGTGCCAGCAAGGACGCTGGGTCCCCAAGAGGGTGGACTGTAGGGTCCCACATCGGATGGAGAGGGAACGAAGCGTGCCTTTATAAGGGCGTGGACACTTCTTTCTTGTGAACGCGTTTTGGGGGCGGTGGACTCCGTCTGCCAGGAACAAAACCGTGCGGGCCGCGTGATGGCTTGGGATGCCGTGAAATTTTCCTGGCCCAAAGCGGATAATATCCACATGTGGATGCGCCAGGGACATTACAAGACGTGTTGCATGTAATCAATAGGGAGTAAGTATTTTAATAAGTTTTAATCTATGAAAAATGTTATAAGATTACTATTTGGCCAGCTTTTGGATATTTACTCTAATATAATTTCTCATTTATCTATCTATTTTTATATAAGTCTGTTAATATAGATAAATGAATAAGATTTAATATCATCAAAAAACATTTAAAAATGTCTATATTTCTTTGATACTATCATTAGGTTATTTTTTGGATACTAAATAAACAAAAATAATAACATCATGGGGTAAGGCATTATTTATTCTTAGATCAGATAACAAATGTTCCCTAACTCTACCACCAGCAAAAGAAATAATTATTCTAACTTTTATTCTAAGTCGAGCAGTTATTTCTCATTTTAACCAAATAATATAATATTTATAACTATATTATTCTTGAATTAATTTACATTAATATCCCATTTTATTACATTCCATAGACCAATCATATCCTTATTTCTTTTATTATCACACATCATGAATCACTATAATCTTTTATCTATACCTAGAATTCTACACCACTTTATACACATGCACCGAAAGCTTCCCTGCTTAGTCAAGTCATCTAATATGCTGAATAGCAAACAGTCAATAACATTGACAATGCTAATTATATATATAATTACTAAGATTTGGTCGTTGATGCAGAATCATGTAACTTGATGAAAATCTAGATGAAGAAAGTGAGTTTTAGGTCATCGATGAATGGATTATCAGGTTAATTGCCATAGTTAATTGATTATTTTTACTAGGGTTGGCTAGCATAAACTTAATTAAATATGAAACTTCATAATCTAAAGTACAACCATTAAAAATTAATCAAGAACATATGCATGCATGAAGAGCCGACCCGCAGGGTGAGCTCCTTGAGTTGAGTGAACGAAAGGAAAAAGAAGTTCATGGGAAGAAGAGGGACGCATGTGCAGTAAACCTTGGTTTCCATGGAATTCTCTCCTTTTGATGAGACGGTTTGAAGCTACGAGCTGGGCATTTCTAGGGTTTTATGTATATTTTAAGAAAAGATAGTTTATTATATAACTATTATATTTAAGATCATTAAAAAGAGACAATTTAATATATAAAATTTTTACTATCTATAGAGTCTATGAAAAATATCAGATCATTTTTAAATATCTTACACGTGATCTTATCTGATATTATAAAAATATATTTTTATGATATAAATTATTAACTATGAGATTATATAGTAATAATTTTATCATTTTATGATTATGATTTTTCAATGAATTATAAATGGATAGGAATATGGGTGTCCTTTTCTTTTCTTTTATTTTGTTATTCCTAGGAATATCACAGGGACTCTTGTGCATTCTTTTTTCAAAAATCAGTTAATCCAAACGATTAAGTTATTATGTTAAAAAACTCAAAATAATAAAATTTGTTGTTATAATAATACGTGTTCTCATGCCAATGGTGCATTTTAAATAATCATACCTTATATTATAACTTCTTAAAATATTTAAAATGCGATGCTATTATTAAAGATCGATTGATGCATCGCTTTACTCTTCTTGTTTTGTTGGGATTCTATGGTGATTTCCATCTTCAATTTGCTTCAACATTTTAATTAGTGTTGTATAATTTTATCTTAATATTTATCAATTTTTATATAGTTGTCCTTTTGTTTGGCTCCCGTGAAATTTGCTCCATACAATCTTTTTGTTTATAATTTATTTTTGTTTTCTTTCTTTTTCCTCTGGGCTTGTCCCAAATTTTTGATCTTGTGTCAAATTTTAGATATACCTTTAATTGTGTTTATTTGAGCAGTATAATATTATCTTTTATTATTTGTTAGGTTTTGATTATTTTTTTATCCGTGTCGCAATAAATAAATGGTTATTAAAAGATAGTGCGATATTCGTGCAAGGATTGCGATACTTACTTGGGTAGTGAGCAGCCTAGAGGCAGTCTGTACTCATGGCTTACTTGAGTAAAACTCGAGCGCGAATTCTAGTTTGCTACCGACACATCCACGCTTGAGACTCGCTTGATTGTTGATTTCAAAGTTATTTTTGCTCAAGTTGCGCCTACCAGGCACTTAAGCGTGGCCCAAGTTATAAAATCACGCAAATGCGATTTTAAGGTTATTCCAAAATTATTCTCACACAAAAAGCGCCACACAAAGAAAGATGAGATAATAAGAGAGAATAGGAAGAAGTTAAAATCCAATTTGAGTTCTGTTATTCATTAAAGTCAAATACGCCATTTTGTAAGTGATTTCTAAAAGAGTATTTTTATTTGATTATTCTTATTCTTTATTGTATTTCTCTTATAAATTATTGGGTATATTGAGGGGTTGTATTCAACTATTCTTTACTCGGATTATAATAAAGAAATTTTAAAAGGAATTATTGTAATCGGCACTTTTATAGTAGATTGTTTTGTAGTTTATCCAGTAAATTTTTCATTAATTGAAAAAGATTTTTCAAGTTAAAAACGTTATATATTATTATATTTCTTATATTTATAATTTTGGTGGCCGACGGTTGAACAGGAGTTCGAATTTTATTTTGTTACGTCAGATTATATGTACCCGGGTCGAACCCCAATAATTATTATCTATAATATTAATTATTTACCGAAGAAACTTATTAAGATATGAAGCCAAGTCTTCAATATTTGAATTCAATACCAATTAATTGAGTTAAAATCAAAGGCTAGATGTTTTTGAAGGTTAATAATTAGAGAAAATGTAAAATTGATTTGTCATAGCATGTAGACCAGCTTCTTCTAGATACAAATATAGGAATATTTATATATAATTCTTCTTAATTCTTTTAATGTAAGGCCTAGCATATTGGGTAACCTTTTATATATTTTTTATTAAAAGGCGAAATTGAAGTACCAAAGCTAATGACTTAATTAGGTTTCGATAGCTCCGCTGTGAGGTCGGCGATACTGGGCATGAAGTGCCTTGTACGTGATGGGATCAGTACTAATGCTTTTCAGAAGCTAATTAAATAATTAATTCTTACGTTAAAAGTAGCATGAAATTCGATTATGATGATGGGAGTTTGGTCACGCGTAACGAAAAGTTGGAACTAACACTTTGTTAATTTGACATCAATTTATATGAAAAGAACCATTGGAGAACTTAGACTTTTAGAAATAATAACTTATGACTGATTTAGTCTAGTACAAGAGAAATCAGAAAAGTTTGATCTTTTAAAGAAATAAGGGTTATTTTTTTCTTAATCTGAGTTATTTATTTAAATTAGATGATTATGATTTAATTATTTTTAAAAATAAAAAATTAATTATTAAATTATAATATTTATTTAAAAATAAATGATCTAAATTGAGAGAAAAAATAACATTTATCTTTTAAAGAGATTGAGCGCCCTAATCTAGGTAGAAGGCTAAAATTTATCTATGTATCATACAAAATTTATTAGAGAATATTTTACAAATTTGGTGTCAATTTCTATGATAAGAATCATCAGATAACTTAAACTCTTAGAAATAAAAACTTATGACTTATTTAGTTTAGTAGAAGGCAAACCAAGGAGACTTTATTTCTTAAAATTATAGAGGCTATTTTTTTTTTAATTTGAGTTAATTATTTTTAATAGATAAATATAATTTAATTACTTTTAAAAAATTAAAAATTAATTAAAATTAATTATTAAATTATAATAATTTACTTAAAAATAAATTATCTAAATTAAAAAAAAATGACTTTCATTTCTTTAAAATATAAAGCCCCATTGATCTGAATAGAAAATTAAAATTTATCTACGTATCATAAGAAACTTACCAGTTAACATTTTACAAATTTATGTAGTTTGTCTCTTTATTTTGAGACAAATTAGACTCTGATATTTACAATTTTAATTTCTATAAGTTCCCATCTTCATAACCTAAATATAACATAAATACATATCATATATATATATATATTTAAAATATTTAAAGCACGAAACCTAACATATCGTAATGAAATGATTAGGGTATCACTGGCGGATTTTTTAAATTAAAATTAGTAAATTGTAACGTTGCAGGAAGCTTGGTTGCCAACTTCACTCAGCAGAAAGTTGATTCACAGGCCTCGGGGGGTGATATTGGCGGTGCCATACGCCGATGATAATATTATATAACAATAAAATCTTATATATATACATTTTTATTTAATTATTTATATAATTATCATGGCCAATAGTATTAATATATCTAATGAAAGAGGTTGATGAAGAATGATTTGAAGAACATGCTGCCGATGAAGTAGGGTTGGCGTTAGGTCATCGCTTTTTTTCTTTGCTTTTTGGATAGAGAAGATTTAACGATCATTATTTAATATTATTAAGAGTATATAAATAATAAAATTAATATGATAGAGTATTAAAATATCCATACAATAAAAAAATTAATAAAAAATATATCTTTTTGTCATATGTTTTAACTTTTTAAATAATATTAAATTAGTGCTGTTAAATTTTAATCTAATAGCCTAAGGGGTGCGGGAAAACCTCGTAGCTGATTTGTGAAGAGTAATATTCATGAAATGGAAGCATAGGATATATTGTTAAGGACATATAAACTATATGCCAACAAAATAAGAAATAATAATGTTATCAAATATTTAGAATTTAATTAGACTTATAAAAAATAAAATGATAAAATTATATTTAAGGTGATTCGAGAACCTAATATGCTAGCCAAATGACATATTTACTAGAAAATATGCAATTATAAATTTTAATATTTTAAAAAGTTTAAACAAATGTATTAAATATTTTAAAATAAATTAAATTTTAATTGTTGGATCATCCAAAATCCAACTCCTAACACATTGTTACTAATTTACAAATAACGATAATAATAATTTATGCCCTAATAGATAGGGTCGGTTGTATAAGTTTACATTTATTATTTCACTCAATTAAATATAATAGACATTATAAAACTATAAATAATATTATCACATCGGTTGATATTTTTTGTATATATATTTTTATTTTTTTAAAAATCACAACTTATATTGTCTTATAAATATTTTCTTTGACCTATAATTTAAGAATCTGAAATATTTTAAATGTTATTTTTTATATTATCTTTTATAAATCTAACTTTTAAATATCTATAAATATTATTATATTTTATCTTATCTTTTAATATATAATGGTATAGTACTCAATAGCCAAGGTGTTATACTAATTTTAGACTTAGGGTTATTCATATTATTCATACTAATTTTAGACATGCATGTCCATAGTTACTAATCTTGATTTCATGCATATTAATTTGTGCACTAAACTTGTGCTGATATATAAATTGTCATAAAATAATAGTAATAATTAGGAAACTGCTAAGAAGGAGTGGAGCACTAAGTGTGGGGCAAAAACTACTATTTATAGTTATATTAAGTACTAATCTTGATTATATAGGTACTTAATTAACTCATACACTCAAGAAAGTTACATTGATATGATAATATATTAGCAGATACTCTATCTATTAATTATTATTATTCATCAAACACATATCTTTTTGAGAAAAAAAAAAATGCCATGACAAGAACACACCAGTTATTTAAAAAATTATTTACAAAAAACAAAGTAATTGAAGTTAAAAAAAAAAAGATGGAAATCATTCTGATGTGTTTTCTATCTGAGTCGTAAATGGATTTGAGTTTAGTTATTCCTTTAGATCCTGTCACCGTCCTGTGCACTCGGGATCCTGTATACCACAATAGACGATGATAAATTAGTAAAAAGCGGTGAGATTAGTTTTTTAATTTATCCTTTGATACTTAAATTAATAAATTGTCTTCTAAGAAAAAGAACGTAAAAAACAGAATATGCTGAAATGGATGCAGGGAGAGGGATTTAAAAGTAAAAATAAGAGGTGCACTCATTATGAGTGGATTTAGTAGTGGAGTACGCGTTGAGAATGGTCTGTCTATTTACAAAATTCGTTGGAAACTAATAGTGAAAGAGAGGGCATAATGAGTGGACACTTGAAAGTTAAAAAACTTATACCGTTTCGAGTATGCCAGGAAGCGTGTCTACGGAGGGCGTCTCTCGGGCCTTTTATAGTCGTGGACCTTTGATGCATTCCTTAGGTAGCGAGGCAAGATGTTTGCCTTTTGAGAGAATCCTTTCTCTTTCACGTGTGGATACGGACATCATTCTAGATTGTAACGGTCGGAAAGGAAAATTTCTCCCTCGACGAAAATGTTGCGTACGGCGAATGTTAAGATTGTCATTGCGAGTCGTGTGTTGATTTGCGAGCTTTACTTTTGGGAGGCACTTTGATTTTAGAATATTTTTGTTATAGAGGAGATTGTCATCTTAGCATTACAGCCAATTAGAGGAGATGACCGTTACACACAGGAAATGGCGCATGGGCGGATTTCAGTCTAGGCCGTGTTTGTTTTGGGTAACGTCAGGTTTACTTGGAAGCCTTCTTCGATCAAATTGAGTGTTGACCGTTATATGGACAAGTAGACCGCGATATATTCTGAACCGTTTAGCTCTTTGTGTTGGCCCGCTATAACCATTCCGGTCACATCCAATTCTTAATTTAATTAAGAATAAATAAAAGACATTGTTTTGGGGGGAGGGGGACAGAACGTAAATTACAATATATTAATTTAATTAACAATTGAATAAATACTGTAAATTTATGAAAAAAATTGCCACGAAAATAGGTGATTAAATGCATAAATATTATAAGATATTATATTATAATAAATATCATACGGAGTGTCATATCATTTGTGTTATAACATCAGTCCAAATGTCTTAAATCAACGTAAAGTATCAAATATCTTTCGACATGGGACATGAATAGGAGAAATTAAATAATGCATGAAAAATGCAATATCATTTAGTATTATCATAAATTATTTAAAATATAGAATTATCTTTAAATATATACCGGATATATAGTTTATAATTATTTAATACTATATAATAATATAATGCTTTTCACGTATATTTTATTATTTACTTATTTTTGTAGAATCAAAGCATTGTGAATAGGATATTTAAAATGTAGAGCGTGCACAAGATTTTCATATTATATTTTTATTCAAGTTAAATAAACACGAATAAAAATATTTTTATGATTTAAAATTGTAATACCATTATTATGGACTCATCCTATACGATAGCTACTATCTCAATATGATCATTTTTCTAAAATTTTGTCATTAGATTTTTTATTTTGATTTTTTATGGTTTTTTTTTATTGTTTTTGGGGATTATATTGCTTCTCAAACTATAATTCTCATTGAGCGATCCTTCACATTTATTAATTTATGATTATTTATTACAAAAATACTATAATTATAATAAAGTATTCTTATTGTAATTAAAAAAAAATCATCCTTTTAAGCCCCCATGAGAACATAAAAATGGTGGGTGCTTCTTTACCAGCCTTACATAATAATTTTAAAAGTGTATTTCGTTGATTTAAAAAAAGGAAGAAAAATTATTTAAAAAGGTCAGTGAGCTTATTAAAACCAACCCTTTATTAGGTTCAGCCGATGATTATTCAAGGACCCCATAAGACTTCAAGTTGTTCATTTTTTATTTTATTTACTTGATTTTTTATTCATTTATTTCACCACAATATCAAATTTACAACCAAGTAGTTTAATTATACATATCATCTGCATTAGATAATTTGAAAGTTGCTCAATCAATCATTTAAACTAAAATAGTATTAAGGTGACATTCTTTAAATATTCTTAAAATACATCAAAGTAATGTAATTTGCTCATATAAAAATACATAGACTAATAAAACGACACATCATTAAGTATTGCTGATACATATCTATAAATAGTATCAAAATTATTTTATTTGAAGATAAAATTAATTAACTAGAGTTATTTCCTTTCATAGCCCTACCACACCGATCATCTTATTTAGAAATTTTTAATTTCCACAGTTAAATTATCTCAATCGATATTTATATATGTGAACTCTAAATGATACATGTATACATGGTCAACCAAAAATAAATCTTAGAAAAAAAAAACGATCATGTTAGAACATTCTAAAAATATGTAAATATTTTTAATTTAAGATTTAATTTCATATTTCATGTGAATCACTAAATCTTATATCATGAGTGCTCATAAACAATATAATAAAACCAATCACTTGTGTCTTACTAATAAAATAAAATAAAAATCAATGGTTAATATTAGAACATGGTTTGAATATTATTAAAATATTTTTGATAATATAATATTTTATTAACCTATTTATATTAATAAAAATAATATAAAATAAAATAAATAGATAAAATAACATATCAATTAAAATATATCCCAATAGCATGTATTCAATGTCCCTTAACTTATTTGTCAAAATAAATATATTTAATATTATTATTCATATTTTATATTTTGGTATGTATACATACCCTCTTAGTAAATTATAACTCATTCGGATCTAATCAGTCACATCCTCTTAAAAAAATTAATTATTTATTATGCATTAAAATTGCTTTTGTTTTTCGATGAAAAACTTGTAATATATATATATATATATATATATATAAGTTGCATACCACAAATAAAAAAAAAACTATAATTAAAAAGTGATTGAGTGTGAATATTACAGCTGATAATTATTAAAACTAAGAAAGTATAATACCAAGATATATATATATATATATTATTTATTTTTCAGATTAACAGTTGACAATAATACAAGGATTATAGACCATGTTGCCTTTGTCTTTGGTTAACATATCATAAGGCCATTAAATATCATTTTAGGATGATAAACTTAGTGCTGAATATGTGATCATAAATTCGACTATTATTATTATAAATTTATTTGTTATATAATATTTACAAATAAAAGGAAATATAATTTTTTGCTTCAAGGTAAGAGTATTTATTAATTACAATATTATATTTTAAAAAGAAAATAACCACATAAATTACTATAAAACATGTTATTACAATAATTGCCCCTTAAAACGAAAAACTAATTACTACTTAGATTGTGTAGCACAGAGGCAAAGAATTTGTTCTAGAAAATTCCAGAGAGACAGTGCAAGTGACATATGTGGACACCAGATTCAACTGCTAAGTTATATAATAATATTATGTTATTCTATGCTATAAATAGCTTAGTAAATAAATATATTTACTGAATTTATTAATTAAAAACAGATCATTATGATAATTTATCTAAAAAATTATTTTGTATATATATTTATGTTATATATCAGTGTCCTTAAATTTGATAATATTTAGTAAAGCGGTTTGGGAGAAGATGGGCGGCGAGGCGTCGCACCGGCGCGACGGCAGCTTTGCATGTGGCGGTGATTTCAAGATTTTTGTATTGTGAGAATTTCCGACAGCCAACGCGCCGCCCGTCTCGAGGCTTGACTTCAAAGTCCAAGGTGAGAGGAGATGCAGAGGCGTACATGCATCCTGTAAATGATGTGGTGGTTTTCATGTGATCAGATCATATGGCTCGGTTTCTTGACGATATCTTATTTATTTAATTAATTGTTTATTTATTAGGATAATTTTTTTTATTTTAATATTTTAAAAATTTTTTTAAAAATTATATATTTAATTTGTCTAATTAGAAGTATGCCCATCTTTTATAAATTCACATGTAATTTGTTAAAAATATATAAATATTATACTTAAGTTAGATTTATAAAAATTCTTGTTTATAACAAGTAAAAATTTCTGTAAAAAATATTTTTTTGATATTATCAACTTCTCTAAAGTTCAATGCTAAGTTAAAAATATTAGAAAAATTACACTAATTAATGTGACATATGGGTGGCCGTATCTGATGTTTATGTCTCGTGGTCAAATTATAACTTTAATAATAACATTCAATTAAAATATAAGGGTGCATTATAGTACTAATGTATTAAATTAATAACAACTTTAAATGCCACACATTGATGGCAATGGTATGGATTTGGAACGATAACTCTTCATCCACATTAAAATAAAAAAATAAAAAATATATCTATTAAAAACTTATAATTTATAAATAATTTAAAATCCCATTATTTATACTTTATAACTCCAAATCCATGTCCATTGAACAATGGATATCTAAGTCCACTATCAGTCCACCGGAACAAATAATGATAAAAATATTGAAAACAACAGTGTCACAAACCATTCAACATATAAAATAATGATAAAATCCAATAAATTAATTATGTAAAAATCACTAAATTCTTGTCAAAATTCGTTCAATATATATATATATATATATATAATTAGGATCGGACGGCCAAGTTGGGTTCAAATAAAAAAAAAAAAAATTATGGCTACTAAGTTAAGCTAATCAAAACCTATAATTATATCTGTTTATAATTAAATTAAATTAGTTTTCAGCTGGTTATAGATATTATAATTTTTAAATATTTTTATTTAAAAATTTATATTTATATAAAAATAGCAAAAACTATAGATTATTTTAATAAAATATGATGGTTTATGGTTTACTGAGAAGAATTTTTAAAATTTAGTATTATGTGAAATATTAAAACTTTATATTATGTAAAATTATTACTAAAAAATTGATGATATTTTACATATGTATTGAATCTAATTAGTTAATATATAAGACATCTCATACTTATATATATCCATTTCAGTGGTCATTTATTTTTTACTCTTATCTACATTGAAAGCCTCCATTTTTCGACAAATTAGAAATATAATTTATTTTCTTATGTTACTAATCTTAATTAAGTTCTGATTAAGTGTTTCATATAAGCACATGTAACAACGTTAGTTTGGAGTAGATCTATCATTGCCGTTCCTTGACGATGATCCTCACCGTCCATGAATAAATTCATAGTTAATTACTACAAATGATCAGTATAGCCTAATCTCATTTCATGTGACAAATCCTTATTAAATAATAAGTAATCACAAATAATTAAGATTTATTTTGTATTTTTATAATATATTTTAAATATCATGTATTTTAATAGACTATGTGGTACTCAGAATATGATGTCATTGGAGGGGTGGGGGGCATCCTTAACGGAGATGAAGCCATTTTATGTCTAAATCTTAAATATTTATTTAAAAATAGATGATTGTATAAATATTTGTTTTAAAAATTAAATATTAATTAAAATTAATTATTTTAAAATAATTAAATTATAATTATTTATTTAAAATTAAATAATTAAAATTTAAAAATAAAAAAAACTATATATTTGTCTGGGCTTATTAAGCTATATAATTAATAGAAGATTTTTTTTAATTAATTGTTTTAGAAATAATTTCTTACTATCGGCGATATTATCTTTAATACAAATATCTTAATGCAATAATGACACTCATTAATTTTAACATTAGGAGAAACATAATTTTATTTATTGCTAAAATAAAAATAAAAATAAAAATATTTTTAGTCAGATCAGAGTCTCCACAAATCAGAGGGCGTTCCTCCTTGGTGTAAGACACAGTCCCTATCTATCAATCTCAAGATTGGTGCATACGATTTCAATAGCTCAAATATTTTAATTTTTAAAAAAATTACTTTAATTTTTTTTAAATCTTTGAAACCGTTGGATTTGTATCCAATGGTTTGAAATAGGATAACAATACTATCATCCCCGTCCACCGGCCATATGCCCCTAGTGCAGGTTGGCGGCCGCCCTCTACCAACTGTTGGCTATTGTTGCCACCACTATCCCTCAGCCCCCATGGCGGTGGCAACATTTTCTCTCCTCATGAAAATAGGAAATATATGTATATATTATTTAATTTTTGTAAAATTTTTATAATATGTGTTGTATTTTTAAATTTTTTACTTCAGGTGATAATGTGGATTTTTTTCCCATGTAATAATATTTATAACAAAACTTATAATCAATAGTTTCTTTAGAAAGAATTTTGAGACAATTGAAAAAAATTAAAAATAATACTTAGCTTATCTATTTACAATATTTCTGACCTTTACTAAATCTGACACTAATATATAAACCCCTTTATCTATATTATGGCTCAAAGAGTTTAAAAAAATAAAAAAAATTAAAATAGACTCCATATCTAAAAAGTAGATTTTGAAGAGTATTATAAATATATGAAATGTATAGCATTTCACCTTTTTAAATTTAATTGACCCTATATATAAGTAATAGATTGTATATAAATTATGAATAGATGATACAAGTAATATTACTTTAAAAATATTTTAAACTAAAACTTGATAAAAAATTTAGGACTAACTTTCACATAAGATAAAATAATATTGTTGATTTAATTCTAATAAATACATAATATAAGGTTGAAATTATCAAGTAGAAACCAAAATATAATCATAATTGACCAAAATGAAAAGCTAGTAGAGAGAAATCAAAGACAATAATTAAGGACTAAGTTGAAAGATGTCAACCAAATAAGTAGACCCCAATGGTAACAAATGGGCATGATTGAAAATGAAGCTTTCAAAATAAGTGGAGTTTAAAACTTGACACAGTAATACTCAAAGTTTTACAATAAAGTAAATAAAAGAAATAAATCCCAATTGTAACAAATGGGTATAACCGAAAGATGAAACTCTAAAAATAAGTGGAGTTTAAAATTTGACGCAATAATACTCAAATTTTTATAGTAAAGTGAACAAAAAAAGTAGACTCTAACCGTAACAAATGGATATAACCAAAAGATGAAACTTTCAAAATAAGTGGAGTTTAAAACTTGACGCAGTAATATTCAAAATTTTACAGTAAAGTAAACAAAAGAAGTAGATCCCAATTGTAACAAATGGATTTAACCAAAAGATGAAGGTCTCAAAATAAATAAAGTTTAAAATTTGACACAGTAATATTTAAAGTTTTACAGTAAAATACCTAAAAATAAAGTTCAATAGCAAAAAAGGTATAACTTTTGTAAAAAAATAAATCTTAAAGATTGACAACAATAGTATTGGAAGCTTGGCAGCCAGACACCTAAAGAGCAAGCTCAGATGTAGAAAAAAATTTACTCAAAATTTACAATCTTTAACAGATATAAAAGCTAAAATTTTGAGTTGGACCAGAGTGACATTATCACTAAAGTTGACCACATTAAGAAACTTAGTTTATAGATTTATTAATCTAAATTGATAAAATAAAACAAAAATAATTAAATGGTATTTTTTAATGACACTCTACTATAAATATGTATATATATATGGGATTTGCTATGGCTGTCCCTTGACAGCATACCTACCTAACTCTGTAACCATATTAACTGTTCTCATTAGTCAATTAATTACAATATTAAGATTACATTACAACAATTAATAATCATCTTTAATAACATGACAAATGAAAGATGATCTTATTTGATTTATAATAAATTTGATTAAACTAATCATTTTACCTATTTGACTAATGATGTGCCGAAAGCCATAATCCATGATAAGTGATTAAGATTAAGAAAAAAAGCATGCTATAATAATAATAATAATAATAAAATGTGATAAGATTTTAATATTCTAAATTTGGATAAAAGCATAATTTTTATAATTTTGTCGAATAATTTGAGCCAAACTTAATAAAATAAATAAATTATAAAAGTATTGACATGAACCTTGGCTGATTATAATCGGTGCAAAATTTTGACATTATTTAATTTCAAGTCACAAATAATTGGGCAAAATTATGAACCCATTAAATTACTTTATGGAGCTAATTGTTAATTTGATAGTAAATTATAATCTCCCAATTTATTTATTTTTTATTTACACTTTTATTTTATTAATTATATATCCAAATTGAGCATTTTAATTTGAAGAATAATAATTTAATTTTATATCAAATATATTCCTAATTTTTTAGCTTTTTTTTTTTTTTTTTACATTTTGCACAATATCAGAAATTTATCAATTAGGTGAAAAAGCAATGAGAGGTAAATACCATTTATTTCAAATTATTTTCAATTCTATTTCTTATAATCGATAAAACTAAAATGTTATTCTAAAACTAAAATTAAAAAAAATATATCATGAAATTTTTAGTAATTAGCCCTACTTTATAAATTTGAAGAGGAACAATTCATAAATTAGGAAAAAATATATATAGTGATTAATTAAAAATCTTAAGACCAAAAAAAAAAAAAAAAAAAAGAGAGACGTGGGAACACGTGACAGCACATGGAAACAGCCTTTTGAAACTCAATAATGGAATGCTTAAGACTCTCATAGTATCATTAGTACGAAATTAATATTAATCACAATTACAGTATTAATTAATTAATTAATTAATTAAAATTATTGATCCATCACACTAACATGTGAAGAGGTTATACCCTACTATCAGTAATGCTTGTTTTTGACAGATTAATTTTAAAATTGGTTCTTAATCGAATAATTAATTACAGTATTTAACTTGAAGTTCCATCTAATGGTTTTACTTTGATTTTTAATTTTCCAAAGTCAATATTATTGCTTGCACAATAGTTTGCCAACATACAAGCACTAATAATACATAAAAGATTTTTAATTAAAATTAAATAATGTAAATTTATTCATGTATTATATATAGACAATTTTTTTTAAAAAAAAATTATATATCATTGTGTCCATTATTTAAATTTGAGCTAAATCCAGATATATAGTTTCACCAATAAAGATTGGACTAGCTCATGTGTGTAGGATTCAAACATTATGATTTATATAATTATAATAAATTAAAGTAAATTGATGAAATATTAATATTAATGATGGGTTCGGGTTTAAAATTTAGTGTTAGACAGTAATAATATTGGCATAAGCAGTATTTAATGTGTGCCTGAGTTACGTATGAGTATATTTGAGATACTAGTTATGTACTTGTTGTGTGCCTAATAAGTGTATAGATGCATTTATTTCAATATATTCTTATTTGATGGGCACTCTTGCGCAAATGGAAATTAGTCTTCTTATCTAATTTGCATTTGATAGGCACACGTGAGCACTAACGTGCTATATAAGGCATTTATGTCACTTTTCAGCCCATTTTTTAGAGCTTTTAAAGAGAAAAGAGAGAGAGAAAATAAGAAGAGAGAGGAAGAAAATGATGAGAATTTTTAAGTTTAAACTTTAAAATTGTTTAATTTTAAGTTTAAACAAGTAGATTCTAAGTTTTATTTTTTTGTTGAAATTTTTGAAATTTTTTTATATTTTTTTAAAAGTTGAGATTTCATACTTTTTATTTATATAAAAATATTTATTCATATTTCTTTTACTATTAGGCTTATATGCATATCTCTTTTTTTTTTTATAAAATTTTTTAAAATTTAATATATATTATCCATACTCATTAAAATTACAGAAATTCTTTCATAAAATTTAAAATTTTTAAATAAAAAATAAATATCTTTTTACATGTCATTATTTTTGACAAAAATCTTAAAAATTCTTTTTGTAAGTTAAAAAATCTTAAAGAGCCATGCTAAAACTCTATTATAAGTTAAGATATGCATTCATTTCCAAATAATCAAAATTTTCATGTTTCATATATATTTTCTCATGTTATATTTAAAATAAATTATTATAAAAAATTGACAAAAAGTAAATACAATATGATATGTTATAATAAATTAAGATAAGATCGTAAAGAATCCACCCATGGACACTCAAGAATAGTTATATGATGTTTTGTAAACAGTTCCTCCATGGGTCTAATATGACACTAGTTTATAAAATTAGAGTGCAAACTGATCTCTAAGTATTATACTTTATCACGAGGGTCTCTTGACCTTTGGTTTATTTATTTGTTCATTTGTTAATTGTTATATATTTATGATTTTTTATTGATATTTATCATATCTATCGCTATTATATCGTCCTTCATTTATTTACTAAATGTTTAACTCACATTACATTACCACACCTTTTTAATTAGCAAGTTTGATCTTCTCACAAGTATCGAACAAGTAGATGTTATTTGAGGATGATCGAGATAATGTAACACCTGATTTTAATATATATTTAAGATGTCACGATTTTTGATACATTAAATTAATTTTAAAAATAATTTTATAATAAAATTTTAAATAAAATTAAATTTAAGAACACATGTTCAGTACTTGATTGACGTTAAAGCACACTCATGAGTGTTTTAGCTTATAATCTCTATTCCATAAGAGTGCATGAGGACACTCGTGTATGATTTAGATAAATTGGTTCACGCTTGAGGTGTGGATGTGTGTCACTTGTGTGTCTATGTGGTTGGGCATGGCATCCGATGCACACTTAGCTTGAGATCATGATTTGATTTGAGTATATAGTTATTTTTGTCGGATTTCAGCCATGTGTGCAGGAAATGAGAGAAGAAGAGAGAGAGAGAAAAAAAAGCAAAAATAAGAGCGAGAAGGTAAAATAAAAAGGTTTTGTGGCTGTTTTATATAAGATGTGGTAAATATTTGAATTAAGGTAAGCATATTTAAACTCATTTTTAATCTATTTTTTAAATTTTTAAATTTTTTATTTTTATTAAATGTACATATATGTTACCATTTTAATATTCTTTTTGAATATTATTATATACATATTTATTTTATCAAATATTTTGTGATTTTATTAATTTTTATCAAGTATTTAAAATTTTATTTATTTTTACCAAATATTTGAATGTTTTAAAGATTTACATTTGTATGTGATATATTGTAAAAAAAAATCATGAAATCTTTGAGCATTCAATCTTATATGCTATTTTATATAAACATTTGATGAGAGTTATACTTTGTGAAATAAAAATAATTGTCCAAGTTTTTTTTTTTTTGAAAAATTTTTAAATATGTGATATAAAATTTTTTATTTGATCAAATAATAACCATTGTATTATGAATAAATTATATTCATACATATTTTAATATATTATATACAATTAAAGAATAAACCTATTATCAATAGATTAAAAAAGAAAGTAACGTTTAATTATGTTCATAAAGTATTATAAACGGTTCATCTATGAGTTTTGAATAACAGTGTATATGTCTATGGTTATTAAAGACATCTTTAGCTTGTTATTCAAAATTGTTCTTTGTTCAGTCATTATATAAATTATCGGTCATTTATTTTTAGATTTTCACAAATTTTTAATATGATTCTTCAGTTTTTATATTATTAAATACACATTTTGTGATTTAATCTTCCTAAATTCTTTATACATTTTTTATATTTTAAATATTCACATATATATATTGAACAGTTTATATGAAAATTACAGTTTGAAATGAGTTCGTTGAGAATTAGACATCCAAATTTTTACATATGATTTATCAGTTTTTTATTATTTTATTTGTTTTACTCACATATATTTATTTATTACACACATATATATATACTTTATTAAATATTAAACTCACATTTATAAATATTTTTAAAATCCTTCTAAATTAGTGGATAATGGATTCTTGTAAAATTTGGACAAGAGACAGTTAATGGTTTTTCGCTAAACTTATATTTATAGTATTGTTAATTGTTTTAAATTTAGTATACTAATAGAATTTATTTTAACTTTGATTGTTTAGACTTGGGATCAGTGTGTCATTTCGAATCATTAATAATTTTTTTGCTATTAATATATTAATATTATTGGTTAGGTATTTTTCGTTGTAAAAATTTATGAATTGCATAGATTTAATATGATTTCGAGATTAGACGAGAATAATTTAACAATTCTCATAACTGTTGCGATTATATTTAATTATAATATTCACAATATTAGTATACATTACTGACCCAATTTGAGTTATTAGACCGTAATTGTAACAGATAAGTTTTATTTTTAATAATATTATTAGCTATTTATACAGGAATCGTAATAGAAAAATTAAACTGCCTGATGTTATATTTTGTTATTGTTATTACAAAGGAGAACGATTTTAATTTTTAGCATACTCTTAAGTATGTATAATTTGTTTTAATACGGGCGAGGGCTGGTACCTTACTTTAAAATTTTGTACTTGTTATAATGAAATATTGTAAATTATATACATACAATAAGCAGGTACAACTTTAGAGATCAAATTAGAAGGGACTTAACTAATTTCTTGAGATGATTATTTTTCTTTATATTAAAAATTTACTAATAAGATTTTATATAACGCTTCAATCCCAATTATAAATTGTTAAATGTGAATTTTTGGGGGTCTGAAAACCGGCGTCGTGGCAGTGTGACTTGCATATTTAATCTTTTAATTATAATAAAATAATTAGATTATTATATTAAGATTCATATTTATTAATTCAAAGCCCACTTGCAAGTAGAAAATCAACAGCGTATGGCTGCAAGCAAGCTGAATGCTACCTCACAAAAAGAAGGGGACCTGAATTTGGACAGCCACGGGGCTCTTGCCCAGTATTTGGTTGAATGAAATTAAGGTGGAATAAAATTTTTATTCTCACAAAAATAAAAATTTCTTCATTTGGTTAGCTTTTGGATAGGAATAACAATTCCCATATATTATTATTATTATTAATTATTAAATATTATATTATTATTATTATTAGATATTATTATTACATATTATTATTATTATTACTATTCACATATTATTCATCATAATATTCTACAAACCAAATAACGGAATACTAATTTTTACATTATTCTATTCCAACAACCAAACATAAGAATAATAATTTTAACTATATTCCTATCCTTTTCTATTTCTTAAAATAACTATTCTATTCTCACCTTATTCTATTCCAACAACCAAACGTATCAAGAGTCTCAAACACAAATTTGCTCCTCATTACTTTTACCAATGGAAAATCGTGATGGAATTAACCAAAAAAAAAAAAGAAGTCAAATTATTTATAGCAAATTTCTCCCTCTTTTTTAGGGCAAACTCTTCCTAAACCCGTTCCCCAATCGTATCAATATAATATTTAATTTTTAAATTCATATATTACAGATCAACATATCTCTATAAATATTCTCTCTACGATGTCGGTTATGACAATCAAGCCATGTTAGCTTTGTCAGCCGCGAGGTTTCAGCTTCCACATTGGCAATGCAGGCTGGCTGTTGTCGTACCCACCACCAAGCTGCATGACCCCCATAAAAGGGCACCATTTCAATCTCATTAGTGAGGCTTGCAATCCTCTGATCTCTTCGAATGAGTTGACTAGGTTACGATGGAGACGATACAACCGAATCCTAACATTCCCTTTTAGAGTTATTGAGAAACATTAACATACTGCATGTAGAGTCTTTTAAAACCTAGACAAATAGCTGGATGTGAAAATAGTTAAGATGGTCCAAGAAGTCGGTGCTACCGGGGTATGGCTCCAAGTTTGGCATTTTAAACTTAGGGGGAGAGGCCGCTCTAGGATCTCCCCAGATGTCCCTTCGGGCCTGTTCCAATTATTCGAATTCTTTTGTCTGTGTCCATAGAGGATGTAATTCTTCTAACATCCGAAAACATCCCAATCGAGGTATGATTGGTAAGACCTTCTAAATTGGAGCCATGGAACGGTTCCTGCCACTTGCTGACCCCTCCTCTTCCTAGTCGTGGTAGATGTTTGTCAAGGCCTAAGATTACATCATTCTACCAACAATCGATGGGGAAGATGCAATTCTTGAGACGAGACGACCCCATTAGGTCCTTCTACATTCACAGAGATTGCAATTCTTCTAGCATTTAGAAACACCCTAATCTCAGTATAGCTGGGCAAGACTCTCTAAACTAGAGCTGTAGGGCAAGGGACACTGCAGGCAATCCCTCTTCCGAACTGTAATAGGCGCATCCGACAACCATCAAGGCCCAACGACGGGCTATTCTAGCAATGATTCCCTTCTTATAGTCCACCCAAACTACTTCATGATGCGAAGCATCTGCCGCCTTCGGAATCCCATGAAAGCAAAATGGCGTGCCACGCCATGCTACTCAGACTGTAAAAACATTACCCATGTACCGTTGTATTCTTTACTTTGTTTTCTTAATGATGCTTAGCTCATAAAAAATAACTATACTTACAAATTACTCACAAATAGAAAGCAGAGACATGCTACTACTACAACATAATGAAAGATGAACAGAAAATCACTGATGAAAAGCCCAAATAGCATTATGCAGTGAGCAATCTTCAAGCAAATCTGACTAAAGAATGTTGACAAAAGCTTCCTTTACATAAATTCATTGTTTCTTCGTACACAAAAATTGAGTGGTGAGAACAATGCTTTCAACCACCAAAACTACAGCCATTAACCTAGCAAAAATTTTTAAAAAAATGAAGAGAAAAAGAAAAGTAAGACATAATTCGTCCTCTCAGGATGAAAAGAACACAACGAATTTTACACAAAGAAGAAATGCACATTGGCAAATATGGGGGAAAGATGACAAAAAAAAAAATACAAGCCTTGCCTCTTTTAATATGAGATTTACAAATATAAATAATGATATAAATGAAATTACAGCATCATGGAAAGACACCATGGCATAAAAGAATGATATGACGCACTATAAGCAGACTATAAAATTCGAAGACGCTCCTCCAGATTTTTGGTAGAAGAGGAGAAAAGAATGGGCGAGTTTTCAGAGCCTCACTCGTGTAAAAACTGGAAGGCTGGGATCTCGAGAAGTTCCTCAGCAGGTTGGACATCCAAGAAATCCTTTACTTGCATAGAGTTGGAAATGTCATCTACCGAGAACGGAATGCTGCAGCAAGGCATGGATTATTTTATATGTGGCATGAATATTAGAAAATGTGTAATTTCGAAAGAACTGAGGAAAATTAAAAGCATGGTCATTGATATTATTCATAGCATGTCTATCAAGTGATCATATGAAAGCCATGTATAATAAAATCGAAGGAGTTCGTTCACCAATTTGAATTCTAGGAGAAGTGATCCGATTCAAACGAAGAAAATGAACTCTGGGTGTCTTTTAGAATAACCCATATTCTTGGAGACAACCTCAACTATTGGGAATAGTGGTTATTTGACATGTCATAGACAATTCGATCGAAGTGACCAAGAGTCTCAAAAGGTTACATTAGCAACACATGGCAGCCCAGTGTATGGAGCTCCCGCTAGGTACAGGGCCTATGGAAGGGTCGACGGACCACTTTTAGTCTATTATATGCAGTCTTATCTTATATTATAGAAGAGGTGATTTCTATTACTTAAATTTGCTACCACCATGTCACACGACTAGCCTCTTTGGTCAAAGTAGTGTCTACAGTCTCAAAAAGTTACATTTGCCAACACATGGTAGCTCAATGCTCAAAGCTCCCGCCATGTGCTAGGTCTTTATATGCAGTCTTATATGACATTATAGAAAAGGTAGTTTCTATTACTTCTATTACCATGTGACACGACTAGAACATGTTAGAATATAAAACTTATTCTTAGTTTACTTGCCTCAAATCATGTAAAGATTTTGGAAAGAGGGTTTATTTGACACGAAAATTTTCAACATGCATCATCAATTTCTTAGAGTTAGACACTCAAGACTCCTGCAATTTCTAAGAAATCATTGCTCGATATAGGTCTCCCTCCTCCCCTGCTCGCCCATCTTATCTCTCCCTCACACACATAAGGTGTGTCCCCCCAGCCCCCCTAATATCGATAATACCGATACTACAACCATATCGCTATATGTTGGCCAATATAATCGATATATCGACTGGTATTACTTATTACATTACAATTTAAGAAAATTCTTTCTTCCGATATATCTAATATAGATACATATTACCCGGGCCACAACCAATACTGATATTTTCATCCATACTTCCTTTGCATAATAGAAAATGTACCTGGAATTGTCGTCCAACAAAAAGGAATTGCTAACAGCATTGTTGGAGTCCTCTGTCATTAGAATTCTCATGCTGGATATCACCTGTTACCAAAAAAAGGGGCAGATACTGAAATGAAGGGTAACAAATTGAAATTTAAGACTGTATAGTACAAGAAACTCACATCGGGAGATACACTTCGAGTATTGTAGTTGTCATCCCAATACAAGGTACATATTCTGTATAGTTGCTGGACGCTCAAAATCTAAATAAAAAAGAAATATTCCCATTGGATATCAGAAAAGAACATGAAGGTGTTCATGTGCATTAATATCACACCGACCTACACTTTCAGCCACCAAAAAGAGAACTAATTCTGCACGTCAACTATTGCCTTTAATCATGAGAGGCAGCATAAAAGTAAATATCGACTAATATGTATTGCCATCAGCCCTGCCAATACTGACATTTTTTCGATATCACAATAATATCATAATATATTGCCATATGGACAACATATTATAATATGTTAGTTGATACGGTCTAGTTAGTTTATGGTTTTTTTAATTGTTTTCTTCCAATACTTTTAATACTAATAAGTATTATTCGATATATTCGGTACCAATAGGGTCGCAATTGATACCAGTAAGGATACTGATATTTTCATCCACTGGAGCAGGGGAAAGCATGGTAGTAAGGGAAGAAAAAGAGAGATTCTTACTGGACAAAGATCATTGGTAATTTCATCATAGGAAATTCTGTATTTCTGATGTATGACCTGTGAGCATAAGAAGAACAATTCTAGTAAACTGATCACCGAAGCACTTAAGTACAAAATGTCAACTGAAGTAGTGTGTGCAAAAATAAGATATTAGGGCACTCCCTATTCTTTTAAACAAGTATTCAAGCAATTAGGCAAATAAGCAAACTTCAGCAACATTCCATGAGGCAGGGAAGTGGGTATACAGACAAATTACATGCTCGACTCACCTGACATTCAATCAGCATCTTCATTGCACTACAATGACAGCCTAGACTAAGTTTTGGGGTAAACACAAGCATTTCGACTGGATGCCAACTTATTCATAGACAGCCTGTTTGGGATCAAAATACTAAAATTCAATTCAGTTGAATTCTACCAAATTCTGGAGTTTGGTACTCAGAATTGGTTAGGTATTAAATTAAAAGTGACAAAATTCACGTTCCTACTGAATCGAATTTCAGATTTTGTACAAGTACAAATCCACCTGAAATAGGCCCAATTTATGCAGAAATTCATTCGTCTTACCTCTCACCTCACAAAATGTCCAAGTTACACACTACAATTCATAAAAACCCTTGCGCTGCTTTCTAATGACATGTATAAAATCTCCCAAAGGTTAATAGGTTTCCAGTTAATATTAAAATAACAAAATTACAACAAAAGAAGAATTTAACAAAAGAACTCAGAAAGTAGCATCACCGCCTCCCTCCCCCTCTTCAAGCAACAATGAAATACCGTATCTACCAGACATCGAAACCGCACCCTTCCCCATCATTCACCTCCCCCACCCTCTCACCCATCCCCTTCCTAACTTCCCTTTCTTGCTCCTCCCTCCAACCCATTTTCACCCATTACCATGGCATTGGCATTATATGCTTACTAAGACTCCAAATTCAGGACACCAAATCCTCTCTACCTCTGCAATAACTTTGACCAAACCACCCACAACATTCAATATGGCATCAACACTTCGACAAGCCTCAAGTGGCTGCAATTTAAATTCAATTGGTGCAGATGGCACAAATTGTTCACTCTTGACAGTACACCACCGAGCCTTTGAACGAAGTTTTTGAAGCAACTATATAGCAAACTATGAATCGTCTGAAAACGCCGTCAAGCATTTGAATTTTGAGGTTTTCTCAATTGGTTGGTCACTTTGAAGCATGAATCATAATTGGGCATCCCTTTGATTTTTTTGAAAGCCCTTTTTTCTGCTATGAGAGAAGTAGAAACTTTTGTGAGGAGAGAGAAAGCTGAAAATCAAAATATCAACTAATATTAAATCAATCGGCAAATATGTTTCAGTATTGGGAGATATAGATACCAAAATTCTAATACTAGGATATTATTGATATGTAGCCACATCAAATAAATATCAAAAAATATGGGGATATATCAGTGCATATATTGACCTTTGAAAAACCAAAAACCCTTTGATTTTAGATCCATTTTTTTTTTTTTTGGCTTGATTTAATTTGAATCAAATGCTTCTGACATAAATCTATTAAATATTAGGCCTAAAAACAGGATTTAATTCTTGTTTTTTGAATTAAAACAAAAATAAAACTAAGTCCCAAAAACACTTTGGAAGGTAACAATTTCACAATCTACTAAAATTGAAACTTTAAATTTTAGATTTTTTTGTTGTGCCTTAATTGCACATGTTTTGTTGATTGTTCATTTATTTCATATTTTTTTCCTTTGTGGAGATAAAATATTGAAAATTTTAATTAAGATAGTCAATTTTGTTAAGATTATGCTTGGGGTTTGATGATTTTGTTCTTAGCAGCCTAAATAAACGTTTTCAATTGACTGCAAATTCATTTACTTATTTTCTCATGAATGAATTATTCATTAGGATTATTTTTAGTATATATAATGAAATATGGCAAATTTCAGGACATGATGTGGTGGCAGGAAAAAAAAAATTATGTCTGCAGCATCCCATATCAATGCATTCCACCTACTACAGCCGATATTGATATTGTCCTGATCTACCAAATATTATAAATAATTTGCTGGTGAATAGGAGGCAGTTTCCAGATGGTTTCAACCCGAAGAAACAAAAGCATTCATAAGATAAGCCAAAATCCAGTGAATCAAAATCATTGTCTGAGAAATACGAAGGAAAAGGGGAAATTGATATCATGGTCTCACTATTTGAACTTTGACAATTCCACAATACCCAAAGAAATGTAGTCTCGACAAGTCTAATGATGTTCACAAAAGTGAGAAATAAAATAAATGAACAAAAGACAGAAAAAGATAATTTGCATTAGTGACCTTACATTTATCATTTTTTGTTTAAAGGGTATTATTCTCTTTAGAAAATATAAAATTCATTGATTGTTTAGAAAAGCAAAGCCACACCATCAATGCTAAAGGCACATCAACATTTTCTAACATCCGCTAACAACTGGGACAAAATGCAGAGTTACTGCAATTCAATTGAACTGGAGCAGATGTTCTATTGTATAGGGAAGTAGTCAATAATTTCATGATAAGACACCAAGAAGACTATTAACTTAGATTTCACTATGAGCTGCCACATGCACCGCAAATGATGGATATGAAAGGGATGCAGCGGCCAACCATACATTTGTGGACAACATTACAGCAACAATACCACACCGCAATTGATAACTATGATTATTACACAGAAATTCTACAGTATTCAAAAAGATTAGATGTGACTCAGTAATATGCACATAAATATTGGTGCCCAAAAGGTTTATTATCTAACAATGGAACATGAAGCAAATTCACATACCAAGAAGCCAACAGCTTGTCGTATATGCTTAAGTTCATCCCAAGATGAGCCAGCATACTGAAAGATTATAATTGTTCGTATTAGAAGCCAAAATCTGTGCAAGTGGCAATAAAGATGGCTAAATAACTAGCACATTCAGAAAATGTAGCAGGATAAAACAGACAAATTGCCAGAAGATCACCTCTTCCTTCGCTTGACAACTCCACAGCTCTAACTCAGCCAATCCAGCTTTCACATATTCTCCATTGCTAAAAGTACAACACTCACGACGCAAAAGAAGACTGCAAGATAGAAGAAGCTCCACTGAAAATCTAGCCAAAAAACTTTCTTATTCATACAACCAAATTATGACGACAGCAAGAATATAACTTGCATGTTCACAAAGCCTAAAGAAAAAAATCAATACAGCTCACCTGTTGAAGAGTTGCACATTGATATGTGAGAATATTTGTGTAAAGATTTTCTGGCAGAGAATTGGGGGCACCTGAAAAGACCAACCCCACCGCCGCAAAAAAAGAAAAAGAATAGGATAAGGTGAAAAATCTAGTCTCCAGATTTAAATAAGATGTTAGTGAAAGAAAAATGTCAAGCAGAGAAAGCTTAAGCTCCATACAAAATTTTCTTTCAATGTTTTCAGAAGTGAATTAAGACTTTCAATAATGCTCTGCCAATGGCTTATTGCAGAATCTTTCCCAAAAGACCGGCCTGATCTCAGCACACCTCCCTTGGACATTCTAGGTGCCTAAAGTCAATTTAGCATTATGAGTCACAAGTCATTTATTTAAAGGCTTTCAAAAAAACAGCTGCACTAATGCAATCTCTCTCTGCAACACCTAAAGAATACATGACTAAGACTGGCATCATCAATAAACAGTACCCAATTAAAAGAACAAAAAAAAGATATTGCAACAAACAGAGAGTAGATAACAGCCGTAAAATGATGGGAATTAGATAAATAATAAATGTGGCATAAGACACAACGCTTATGCATTGCAAGCTCTTGGGAGGGTCATATTTACACAGCCTTACTCCTGTAATGCGGAGAGATAGTCTCCATGGTTTAAGCCCATGACCTACAGGAGGTAACAATGAAACAACTTTATCACTATATCAAGGCTAATCCTCAATGAGGAGAAAAATTTTGATAAGAAAATGATCGGAGAAACCATAAAAATGCAGCATTCTCCCAGACGGAGAACAGGCATATCATTAACCTAAAATGGTTATTTATCCTCTCATTCCATCTTTCTATAGGAGAATATAGAGAAGTATGGCAAGTACTAAAGTCCTGAAAAGAAGATACAGGGGCCAGGAGTTACCAAACTCTTACAACGAGAATTACAGTCATGAGATAAAACTACAATGATATCAAGTCAAGCATATTCCAACAAGGGAAAGCAAAAACCAAAGCAATACATCACCCGTAGCTCTTGGATGCAGGTTTTGGTCATCCACCATCTTTACAAAGAGCTAGATTGCAAACCTTTTATGCAAATTCAACTGCTATCATTTTATCAGCCATTATATCCATCAACATTTCTGCACAAAGTTTAGTTTTCAAAAACAGAGAACCTAATAGAGTGTAGGGGAAGCATTGCCTTTCAGGGATAATACATTTCATGTACGACACTGCACATTCTGTGCTGAAATTAGAGGAAATTCTAGGACTTCCTCAAGTACATAACAACAGTGACATCTAAGAACAGCTCGAATACAAAGATAGTCTCTCATCTAATTCTGGGCTTTGACAACTGAAGAATTTAGGATGTTTCCTCTCATGGTATAAAAAGGTAGCACAGTATGAGGCTTCCTACATTTCAGGCATTGAAAAAAGTTAAATGCACCATGTACATAGCCTTATCCCTACAATGCATAGAGGTAGTTTCCTTAATAACATGGAGCAACCTTATCGTTGAGCCAAGGAATTTTCTCTTATGATATGCAATAATAGTTTTATGCAATTTTCAGTCTCTCTCTTCAAGGAAAAATGTATCTTCCTACTTCATTCATCTGTCTTGTAATTTCTTTCTTCATTCCTCTTAATTCTAAGAAAGATAAGCCATGCAAATTTAATCAAAATAAAACTCTAACTAAAAAACATGTATTTTTGGGGTGACTATCTAACAATTATATATAAGTAGTTCTGCTTAAAATAAATAACCACACCTATGGTATCATTCAATTGAGCTGAGTGGCAAGGCTCTCCCCCTTTTAGGAGTGGTGTGTTAAATTGTCTGTTGGAGATGCACCGCATGCTAGCCAGCTCTTTTGGGCTCTCAGCCATCCAGCTTCATTAAGGATGTTTCATTTAATGGGTATTTGTCTATGGGAAGTGATCTATATCTCATTTAATGGTTAAGTGATGCTGTTTTTTTAATGGTTAGTTGTATTTAGGTGGAAGATGCCCTAATTATTCCTTTTGGAAAGATGTTGACATGCTATATTTTAATATTAGGAGAGGCTATTATCTCGTAGTTATTTCCATGGACGCCTGAAACAAAAATCAGATTTTGAGAATTTGAAAAATATATGTTTAGTAAAGCTTAAAACTCACTTCCTTCGTGTGTTTTTGAGTTTGATCTCTTTGAATTTCTACTCTTTTTGTCTGGTTCCCTCATCATTTGATATCAGAGCCAGGTTAGCGCTCTTGGTCATACTCTCACTTTCTAATGGCAACTTGTGGAGGCAGACAAAGACGTAGCAACCAAGTGGGGAGGAATGAAAGAGATGATGAACTTCAAGCACTTCGAAGACAAATAGGAGAATAAACTTTACATTTTGAACACCAAGAGGCTCATGGAGGGCATGGTTTTCAAGCTTTGGGTCTTCTAGTAACGAAACCGACTCTAATTCTTTTGCAAACTGAGTAAGGCATTCGCAAAGGACCCCTTGACATGACTTTGACACTATGAAGATCAACTTGAGTAGCAATTGCCTTCAAACCAAATAATTTCATAAATGGCCTAATGCAATAGAAAAGTGCTTTGATCACAAAGGAGATGCCAGAAACCAACTTGTGAAGCTTGTTGCTAGAAGGCTTCAAGGCTATGCTTTGGCAAGGTGAGATAAATTCAAGAGATCAAGGCTTCACAAAGGCAAACCAAAGATTTCTTCATTGGAAAGATGAAACTGAGGCTTGAAGAAAATTCTTTGCGTTAGATTTTTTTCAAATGGTTTTCTCTTAGTTTTATAATCTCCACCAAAATGCTAAGAGAGTGGCATGTGTTGAAGAGTTTTACAAACTCATGGCCGACAATGACCATCAAGAAAATGAAGTGGGAAGGTTTGTTGAAGGATTACGGAATCCTATCCAAAATGAAGTAGAGATGCGATAGTTATAGAGGCTTAATGATGCATACCAACTAGCCTTAAATGTAAAGGCCTAGACTCTCTTGTGGAAGCAAGACAATTTGTTGAGATTTGAAACTCTTTTCCTCTAAAAGGCAAATCATTGCGTGGACTTGGTCTTCCTAATCCTCATGGTGTTTCCCAAGAAGGTATAAGCGCAACACATAGTGCTCATGTTGGAAATAATTTCACTTATACCAATGATCCCAGCACTTGTTTTAAGTGCAAACGAATCAGCCACTGATACCATGCCTGTCCCAAAATATAAGCGGAAGCTCATGTCAGCCTGGTCAATGATGAGACCCCAAAAGGCCTTGATGACCTGAGGCAACCCATCTATGAGGGAGGAGGAAATTGAGCAAGCGGAAGTTGAATTGGACGAAGAAGAAAGTCTCGTGATCCAAATGGTTCTCTCTATCCCGAATTGAAGAATGGCTTCAGTCCAATGTCTTCAAGCAGTGCAAGAACAATAGCAAAGTATGTACCATTGTGATTGATGGACGGAGTTGCGAAAACACATTGCTTGACAAGACATGGTGGACAAACTCAAGCTTCCAAAGCCTTGTTAAACTGTGTGGTTCAAAAGGGCAATGAGGTAAAATGGCAAAAGTTATTAAACGTTGCCTGATCTCTTTTTTTCAAATACAAATATCAATATATGGCAAGACGTGGTCCCTACGGATGTATGTCACATAGTTCCCTTCCATGGGAAAATGATAGGAGTGCTATACATAACAAGTACCTATACGTAAGGAGTGAAAGAATAACTATACCTTTAGAATGGGAAAGATCGAGGTTATTCTTTCACCATGTTAAGAGATCTCTTAAATTTACAAAAGGAAGATAGAAATTCTTTCAATATCAAAATTCATTAAAAACAGTGTTGAAGAGACCAGAGGAAAGCTATGTGATGTATGAATGCGAAGTATGAAGAGATCTTCTATGGGTCTTCTAAAAGTAAAAACAGTTTCCTTTGAGTACTTGTGACAAGATCAAGGAAAAGAAAATTGGCCATTGTCAAATTCTCAAGAAAATCAATGGCAATACTTACACAATTGAACTTCCTCCAAATATTAACACTCAATTCAACTTGAATATGTAGACCTATCTCAGGTCTATAGAGAGTTGAATGAGAACTTGTGGAAAAGTTTTTTTCTCACAACATGTGGACATGTTGTGCATGACTGGCTAACTCTCTTGAGATCTTGGACTGTCAGCTTCATTAAGGAGATATTTTGATTTTTATTTCATGGGCTGTTGTCTATGGGAAAATTGTCTGTCTCATTTGATTGTTAGCTGATGTTGTTTCATTTAATGGATAGTTCTCTTTTGGGAGCAAGATGTTCTAATTATTTTTTTTCCAGAATGGTGTTGGCATGCTAGACTTTGATTCTAGTGGTAACTATTATCTTGTATTTATTCCCCGGTAAGACTAAAATAGAAATCAAATATAAGAATTTGAGAAATACATATTTAGTAAAGCATGTAACTCACTTCCTTCTCTTGTTGCATTTTAAGTGTGCTTATATGATTGGAATAAGGTTCCACACCTTTCCCCAAATCGTTGTATGAAAAAACCATCATGGCATAGCTATAGAAAAAAAAAATTGAAACAATCACCACTTCGGGCAGCAAAAGATTAAAACAACAATAAAATAGTCCAGCTCATTCAAACATAAAATGCATCATAAAATTTCTGGCAATTGAGAAAAATAGTTGTCACATTATTGAATTTCTCTAGACACATTTACCCAATCCCCTCACTGGCTTAACTTTCATCTCTCTACTTTCTCTTTTTTCTCCTCTTTCCAAGATATTGGGGCTGCTGCTTCAGGAAACAAAATAGAAGGACAGGACAGGAACAGGAAGAACCATGAAATATAATGTCAGACTGAAACATCCATAGTAGGAGAAACAAGGACGTCCATGATGGCAGATAAAAATATTCTAGGCTTCTTGAAAAGACAGAGAACATCATAAAGGAGGGCGAACCTCACGGCCCTTCTTGGGCCTGCCGATCACAGTCACTAAACAGATTGTGCTGGAGGAGATCTAAGCTCCAACTGTTGTCGCTTTGATGATTGAATTCTTGTATGTAAAACCAGACTGATTTTACCTATTTTTGCCGGTTTTTACTGGTTTTGACCAGTTTCCTTGCACATGAGGTCAGAAGTCACAACCACAGGCGAAAGCACCGATTCACCAGTTCGACAAGCCAGTCCAGTTTGGTTCTGATAACTATGTTCCAGAGTGTTCTATGACTCAAGTTTTCCTCCTCTGTTTTCCAATTACTTACAAAAAAGAAAACAAATAAAGATGTTCAATAATCTTTTGCTTGTAATAATTTATGCGATAAGGGCTGGTTTGGGGTAGTGAAAGGGTATCCCAAACCAGCATTTGGGGCAATTGCTTTTGTCTTCTTTTGGGGAACTTCAATTATATAGACTTCTATCCTATTATCTATTTATTATCTTTCTTGCACAAACCAATGCCTTAAAATGTAATTTGTCAACCTCAATCACTTGAACAATCAACAGTTAACAGCTTTTCAAAACCCAGACTAAAGCTAATTTCTAGCATCCAAGAGCCAAGGTATGGTAATGTTTTAGTGACAGAACAAGGTTGAAATAAAAATCGAAATCCTTTATCTTCTGTCTAAGAAAGAATGACTATAGTCAACTAAATCAAAAAAGACCTGAATGCATAAGGAGAGCAATGAAGACAGCTCCTTCTTCAAGTTGTCACGGATTATCCCATAAATTTTTTCAACATAGGCTGTAAGCTGCTGCTTGAACAGCAAAGCTGGATATTTTGCCTCAACTTGGCGTACAGCCTCAATAGCTGCTGCGGCAGCAAGATTGGCAGAAGGAGAAGAGCGAAAGCCCTGCAGATAACGTGTCATATCAACCTTTCAAGTAAGAAAATTTATGGAATTCATGTTCTATCTTTGGCAAGCGTATCTAACAAATGAATGTAACAAGGAAAAAGAAAATGGACCATATTACCATCGTCATCCTCCCAAACAGAGAGGTAGGAGCAGGTAATTTACGCTGCGGTGTAGCACCGGCAGGTCCAGCAGCTTTCAGACTACGTTGCAGCAGGAAAAGCAATGTAGATGTATTCGACAGCCAATAAGCCATATGATCATTATCATCTTGATTCTACATCACAGTAAGAGATCAATGATACATCAAATTCCCCCTCCCTCCCCCAAAAAAATATATATAATAATAATAGTAAATAAAAAAACAAAGTTGCTTCAAGTTAAGCATTACACGGGCTAGAATTTGGGGAGAATGAGGGGTACTTGGTAATAGAGACCAAAGCACAGTAGAACAAAAATGTAGCCCAGAAAAGCGGATAGCACAATAAAATAATCCGAAAAGAAAATATGACCCAAGGATTAATTTTTAACAGACTAACCTTGCCATTTCAAATGCTGACTGCAAAAAAACAATTACTAGAATTCTGACGAAGAAGATGAAGAAAGACACTAAACCTATTAGGTGCCGCTCAGAAGAAAGAATGAAAACACTAATTAATTCAGCTCTTTCACTTTCCACTAGAATATCCATGTCAAACACTTACCCAGACAAGGAAGTGCACCTTCTTTGAAACATAGGAAAAATCTACGGAAGTTTGAAAATCTGTGATATAAACCCACTCCTAATTCATATTCCAAAGTCCACAACATGGATGAAGATTCTAAAGTTGATGTATTATCAATGAAAATATGGGTCATAGATTTATATACATTTTACATCATTCTAACAAGCTTTTCAAAGTGAATTATTGTTCCTTAGAGAAATAACAGCACATTCATGACATAATATTGTTCAGACTACAATACCAAAGACATTAATAATGTGGTCATTTGTGGTGGATTTTGGTAACTGTCGACTACTTCAACAAGCATAGACACTATGATGTTGTAGTGCATCAAATTGATGTAGACTGTAGAGTCTAGGTCATATCATGAGCAACCCAATCCACTTACCTCAATAGCAGAACCAATCATCTGGATGAGGAGGTCAAACACACTAGTTCTCTCAGCTTCAAAAGATTTCCAATAGAGAAGACATTTGTAGATCGAATATGCTGCCACCGGCTTTCCCTGGCTAAATCCAATATTTTTTTTGACAGTGTTAATGAGAGCATCAAGATTCTCCTGCAACAATGAAAAACAATAAGAATTGTTCAAGCTAATACACAGACAGATTAAAGTACTACTGATGGAGAAGACACCAGTTACAAAGCATACATGTTGGCGGTCGGCGTGGGATCTCACCAACTTGCTCTCAGGTTCTAAATCTAGCTTCTTGACAGGTGTAGCACTTTGTGGTTCCTAAATAAATAGAAAGCAAAATAAAATTTTTGGAACCCAGCAAGCAAATTAATAGAGTCAGATGAGCACGAAGAAAAGGTGAGGGGAAACCATTACATTAAATCTGCGGTCTTCATTCAGATTGTGACCATTTGGCAATTTCTATATGTAAAACAAATATGAAAACAAGTCAGATTTTCAAACAAGATAAAAGCACAAGAGAACATTGAGCAACAGCAAATTGTTCAGCAAGCAGAATATAACAAGGTAAAAAATAGCTGTGCACCAAAGTAATAGGAAAGAGCAAGCAACAGGACAAGATTACCTTAGTAGCTGGAATTGGAGAAAGTTCTGACAATACTTTTACAGGTGGACTTAACAACGACTGCTGCCGAAGGATCTGATTTTCCGATTCCATATCCGAAATCTTTTCTTCAAGCCTGTGGAAAAGAGTGCCACAATGAGACAAATAATTACAAGACAAAAAACAAGGAATCACATCGCTAGCCACACATCAAAGAAAAAGAATGCAGATTTCCAAGCAATATTCCATAGAACAAGTAATTAATTGCAGCCTGTTTACACATGTAAACAACCTTTGCATGGCTGTTTTCAACTGTATTATATTTGATTCTGCATCTAATGCCTGTTTCAACCGTTCTTCACTAAGTTTACTTGTCTCCTCAAATTTTCTCTCCGTTTCATCAATCTTGTTTTCTAGTGAGCTCACTAACGCCTGCAAATCACAACAATGCAAGTCAGAAGACAGATTACAGAGCTAGATCGCACTATTCATGGATATGAGTTTGTACGTGCAAAATTGATCCATGAAAACGATATCTAAGATTAGTTGAATATATTATCGGTCACGAATATTATGGGATTGTAATTATAGTTAGCAGATATTATGGGATTGTGATTATTATAAATGATTATATTTTCTCATCTATCCAGGAAGTTGCCTGATTTGATTTTAAATTAATTGTACATAACTGCTATACATATACCGTCATGATTAATGGGAAAGTATAGCCAACATTCTCATTCGACAATCATGAACCCTACTAACCTTGAGTTTTCCATTCTCAGCGGTGAGCTTATCCACGATGGCATTGTCAACAACTTGCACTTCCTGTATAACGTGTACTTGTTCCACCGCCTTTTTTGCAGTCTCGCGTTCCTTCATAAGTAATGCTTTGGTTTCCTTAAATTGAAGTTCCATCTCTCTGAGTGCAACTTGTAATTTTGCATTTTCTTGGGTCTTGGCCTCATCCAAGTCAGCCTGAAATACAGTTGTAACTTTAGGAAAAAAAGACATAAAAGAAAAGAAACAAGCACACTTCCACTTTGTTTTCTTCCTTGAAATCTTTTACCAGCAAGAGAAGCAACGAGAGATTCTACCTCAAGTCACTTGTAGATGAAAGGGGTGTATATATATATAGAGAGAGAGAGAGAGAGAGAGAGAGAAGAGAGAGATTAAACCTTCTGTAAAGCAATAGTGTTTCTGTCTCATGATTTTTGTTTTGTTATATTTTCATTAATTTTTGCTACTTTAACGGTACGTTTGGTTGCTGGAATGGAATAAAGTGGAAATAGAATAATTATTCCAGGGAATAGAATAGGATGGAAATAAAGTTGGAATTATTATTTTCATATTTGGTTGTTGGAATAGAATAAAGTGGGAATTAGTATTCCATTGTTTGGTTTGTTGAATAGTATGAGGAATAAGATGAGAATAGTAATAATAAGAATAATAATAAAACAAAATAATAATAATAATAATAATAAAATAATAAAATAATAATAATAATAATTTGTGAAAATTGTTATTCTCACATATGTGGGAATAACAATTTCCATTTAAATGGTAGGAATTGTTATTCCCATTATTCCCATATTTGAGGGAATAATAATTATGTGGGAATAACAATTTTCATTTAAATGGTAGGAATTGTTATTCCCATTATTCCCACATTTGTGAAAATAACAATTCCTAGGGAATATTTATTCCCGGTTAAATTTATAACCAAACGGAGGAATTTCTATTCTCACCTTATTCTCTCCAATCAAACATGGGGTAATTGTAAATTCCTTCTTCTCTACATTTCTTTTGGAGATTTGATCTTAGTTTATATAAGCTATGTGTGTGTTAATGAAGTAGAGAGGCAAGATTAAGCATTCTCCAAGTTGGAAACTTCATTCCACATTATGGTTAATACTCCACTAAAGATGACATAGTTAATTTGTAGCTCAGATAGAATACTGTTTCCCAAAAACCCACACGAGATTTCAGTTAACATGCACATTATTGAGGCTGGCAATCCAAACCCTCAATTTGTAGTCAAATGACTGTTACCCTTACTTCTGCAGCAGTGCAATAATTCAGTTGAAGGAGGTCATCGAATATGTTAATTTGAAGGAGGTCGTATGTTGAAATTGGCCTGTAATCTGTATTTCAATCCTCTATGCCCATTTAATAGTAATAAGTAACATTGCCAATCCCAATACTTACCAATCATAAGCATGTTAAGCTTCACATTAATATTTAGCTCACTCATATGTAGTTTCCGCCTCAACTTTTCAAGTTAGCAGCACTACCCTGGTTTTCATAGTTCTTAATTCTTTCTATAATTCCATTTTGCTTCTATACATGAAATGTTCGATTGCACCACTACATTCACTATGATGGCCTCATAAACCAGACAACTTCCATTCTCCTACAAACCAGCCTTGGCCTTCCGGACAGGTTTATTTTCACTTCAATATCTTGCCTGTAAATCAGATGAAAAAATTAATCCTGAGCTTGCCCCATGTTACTAATATTGAGCTTCATTACAAGGTTAAGTAGCATTTCACATTCTATGACCTTTTCCATCATCTTTCACCAACATCCTAGTCTCAAAATTAAACACCACCAAAATTTTAACCAGTTTAGACTCCACCAAGAGGAAGTCACATATAAAACATTTGAGTACATATATCTTGACATATATTTAAAATATTTCTACTTTTCATCCAATCTAGAGATGCTATAAATATAAAATAGTTTTGAAAGCTAATGGTTCTTCCTACCTTGGGTTTTCTAAACTTGCAAGTTCCTACTTTGTTAACTGTGTGGATAAGTAGGCCATCTCAGTGACCTGTTGATGAAAGGTCTGACGAATTTATTGGACCGTGGGGTGGGACAGGAAACATGAAGGGAACCCTGCTTTCCTAAGATTGCCCATCATAGTTCATAAAAAGAATGAAAAGAAAAAGGCTTCACACAAAATGAATCAGATAAGAAATCTCATAGGACAACTGTTTGGAAATAGATGAGAAACAAAAGAAGCATATCACAGTAATAAAGATGAAACATTGAGAGAGTAATGAAAATATACTTACTCTCATGCGTTTCTCCAACTGCAACCGCAAAGTAAGGTCTTCAACTTGTTTCTCCAGTTTATTTTTGGCAGCTTGGAGAGCACCAGTTTCCTTTGCAGCCTAGTATTGGCATTGAAATAACTCAATATCACCAATCATGAAACACACAACTTTCTTTCTTTAAAAAAAAGACATCAAGTCACTCAGCATAAAAGCCTCAATCGCACAAATTCTTTTTATCAACAAGGATAATATTGCCAAAGACGTAGCCAGCAGTATCACTGCATGTAGAAGGCATTATACAACATTCAATATCACGATAATTTTAAATACACCTTCCAATAAGTTTTCAATTACATAAATCCACTATCATTAATCAAAATGCTTATGCCTTAAATATGTTATCAAAGAAGTGATGAGCAAAATAAGATGGCAATTTTTCCTAAACCAACAACACTGCAGAAATTAATAGGAAAAAAGAGGTTTAGCCAATCACCATCTTGAGATTCCGCAATTCCCTTCGAGCAACTCTTCCTCTCCATGCACATTGGGTGACAATTACCGCTTTCCTTAACTTCAAGAACCGCATGCGAGCTAAGTGTTTGCGGCAGTGGCTCTGAAAATAAGAAACAAGAATCAGTCTAACTATCAGAACAAAAAGGAATCTTGATAGCAAAATGATTTGTCACTGTATAGCACAACTAAAAGAAATGAAATACAATAAACGAGCAAAATCTTAAAATGACTGTATTTTAACATAAGTTAACTTAAAAAGACACAAGTTACCTGAATAAGAATTGCAGCTCTAGTCTGTCTTCTGAATCGAAGATCACTTCGAGCAGCCATCCCACGCATACCAGTTTGAAGGATAACAGCAGACCAGCACAACTCCTTGTAAGCTTTCCGTGCAAGATGCATCCTCAAAGCTGTTTGGATCCTCAGTGATGAAGATTCTCTGCGCATGCCCTCATACACTTGGCGGGCAAGTTGTCCTGTGTTCAGCAGAACAGATAACTATATATCAATAACTAAGACCTCAAAGAGGCTTGCAGGGGAACACAGCATAACCAAAGTTTGAAGGCATGAGTGCAGCATCTACCTCTGCAGAGTGCTTGAATCTGTATTGCACAATCACGCAGCAAAATAAAAGTCCTACGTGCCAGATAAGAACGGATTTTCCTCTGAATGACACTTGCAGATCTTCCTAAGACCTCACTCCTGCGAGCATCTAGGTCAGCCATCTGACCAGCCCTGAGAAAAACCTTTGTTTTTCCAATCTGCGCGATTGTAAATGAAGTCAGTTACCAACACAGCAGTACAAGAGAGAAACTGAGCAACTAGTTCCATGAGACGCAAAATCCAAAAGACCAATTGGAATTTAATAAGGCATTTAGAATAAATTATTGACTGCCAAACAAGATAAAAGCTTGAACTATACATCAACTAAGATACCAGTATAGGGAGTTGGAACAAGTACGCTGTTGCATTAAACAACTGAATGCAACTTTTCAATCAGATCCCAACAATTTGAAGTGATAAATATGAAGTGAACTATACATCAACTAAGATACCAGTATAGGGAGCTGGAACAAGTACAGTGTTGCATTAAACAACTGAATGCAACTTTTCAACAAGATCCCAACGATTTGAAGTTGGGAACTTTCCTTACCTTTTTCCCTAAATAATGGTCTGATAACACACAATTGCGAAATACATGCTAACATAATTATTGAGGGATCACTTTTTAATAAATTGGATTCTTGGGCATCAATGTTCCACTAAAACATATCAAATTCATGAAAGTTAAAATATTTGTTTGGCTACTCTATGACAGTATAAATCTCAATACAAATATAGAGCAACTTAGAGAACAGAAAAAATAAAAACAAAAACAAAAATAAAAGAGGTGCATATAGAACCTTCGAGGACCAAGAAAAGGAAACTACGAACATCAAATATTTTGGGAATGATTCACTCATTTTCATCACACAAACTCAAGGAGAGAATAATGGTCACTCTTCCAGGTGCTCCCATGAGTAATTCAGTTGTCAGTAGACAACTATGAAACAGTGGAATAATTCATAAGTAACCATGGTCCTGGCATTTACTTATGAAGGAATCTTGTAGGGAAATGAGTGAAATGAAATAAGAAAATGACAGTAACAAGAAAGCCCCATTCACTTCTAAACTCTTGCGCCACTGGCTTTGACGGCATCTGAGTGGGACAACAGGACACCTCTACCTGAGCCTTTGATTCAACATGATCAAGTTAACAGACCACTTAAATCTAATTATCCTTCAGTTATACATTAAGGTCCTCCAATAGTCTGCTTATCTTAAGATTAAGTGTTTAGAAAAGGCAAACAAGGAATTATTCCAGCTGCTAATTAATTTATAGGCAAGTTAACTGCATCAAATACATGACACAACTCAGAAACTTATCAGCCACCATGATGACCACTATGAAAGAGGTTAAAATTCTTCCTGATATCTCATAATACCGACTGTTCCATCATAGACGACAAGAAACTGCAAACCCAAGTAACAGATTCAGCTAATCTGAATCCAAGAATTGGCAAGTAAACCAGCAGTTCACAGCAGAACAACTTCACACATAACATTATATTTAAAACCAAAAACAATTGTGGAGGTTAAGGGTTCCAAGCCTGAAGACAAATAACACAAAGCTACTCACGCCTATCAAAAGAAAAAAAATATGGGAAGCTATAAATGCATGTCAGCAACCTACTTGCTGATGAAAGGACTCGGCAACTGCGTAGAGTTCAGTATATTACTTAAACAACTCACTTCCAAAAGAAAAAGATCAATCTGCACTCATTTAGTAGTGAAACTTACTCTTCCAGAACAGTCAGAAAATAAAGGGGAAAAGAAACAGAATAGTGATATAAATAATGAGAAAATGAACTGTCCAACATGCATCGTCTTCCTCAGAACAGCCATGGAAGTACTGAAAAAGAAAAAGTTATATAATTGGACCATGGAGTCATATTTATGGCCATCCAACTGCTAAATCCGATAGAATAAAAAGTGGTCCCTGGAAAGTACCTTTGCAGCCAATTTTTCCCTCTTCAAACAGCCACAACAGTAACCAAAAAGTCATTTCCAAGGTTATTTTAATCATCCCAGTGATAAAGAAGACATGCACATTAAAGTTAGTTTTAAGAAATGAATACAATCGCATGACAGAAAGGCGTATACTCACCACAAATATGAATGGAAAAATAATACTAAAAAATCATTATTAGCAGAAATTAGTCTTTCTCAAGAAACAAGATTGACTTCATGATTTGTTATTACCTGATAACCTTGGAGTTCAACCTTCTCTAGAAGCCTCTTGCAAGCAGTGACCTCATCAGAGCTAAGATCAATAAATAAATCAGGATCTCACAAGGTTTGGCAGAAAACTATTATTGGCTAAAAGAAACTTACCTTCCAACTAAAACTTCGGGAGCAAGAATGCCAAATCGATCTAGAAATTCATAGAACAGTTTTCTAGTGGGGTACCCAGCACAACTTATCCTAATTGCTTCCATTACTCCCTGAAACGAGAAATAGAATACGTCTACACCTTGCCACAGTGGATTGGAACAGGCAGTTTCAATATCAGGATAATACACTGAAAAAAAACAATCAATCAAAAGATTTATTGCTCACCCCACAACGGAGTTGTTGCAGGACGTTTTTATTCTCAAAGATTGCTGGCTTCAGAAGATTATTTGGCTTTACACAGCGAATATAATGTGGTTCAGTTGTGCTCAGAGTTTCAAGCAATGATTGCAATTGTTGCTGCATAGAAAAGATAGGACTTCATAAATCCAGGCACTCTATTCATAAGCAAAGACATATGGTTGAACAGAAGAAAACCAACATGGCATACCTTGAAACGAGAACCTATGGAGGAAAATTTTGATGATTTAGAAGACTCCTCAGTTAATGGTGGAAACAAACTTGATACAAAGGGGCATTTGGAAGCACTCAACAACGCCTGGTGTTCAGCAACAACATAATCTTTGTTCTTGTCCAGGAATAGTTCTGTTTGGTAAAGAACCTAGAAAAGAAAGTATTCAGTGACTGGCTAATTGCATAAATTGATTCAATTCACAACCAGATGAGTGCATAAACTCTCTCTGTTCAGGCTTGTATTTATCATAAAACCATTATAACTTACATCCCCAGCGTAATGGCTAATGATGAAGTCAGTACGCGATAATTTTGGCTTGCTAAAGCGCTTGTTATTTTTAAAAGTCTGGTACAGCTTTTGGGCAAATGTTTCATGAGTTGACCTTGGGAACATACTGCAATTGCGCAAGCCCCAGCAATGCCATCAGAAGAATGATCAATTCAATAACAAGGCAAGGTTAAACTTATTGAAAAGTGCAGGCTATAAATCTAGACATTATTTGATAAATGAATCTAGATGCCTAACAGCATAGCACAATGTACTTACCATGCTTCATCAAGAAGAGCAATGATTCCACCAGGTTTCTGGAAACAAAGAAGTAGATTCATGAGAAATGAGTCAACAGGGAATAAAATCAAACCTTATCAGGTAATTTTTAATATTTCATATTCCCTCAATTATAACTGATTTGTTGCTACATCCCTAAATCATTTTCGTTTTCATTCTTTTTCTACAGATAAAATTAATTAACAAGAAAATGAGAGAACTTGGATCAAAGAATTAATACAGAAGATGACAAAAACGGGAAGCCAAAACGTGGATTGCCCAGAATTTTCCTTTAAGCAGTTTAAGTGTTTAACAGAGTGAAACTGCATTTGTAAATCAACAATACAGCAAAAAATGGAGAACAATAGAGGAAGAGAATAAGGAGCACCAAAAAAAGAGGGGTGTAGATGGAGGATGTGCGTCGAATCACATAAATCGACAAAATAACTTTAGTGTTCTTGAAATCAAAGTGATTCTCCTTAACAGCACTTTAAGGCAAAGATGCATAAACAAATTGCATCACTTGTAAGGAACTAACAGCTAGAAATTAAAAAAAAAAAAAAGGAGAGAGAGAGATTGAAGAAAAGCACTTTAAAGTCCTTTATAACTATAAGAAAAGGCCGATAATACACCTTTTCAATAAGATCTAGAACATCTTGATTATCAATGAATTCAATGTAGCTCCAATTAATTTCTTCTTTCTCATACTCCTCTTGCTCCATTTTAAATACATGCTGCAACATGTAACTTCAAGGTGTTAGAATATACATACCGACAGGACAGATCAGTTTAACTCTGCGCAGGGCACATTAAGATGCCCTCAATACACCAACCTGATTAAAATGTTGCTGAAGCTTCTCATTTGTCAAATTAATGCAAAATTGCTCGAAACTGTAAATGCATCAAATGAAACTGTCACATAAAGATGACACATGATATCAAATCATCAAGTAGCCTATCCAGCAAGTTCAATATTTTTTTTTCAGCCATGTGGCAAAGCATAAGTAGCAACTATAACTAGTCAAATCAGACCATAGCTCAGATTAATGAGAAAAGCCTTAACCAAAAAGCTTCCTTTTTTTTGGGGGGGGGGGATAAATATCCTTTGTTTACTTGAGTTTGATCTATTGCATCAATTAACCACCAATAGACATAAGAGGCAAAAAAATGCCCAGGGACGAAAAAAAGTGGATAAACTGCTCAAATATTTTATTTCGATCCTATACACGCATGGTACTAGTCTTTGCCTATCATTATAGAGTTTAGACAAAAGATGATCCTGTCAACATCATCCATAATGTTCAAACCAAAACTCAAGTCAACTCATTTCAATAATCAATGAGTATTTGTTAAGACTTATCCTATTTGTTAAGAGTTAAGACTATATATTTGTAATGTATATATATACTATAAATTGTATAGGCATATCTTTGTCGCCTGATGTACAATGCATTATTTATTAATGCAATCATCCCACAAACTTCTGGACTCCACAATATTTTTCATGATATTAGAGCCAATCTTCTTTTTGAAAGTTTGTATCTTCATGTGCAAAAAAGACGTGACCCTAAATCACCACCCACCACATCTCTTTTCATGCTGCTATTCTCTCTATCCCCTCAAGGAAAAGCCAAGGTTTTCATGGGCACATCAATCGTTCTCCTTGTCCATCCACAATTCCGACATCTAATCTTTGGATAAATTTGCTACTGAATTCCTGTATTCATGCCACTATTTCATGAGAAAATCAAGAAATTCTTAAACCTAATACAGTTATGCCCACAAGCAAAGCTCAGGATGCTATTGCTAATCTTTTCAACGATCAAGTTATTAACAACACCCTTTTCAATTTAAAAAAGTTCAATAGTGATCCTAGCAGGTAATTCTATTTCTGATACTAATATTGTTCTTCATGCTTTGCCTTCTCTTCCTTTTCTTACCGTAGTATCTTCACAGCAATCACAGCTGAAATTCTTCTTCCTAATTTCCAAGAAATCCGATCTCCTTATTTTGTTGAGGAACTCTTCTAAACAACTTCCTTCTCCATTTTGTCCACCAAAATTACCCAATCTTCATTCCACTTTTTCAACATTTTGACGGAAACCAAACAGCCCCACCACATCACAAACATGGTAGTGGAGGTTGTGGATGTGGGAGTTCTGGTGTGCATGGCAAGGGAGGCCAGATCTTGGTGGCTTTCACAGTTATCAAATGTGGTCATGCCTGTGGAAATTTCTTAGATAATAATGGTGTGGTGTTCAGTCTCAATCCTATGGTGCTCCTCTCCTTCGCCCTTGCCAAAACTATGGCATCTATTCAGGTCATGTTTCAGTCTAGCTTCCAACAAGTTAGTTGCTTAATTTGTTGGTGGTCCATTGAATCCATGTCCCCTCTTTTCATCAATTTGCCAATTTCTTCACAAAATGACTTCTATGTGCTCTGTATATGAGTTTACCGCAATCTGTGCATTCACTATCTCTTGCATAAATTGAGTGCTAGAATATGCTCCCTCTGTCTATAATGATCTTCTCAAGAAAGTTATCTTTGACTATAATTTTCTATAAAGTAAATTATCAAATATTCTTCTCAATTAAAATTAGGAAAGAGAAACTTTTTAATTTTAAGCAAATATCATAATTTTGAAAATATTTTATACTGATACATTGATTGTGTGGATGGAGGAAGGTTATCTTCTTTTCATCGAAAATAGTCAAAACGGGAAAATTAAATGTGTGTAATATTAAATAGTTGAGTGTGGTTTGGTAAATTTCCTTGATGAACCCACACATATTGATGCAATAATGCTCTGTAATTGTGCAGGCCTCATGAAATCTTCCGCTATTTTGTCCTTCTTCCTAATTTCCAAGAAATCCGATCTCCTTATTTTGTTGAGGAACTCTTCTAAACAACTTCCTTCTCCATTTTGTCCACCAAAATTACCCAATCTTCATTCCACTTTTTCAACATTTTGACGGAAACCAAACAGCCCCACCACATCACAAACATGGTAGTGGAGGTTGTGGATGTGGGAGTTCTGGTGTGCATGGCAAGGGAGGCCAGATCTTGGTGGCTTTCACAGTTATCAAATGTGGTCATGCCTGTGGAAATTTCTTAGATAATAATGGTGTGGTGTTCAGTCTCAATCCTATGGTGCTCCTCTCCTTCGCCCTTGCCAAAACTATGGCATCTATTCAGGTCATGTTTCAGTCTAGCTTCCAACAAGTTAGTTGCTTAATTTGTTGGTGGTCCATTGAATCCATGTCCCCTCTTTTCATCAATTTGCCAATTTCTTCACAAAATGACTTCTATGTGCTCTGTATATGAGTTTACCGCAATCTGTGCATTCACTATCTCTTGCATAAATTGAGTGCCAGAATATGCTCCCTCTGTCTATAATGATCTTCTCAAGAAAGTTATCTTTGACTATAATTTTCTCGCAAAGTAAATTATCAAATATTCTTCTCAATTAAAATTAGGAAAGAGAAACTTTTTAATTTTAAGCAAATATCATAATTTTGAAAATATTTTATACTGATACATTGATTGTGTGGATGGAGGAAGGTTATCTTCTTTTCATCGAAAATAGTCAAAACGGGAAAATTAAATGTGTGTAATATTAAATAGTTGAGTGTGGTTTGGTAAATTTCCTTGATGAACCCACACATATTGATGCAATAATGCTCTGTAATTGTGCAGGCCTCATGAAATCTTCCGCTATTTTGTCCTTCTTCCTAATTTCCAAGAAATCCGATCTCCTTATTTTGTTGAGGAACTCTTCTAAACAACTTCCTTCTCCATTTTGTCCACCAAAATTACCCAATCTTCATTCCACTTTTTCAACATTTTGATGAAACCAACAGCCCCACCACATCACAAACATGGTAGTGGAGGTTGTGGATGTGGGAGTTCTGGTGTGCATGGCAAGGGAGGCCAGATCTTGGTGGCTTTCACAGTTATCAAATGTGGTCATGCCTGTGGAAATTTCTTAGATAATAATGGTGTGGTGTTCAGTCTCAATCCTATGGTGCTCCTCTCCTTCGCCCTTGCCAAAACTATGGCATCTATTCAGGTCATGTTTCAGTCTAGCTTCCAACAAGTTAGTTGCTTAATTTGTTGGTGGTCCATTGAATCCATGTCCCCTCTTTTCATCAATTTGCCAATTTCTTCACAAAATGACTTCTATGTGCTCAGTATATGAGTTTACCGCAATCTGTGCATTCACTATCTCTTGCATAAATTGAGTGCCGAGAATATGCTCCTCTGTCTATAATGATCTTCTCAAGAAAGTTATCTTTGACTATAATTTTCTCGCAAAGTAAATTATCAAATATTCTTCTCAATTAAAATTAGGAAAGAGAAACTTTTTAATTTTAAGCAAATATCATAATTTTGAAAATATTTTATACTGATACATTGATTGTGTGGATGGAGGAAGGTTATCTTCTTTTCATCGAAAATAGTCAAAACGGGAAAATTAAATGTGTGTAATATTAAATAGTTGAGTGTGGTTTGGTAAATTTCCTTGATGAACCCACACATATTGATGCAATAATGCTCTGTAATTGTGCAGGCCTCATGAAATCTTCCGCTATTCGTTTATCTCCCCCCCCCACCCGCCCTTTCTTGTACCCTTTCACGGATGAATTCTTCGTATTATAACATACAAGATTACACGTGCAAGTTATTCACAGTCAAGGATAAATATCTTCTTTAATAAGGTATTTCCATATAAAATGACTTTAGGGGTCAGAAACTCTAAAATAATAGGTAGGTTATGCCACAAGTATACACAGAAAGAACAGCCACATAGCGTCTAAAAACATCTGAGTAACTGTAAGCTATATCATCAAGAACCCAGAACCAGTAGTGTTAGGAAGTACAAGATAATGATCATCAATATTATACTTATTTTTGTGTACACGGTTCACACCCCTCCATATTTTGCATGTCCAACTTTTTCCATTCTTCAATGTCTCGGGAATACTATCATCTTTGAACAGTGTGTCCTAAATTTATAACTTTCCAACACAGCGAATTTCATCATGAAGTCAAAAAGATGATGCATGTCCAAAAGTTGAGTTAAAAAGATAGTCCATGTCCACTAGTTGAGGGCCTTAAGGAGCAATAACAGAAATGGATCATCCGATGTGAATATGAAAAATTAAGTGATGCTACCTTAAAACATGTGAAGAGAAACTGAGAGAGAGGAATTAACAAATTTGGATAAAACTTAGCTCAAACCACACTATAGGAACCCATCACCAGCACAAATACACACAAACACAGAAAAAAGAAAGGAAGAAGCAGAAGAGAGAATGTTACTCAAAAAAAAAGGGCATCTTTACAAAGGGGACAATTCTATGGAAAACAAGATAATTATTAACAATAGTATACAGTTCAAACCACAATAACAAATATATGGAAAACAGATTATTAATTTTATTCAAGGTTACTTAGATGGGCTTTTAGAGATATTGCTTTGAACAGGTACAGCTTGCTTACATCCAGGGAATTTTTCAGGAAACCAGATCCTATCTTTATTCCATTTTTCTTTCTCCCCTCTTTAATCAGTTTATGAACTGTCCAATTCAAGTATTAACATGTGTATGTGTGTGTGTTTGTATAGTCAACTTCCTATTGCAAGATTGTCAGATGAGAAGAAAATCACACTTCAGCACGAGATAGAAACCAAGGAAAAGCAAATGTAAATTATAAAGTAATACATTAAACTTTCAGCAACCAAATAATGTTAACTTCTGGAATGATAGAACTTGGAAGCCCAATATTATGCATAACCTAATAGAGGAATTAAGTTAGACAATTATTCTAGTCTAGTCATCTCAATAAGGAAAAAAGCAAGCCAATACAAAATAAAAGGCATAATAATTTATTAAAGTTGGTGAGCAGGACAATTCTAGTCCATACCATCAACTTCAAACACTAGCACAATCAGTAGCCCATGTGGCATTCACCCCTTAAAATCTATCCCCATCAATCAGTAAGAAAACAAAAGGCATACCAGTTAAGCACCTGTTTGTCTTAAAACTCTCAAATCCATATATATCAAGCACTCCAATTTTGAACTTCGAGGTAGGGTCTTGGCCAATTGAACTATTGATTTTATCAACAATCCTACAAAAGAAAAAAAATGTAGGAAACTATTCTATTAGAAGATAAAACAAAATAGCAAGTAGCTAATAAGCAATTTACGAGCTGAACCAACTCTGCATGCACCAGAGGTACAATACCAAAATACAACTCAGAAGGCAAATGCATGAATCTTACCAGTCAAAAAGCCTTGAATACACAATTTTTGCCAAGGCATCTCTGCTAAGGGCTGCTGACTCGGGATCTAAATATTTTGTAATGGTTTCATCACGAGTAACAATTTCACGCTTACAGAGGGAATCTTCCAATGCCTTTGGATTACACCTGAATAAAACTTCTTAATCAAGAATCTGCATACTAAAATATCAACAAGCCATAGGAGGTAACAATTTTTAATCAATGAAATACATGTTTTACATGAAAAGCTCAGCTGCTGTATTTAGATGGAACCAAGATTTCTCATCTTTGGGTTGAGATGAATCATTTTCCTGGCCCTTTGAAAACTCAATGTTTCCTAGATGAAGAATTGCGGCCACAACTCTGAAAATTGCATCCTGAGAATCAAAGATGAATAGGAAGAACAAACTTTGCTTGGGCTTATAATGTTTAACAGAGTTACATTCTCTAAGCAAAAACAATTTTCCACCCAAGTACCTGCTCTTCAGAACTAATTCCAACAACATCCATTGCCCTCCGTGTAACATGATATTCCTTCGCATCATCAACCCCTTCCAACTCAAAACAATTTGATTGATTCAGATAATGAAATGCTCTTGGATTTCCCAATTTGTATTCCTGAACTACCTGAAACAATTAAAAACTTAATAGCAAATTAAATCACAGTGTAAGCACCAGGAGCTTCATGGGCGGGAAAAAAGTCAAAATAAGCATCTGTTCATATCATGCAAAATATTTTCTACTGAAAATACCTTCTTGGGAAATGGTTTCCATAATGTTTTCATAAAAAACTTCTTGTATTATTTTTCCAATGGTTGGCATGTACAAAAAATGGATCATCAAACAAACCAATCAACAATAGTAATTATTTACAGTCATCAAAGATAGAATATTTCTATCCATTGACAGTAATGATTTTTTCAGTAGGTGGTGGCATTTTCCAGTCAAAATATTTCTTCTCACCGCCGATTGGTCACCAATGGTGGTGGTGATATTTCCTATCATTTGCCAAATGGCAACTAAAAAGGATAGTGACATTTGTAGTTCGCCATTAATGGGGATACTTCTCATGAATAGCAATTATGAAAAGTGCTGTCATCGACCTATGATTGACGGCAGCGACATCTTGGGAAGCCAACAACTAATAAATCAATAATAGCAGTGGCGGCTACACCACCAGTAATAATTAATAGTGGTGAATGGCACCACTCGACTCATGACAGTCAAGCAACAGTAGCTAGCATTGTTGACCGGTGAAGATATTTTCTATAGGTAAAAGCTTCCGTAGATTAGTATAGGTGATCACCGGTGGTTATTGGATGATTTCCTGATTAAAAAAGTAAGTCATTTCCGAGAGTTTAGCATAAATTTTCAGACTTATTTCCTATATTGTGCCAAACACTGCAAAATTTGGAAAAAAAAAACCTTCTTATGTTGTGCCAAATAGCATAAAATCCAGAAAATGTGGAAAACATTTTCCAATAAGTTTATTTTCACAAAACAAATGAAGCCGAAGACACAAGGGCATATATATGACACACAATTCTACAATACTGCACATAATTGAAAATATTAGTATCAGTATCAGACATATTGGACAATATATATAGGTATCAGATATATCGAATAAAAGAAAATTATAAAAATTACAACCTAACAGGACTGTATTAACTAATATATCGGCTATATCATGTGATGCGGAGACATATCATGATATAGTCACGGTATTAGAAAATATTTGTACTGGGAGCCCCAATACCGATACATATTAGCCAATATTCATACATAGTATTGTCATATATTCCCAGTGGATTGTTACCCTCTTAGAGCAAAAATTCATTGAAGCATCAACAGATGCACAAGCATACGAAAACTAATCTATAGGCATAATCCAATTCATTTACATAGAAAGTTACCTATTTAGAATTTTATCCTAGTTATTTATTTTCTTTTTTTTGCCCCTCCGAAATCTACACGCTCATTATCACATCACATCAGATGTAGAATGAAGTGAAAATTTTCTTTCTAAGGGAACCATAAGGTAGGAGTACTGAAAAAAGATCTTCTTTTCCTAAGCAAATGGTAAGAGAAATTCCCTAGAAAAGAATAGGTCCAAATTAACTTCCCAATTTTTCAGCAAATATTTATGCAAGAACAAAAAGGCAACAGAAGAAACTGCATAACAACCACAAGTTGATTGGTCCTTGGGACTCCTAGATCCACTAATACCCCACAATTTTCTACTAAGCAAAGTAACAATGGAGTAGAGATACTGTGTGGCATTCAAAAAGCATGTCCTCCCATTTTAACCAAGAGTTAAGTTATTGCCTGTGACAACCTCATAACAACCTGTAAACCAATGTACAACGAAGAACATGGTGGGTTCAACTCAATATTCTCAAAGGAATCCTTTAGCTACTAATACAGCTTTATATATTTCTACTAAGTCATCTGTTTTGTGCTTATATTCTTCCTTTTTAACTATGTATACAAGATTCCACCAGGTCAGAATGCTATGTAGACCACACAAATTTTGGAAGCACCCAGCCAAACAAAGATCGTGATGATCTGAACATGTTGGCAGATAAGGCCAGACCCAATGAAACCTTCGACTTTCAATTGTCTTTTGTAAAAGGCGAAGCAACCCAACACCATTACTAACAAAATGATGTTATGGCATATTGCCTTTGCCTCCTAAGCAGCCTTCTTAACGTGTATTCATCCACGCACAAGAGCAAGTTACAATATTGGCTTGAATCAGAATCTTAAATTTTAGCTTTTAAGGAAACCAGACCCAACAAGTCCCTACAGCATGATATGTGATGTAACACCCAGAACAAACAACTGGCCCAAAACTATGCCCCCTCTGGCCCTTCTCCTCACAAGCCAAGAAGAGAAAAGAGGTTGTTGGTAGTAGTTTTATAAACTAAACTTGTATCCTTTTTTTCCCCGATAAGGGATTTGGTGTGTCACAATCTACCTCATCCAAATGCATGACACTCTTGTCGTGGCGTCATCTATATTCCCCCAAGCATTGTGGGATCTGATAGGTGACTCATACAAGACCTAGAGGTGGCTCCCACCATGTTTTCTACACACAGTATAGCACTTAGCCCCACATATAACTAAGTCGCATAATTTTGGCCTGGTTTTAACACCATTTGTAACGCCCCAAGCAAGCCAATGACCTCGCAGACTAGCACCTCTTAAGCCTTTTGTTCTCACAAGTCCAAGAAAAGGTAAGAGTACTTGTCATTAGTGGTAATCCCGCATAGGTCCCTATAAGTTGCACTTGTATCTTTCACTTTCCCTATGTGGAACTTATGGTGGTACATATGACACACGTATCCCAACTAGTTTTCTTGTTTATTTTCATGCTACCTTCATATCATATTGAGATTCAGGTTTTAGATGGACTGTATTTAGGTTGATGATCACCATGTTCACCCCTTAGCTCATGATTACGCCATTATCTCCAGTTGGAAAATGGCCATTAGATGAAATCCATAGATGTCCACAATTTTAAGGAGATTGATGATCGTATTGGATATTTCTATCATTGCTAGTGGTAGGTATGGTAGTCAACTTAAGGAACAAATGACCTACTAGTACACAAATCTATTTCCTAATCTGATATCAACCATTTGAATGATTTGTTCATAAAGGCAGCTTAATACCATATGATATATATGTGTTAATTTTGTGTTCCACACAGAAAATGATGCCCCCCTTGCCATCTCTCTAGGAACACGATCGACATCTCTTTGGTATATTTGTGAGCTCAAGAGGACTCGAATCACTCTTCCTTGATGTACATGCAATGATAAAGTGATACTTAGATCAAATGATCCAATGTAGTCCCTTAGGTCTGTGTAGAAGACTTATAAAGAGCAAGCTTCCAAAGATCCATTTCCAAGTGAGTTTAATGAACCTTCTTGCTGAGTAGGTTCCTCTACGCCTTGTCTGGTTGTCTCCTCAAGAAATTCATGCATCATGTGTTTCTGGGTCCTAAAGCATGTTTAGTTTCACCTTTGGGTTAATAAACTCATTTTTGGGTCCTCTAAAACGAGTTTTTATTGGCATATTTTAGGCCACCAAATTTATAAGATCTCCATCCCTTGTCTTGTGTAGAACATGCTCCAAAATTTTGGTATCAAATGGATTTGTTTTCGGAAAGAAAATTGCATAAATTGTCAATTGTCAAGTTCTCAGGATAAGCCCTTCCATTTTTTTCTAATATTGGCATATTTTTAACTGTGTTCCATAGTACCAGATCCACGGATAAATTAGCACAACTGTCACAGTCACAAGATAAGTTTAAAATTATGTGCAATTTGTTGGTGATAAATCTGAGAATTAGCACAATTATCATAATCACAAGATAAGTTTAAAATTATGTGCAGTTTGTTGGTGATAAATCTGAGACCTTTTGAGTTCTTCTTTGGCCTTTAAATAGCTTAATTGACCAAAAAGACTGCAAACACATATTATGTGGTTGAATTTGTCATAGCGGTATAAGATATCCAAGCCTATATAAAGGGAAACTTGGCCATGTTTGAAACCAGGAAATTCTGTGGTACTGGGACTTATAATAGGTTGAAGGGGACTAATAAACCCACTCGTATTGGTGGATATCCAGCCTTCCAGAAGGAGTTCTGTATCAACTCTGGCAAGTTGGCCAATTTCCTGACATCTCAAAGCCATCCATGCCATCGTTTGGTACAAAAGCAATGCATGGTGCTTTCTGCGAGTGGACCAAATTACATTTTGTTGTATTTTCACCATTCTATGTGATATAATTTTAGGGCAAATTATTATTATTATTTGCATAAGAACCTAAATTTGATACTACAATGATAAATTCTTAATATGTCCCGTGACATATTAAGAAATTCTTGATATTTATTTTCCCATTCATGTCATTTACCTTATATTTATTTTATCATAACAAATTCAAGACCCAAATGGCCACACCAGAAATTTTTTTGGCCTACTTGCTACTTCGTGAGGTGATGAGAGTGCATCACTTAAGACTGTTATACACGCTTTAATGTCATCATGGATTTGTCTAAATTTTTTTAACAAAAAATATGGATTTGTTTGTATGATTAAAGCTATTAAAGGCTTTATTGGAATTTATACTCCGTGCTTTGTATTTTTATTAGCATCACTGAACGAGAGAGACTAAAAAATATACAGCCAATAGACATCAGGACTCAGGAGACAAATATCTGCTTAATTCTCAAAGCAAAACATTGCAGGGACAACAGACATGACGAAGAGAGGTGAAATCATCCGAAATTCAAGAAATACATTGTCAAAGACACCTTAGTCAGTTTTAAGAGTGGTTTGATACCATGAAAGCCCAACAAATTTATTCACATCGTTGGCCTATCTTTTCAGATAGTATTCAGAAAGCAAATCAGGGAAAGTCACGACCAGCAATTTACCTCTGAGGGTGCAGCACAAAGCATGTAGAAACAGTGGTAATTTCTTTCAGGGTCTGACACTTGACAAACACGTGACCTCTCCAGCAAATAAGTCCTAATAGCAGCACCAGATATCCTCCCACTCTGGTCAAATTGGATCTCCACAAACTTGCCAAAACGACTGAAATGTTTCACATGTAGGTCAACAACAAATTTATCATAATCCTAACAAGGTCTGAAATTATACCACCAACTCTACCTGGAGTTATTATTCCTGACAGTCTTCGCATTGCCAAAGGCTTCTAGAACTGGATTCGACTGCAAATTAGAGGAACATACGTCATTTAGTTTGAAACTAAAGCAGCGAAGCATAACTACAATAAGACAAAGTCAACTCATATTGGTGGTTTGACAGGCAACATAGTCACAAAGAAACATGTTTGACTTAATGGAACCATAAAAGTATGATACCTCCAGAACTTGCTGCTCAACAGTCCTTCCCTCAGCTACAGCTCTGCCCCCCATATATGCAAGATAACGCATAATCAATTTTGTGCTTTCTGTTTTGCCGGCACCACTTTCCCCACTCACCAAGATAGACTGGCTGATTCCATCGTTCATCATAAGTCTGCAGTGCACACGCACAAATAGCAAGTTGCACAAAGGTGATGAGTCAATGATCCTGGCATTTCTTTTTCAGATTCTTGAGGTGGGATGGTTCAAAGAAGTAAGCTTCAGAGAAAACACATAACAGATACCTGTATGACGCATCTGCAATAGCAAAAGGATGTGGACTAAGCTCGCCAAGGGCTGCCCCTTTATACTGTTCCATCATATGGCTGCCATAGAGATGAGGTAGTTTTGTAAATGGATTCACAGCAATCAGTATATTCCCTGTGTATGTCTGGAGAAACCATAATGACAATTAGCCTCAAGGTGCCACTTCCAAGGAGCAGAGAGTGACAATACTTGGAATGTGAATATTAAGAATGCATGAATATGGGACATCAGAAACCACCCCTCCCATCCAATTAAAAAAAGGGACCAAAAACACCCATGATATTGTTAGTGATCATCCACATTGGATGAATACTCACGTAAATTTCATTTATGTCGTATCTAGATCTTAAGTTCTGTAAAACTCCTGGTTCATGCAAATAAGCCAGCTTTGTCATATCATCCACCCCGCATTGAGGAGCTTCTGGATCTTTAGGATATACATTGGATGCAAGAACATCAACCTGCATCTCAAATAGGACCAAGATTAGCCACAAAACAACATGTTGTTCACCCAGAGAAGAATAGGTACTAGGCACATCGTCAGGGCATTAATGGAATTCTCGCCCACATGAATTGAACACCAAGCTGCTTAACAATCATGCGAATTCATACTGGCCATTCAAAGAGAATAGGTGACAGTGAATCATAGCGGCCTTCCTTGAGTTTGCCCAAGCAAAAATTTCAGAGGACTCAGAAAATACACAGCAGAGATGATGTGAGACAAAGTTGACTGTACTCACTGTTTTCCCTGAGGTAGAAAGAATCTGTATCTGCTCACCATTAAGCGCCACAACTTCCCCATCAAGCCAAGCAGCATCAGGATCCTCAAACCAAACAAGAGAGCCAACTGATAAATTGACCGAAGCACCCTAACAACACAAAACCATCAAGTTTATTTCCCTTTCCACTTGCCATTTAACATCACAGTACAGGTGAAACTGTTTTTAGTTTGTTAAACATTTGCATCAAAGTTTATTGATTTTGATGCTTTTCCAATTTTGCAAGAGAAAGAACAACTTTTTGCTCTACAATATTCAGCATTGGGTATAGCCATGGACCAAAAATATCAGCCGATATTCATATGTACTAGAATCTGGGAGACATTAAGACTATTATTGTGATATGTAGCTAAAGGGTAGATATATGTGGATGATGCCAGTAAGGCGACAACCAATACCGGTTCTAAACCATGGATGTATTTGTATGTACTGAAACTAATGGAATAGATTCCTACAAGAAGCATTAACCCTAGTCATCTAAAGGCTTAAACAATCTGGATGGGCTCTTTCTGGAGCTCATAAAAACTTGAGCATCCTAAGTTTGATTATAGTAAGATGCAACAATAATTTCTAGTAGGTTAAAACACACAAGAAACTAAATAAAGGTTCTGCTGCTATGCCAATTTAACTGAAAATAAGCAGCTTCACCAACTAGAAGGTTTGGACATTCAGAGACTATAGGTTCAAAATGCTTTTTATGTCTGTCCATAGAGGAAGAAAATGACGTATCAGAAAAGCTTATTTGCTATAATATAAAATAAATTTTAGGAATTCACCTAAGAGCTTAACCTTTTAGGATGAGCAGATTCCATGGCATAGTAACAAAAAAGCCTCTTTGATCAAGTGGTCTGGAGTATAAATTACTCAACGTTAGATTTAAATTCATGGGAGAATTAGACTATTATTGAGCCTTCACCTAAGAACTAAAACTTCTAAGACGTGTTGGTCTCTTGACATTATGACACCAATATTTTTCCACCATGCAAAGAGCTTATGAAGACAGTTGCAGACAACAATTCAGTTTTGCCCCAAAAGAATTCTGTCTATTCAAGCAACAAAGATGGACAAAAGAAAGGACAGAGTAAATAAGGAGGATAGCTTATGGTCAATCCTCTAAATGGATTGGGTCCTATGGCTGTATTTGTATATAGTGAAAAAGCAACCACTTACGCTCTTAATGCTAACAATTACCACCCTGATAAAATATTATAAACAGATTAGCAATTATTAGGGAAAGCCTTCTCCCATGAATGCACATCCAAATATCTTATTGTCAAAATTTGCATTCAATTGGTAAGTCAACAAGCATTCAGCAAAGTAAATTAGTAACTAGGCATGGGCTGCAATGTACAGATGACCCGCATGTCAGCATTTCATCAGTAGTCTAATATGACGGGAGGATAAATGGTGCCCTTGGTAATCCTTCTGGCATATGCCCCCTTTTTGCGGTAAGTAAAAGGTTGACTCCCTGAATGAGCGTGAACAATAGTTACCCCCTTTTTCTTACTCCATCCAGCTTTTCTACCTCCATTGCCATCGTTTATAAGCCAAATGCTTGGCGAAAAACTCAATTGGAAACAGTAGATCACATTCAGGTAGAAAGATTGCAGCTGATTTGGGAATTTAACAGCAGCTTCTCCTCATATATCATGGCGGCCAAAATTAGATACAACAAGTGAATGTAACCAAAACAGAATAAAAGGGGCAACAACAAAAAGTACAGAAACGTTAAAAACTAAAAAAAAGATAAGCTAACACGAGAGAGAGTTTAGTGCTTTCAGTTTATAAAATCCAATCCAGATCAGTCAAGCAGAGTTAAAAAAATAAATAACATAGACAAAATCAAATTATCTAAAACAAGCCAAAAAGCACAGCATTTTGAAAATAAATTGACTGAACATCATCACTTCGAATAAACATTAAATAAAAAATCCTCGAACCACAAATTCAACACAGATAATAGAACCATACCATTTCACTCTTGTTTGGATCGAAGGCCCTATTTGCTCAACGATCTACTCCCCGATTCCTCCAACGCATTCAACACGATTGTAAGATTGAATCAGTCCGATCGAAATTCAAAGCAAATCACACGAATCCTTTCCTTCTATTGCGTCAAATATCTTCTTACTTCTTCCAAATCAACTCCACAAGCAGTTAATCAAAATTTTTTTTTTCTCCTTTGCCTCTTAACAGCAAACTGGTTCCAGAAAATCCTTTCCACAATCAAAAATACTGAAAAAGATTACTTAGCTCCAATCCCATTAAACGGCTGTCATTACTTGCAGCGAGGAAAACAAAAGCAGAGAGAGAGAGAGAGAGAGAAAGAGAGAGAAGGAATTAAAGAAACCCTCCGGAAAGCAAAAGTGTTTCTGTTTTGATATTTTTGTTTTTTTTTATATATATATTTTCTTGTTTTTTATTATAATATTTTCCCCTCTCCAAATTTCTGTTTTTTGGGGTTTTAGTATTAGTTTATTAATGAGTTATTTAAGTCTTAATTAATTACCTGTGCTGGAATTCCAAAACTATCCCTGAGATCTAGTCTTTGCGATCTTATTAATGTTGACGCGGTCGTAATATTTAACAATAAGAATTTTCCTTTTTTATTTGCTGTGAACAAGTTTGTATTTGAGTATCGGATTTGAAGTATTTATCTTTTTAAAATAAAATTTAATTTAATCTTTTTAATTATAATTATTTAATTAATAATATATTTTTTAAAAAATAATCATATCATTTTTAAAATAATCATTCCTATAAAATAATCATTAAAAATATTATTTTTTTAAATATTTTTTTAAACATATCATTTTCAACCAAAACCAACGCTACCAAAAAATATATTTCTTTTACAAAATGACAAATTATAAATATATTTAAAAAAAACTATTAATTTGATAATTTTAACTAAAACCGTAAAAATTAAACTGAAAATTAGAATAATTAAACAGTTTATTTGATTATTGGATCGAAATTATTTTTTTTAAATATTATATGAATAATAATTTGAACTAATCTATGATTGAATAATTATATTCCTTATATTTTTATTAGCAAACACCACTATTTTTGAATGTATATGGTTTAAATAATTATTATATGATATTTGAATATATATATATATATATTTATATATATATAATTGCTTGAGAGGAAAAGGTTGGAGGTAATTATATATTATGGTTTTAATTTAAATATTGATTTTAGTTGCTATTATGGAAGAAATGACTGAGATGCATATGATTGGTCAAAGGCAATATCATGGTGGAGTATGGAAATGAAAACCCATTGCTTCTAATCCGATGAAAAATGCTATCAATGATCATAGCAACCAACTGCATAAGTAAATAAATCAATATAAACAATTATAAATTCTTATTTTCATACGTATGAGCCGTTCAATTTTTTTAAAAAATAAAAAGTAAATAATATATATTTGAAAAATATCAATATTTTTTTTTGATTTTGATGCGTCATTGAATCCGGCTCCATTCACTGAGTTTAGATCCTGCACACCACTAAAACGAATAGGAGGTCAGTGTGTCGGCGAAAAATTATTCCATCGAAATGCTCCGATACCCAAGTCAGTAAATAGCCTTCGAAATCTGAAAAGGTAACTAAAAATGAGAATTGAGATGGAGAATATAAGAGTACGTAGGTTTTCAGATAAAAGAGAGGCAGTGCCGTCTATTGAATCTGGATGGTGGATGAAGGCAGTAGGCGTTTATTAATAGAAAGAACGCCCGTATACCTTTAATTTGTGTTCTTTCTCTCAACAAGTTAGGATGCTTTACAGAGAGAGAGTAGGGAATTGTTCTGGGATGTGTGATTGAGAGCGCAATAGCAAGTGTTGTATGAATGATTGTTCGCGTGCCCTGAGCGAAGACCTCAGGGCTCTTTTTAATGGCGGTTGGGTAATCTTCTTGGGTTGGAAGGTGTGATTTTTTGCGCCATGTTTAGGCGGCCTTCCTTGAAAGGAAGGCACATGTTGCCTAATTAGCTGTGATAGTTTTCTTTTCTGGCGGGTAGCAGCTTTCCAAATTTTCTACCTTTTTTTCTAGTATATTACCGTTGGAAGGCTCCACTTGATAGGAATTGACAAAATCTGGCGTATTCCTTATGGGAAAGACGTTGATTTTGTCAGCGTCCTTTTTTGGAACTTGCAGAAATTATGGATAGCGTAGGATTAGGAAAATAGTCGCTGCTAACGCAAGTTGAAGCGTGGTCCAAGCTAGTGGTGGGCATTAAAAGCCTATTTATTATTGGCATCTTTCACATATCTGGGCCAACGCATGAGTTGATCGTCCCTGCTGTAGTAAATCGCTCGTCGCTCTTTTAATTACTCAACGCGTTGACTGACACCGTCGATGTATATTTGAGCCTTTCAAGAATTCGACATTTATTTTCTGTTCGGCCAATATTGACCGTCCAACAGTGAATTTGGATCGCCTTTCACTATTGTGCCAGCCTTNCATTTATAGTATACCCATCAGATTTTAATTTTTATTTTTCTAACTATGTTTTTGGTGTTTACTTTATTTTCAATTTTGTGATAGTTTTAATTTTAGGTCAAAGTTTAATAATTGTACGGTGGCAATGTTCATATATATATATATATATATATATATATATATTACATTTTTATGGTTTGATATGTATCCAAGTATTTTTTATTTTTTAAAATTTGATATGTTTGAGATGTGTTTTAAATACGGTTTATATTTATGGTAATGTTTGTCTGCTTTTACAATGTATATAGTATTTACAGTGATAAAGTAAAATGAGAAAAATTTATTCAGATATATCAAATTATTCAATAATGTTGGATAGTTAGAGATTATAAATCTTACTAGATGATCTAGAGTTGCAGTATATTATTTTACCAGTAACTGTGATAAACATATGGACAATGAAAAAATAATATTGATATTAAAATCATAAAATTAACATATTTTTATATTTGGCTGTTATTAATATTTGATGATTGTGGTTATGTATGATTTTTGCATGTATTCCTTATATATTGATAACTATAAGGTATAAAGTTGGAAAATTAAAATAAATATATTAATCGGTATATTAAAGCAATTATCTTTACCATATAAAGTTTGTCTTATTTATCAAGCTCTATCATTATATTATATAATTTTATTGCTACTGTTATTATTATAATTATTGAATAAATATATTATATCATAACTAATTTATATATTTTTTTAATTGTGTATCACTTTAAGGATGAATTTTGTATGAAAAAATAATAAAATATTATTTTTATTATTAATTAATGTAAAATAATATAGTCAATTAATTTAAAAAATCATGATTTTAATTAACATATTATCAACACATTTTTTAATATACTTTTTCAATATATATAAGAATTATTTTATATGATATTACACATATTTAATAATTTTTTAAGATGATTAAATATTATAATTTTATATAATTTTATTATATTTTATCAGATAAATTATTTTTTAATTAATTTAACTCATATATAAAGTATAATATCTACGTAATTAGGAATTGATTATTTTTTTATCTTACAAATGATAATATTGCACTGTTAGTTGAGTTTTCCTAGTGATGGTTTTTTGAATAATGTAAGGTGATTTTTTTTTAAGTTTAATTGGTATTAAATTAAATAATGTTCATTTATTTAAGCCTTAAATTTTATTTGTTTATTTTAAGCTCGCCTCTATCTTTAAAAAATTAACTGAATAAAATAATTTTCAAAAATAAAACCCAAGGCCTGTTATCTTATTCAAAAAATTACTCAATATATTGTTTTTTTTTTTAATTTTTTTATATTTAGGTATTCAATTAATGAGCATCAATATTAAAAAAAATATATTTATAATTTTTTATTTTAAAATATTAAAATTTAATTTAATAATTTATAAAAAATTAGGGAAGTCTACTTCTTCCAAACAAAAGCGTCCCATGGTCTATTTGAAGGACGAGAGGGTCCACAATGGAAATAAATGAGATTTAAACTTATATTAAATATAAATTTATAGAAATTAAATATCAACTGTATTTTTGTTACACTTTAATTATAATATTATTGATATAAATTTTAATAATTTTTATAAAATATAGATAAATTTAATTATTTTAAAATAAATTTATAGGTTTTTTTATTTATAAGTACTTTTTGAAAAATAAATTACAAGAATTTTTAAAAAATATTTCTTAAAATAAAAAAACAAACCTATAAAAAAATTTATAATTTTTTAAAATAAAAATAGAGTCCAAATTTGTTTGAAAATTCTTGGAGGGAGACCCGCACGAAGCCAACCTGATGGCCGGTGTAGGGGCAATATTGGAATTACATCGACTGAATGCGCTACCCAATCGTCATTATTACATGTCGGACAATCGCAAGAACGGCCTAGATTAGCGGAGTTGAGATCGACGCAACTGAAGCCGTTGGATGTTCGCAGTGAGAGATTGCGTAGGAATATCAGCAAATATCACCGCCGTGATAGAAGGATAGTTCGCACGATGACGGACAATTTTTCTATTTTTTTCCGATAATTGATCTTTAATTTATCGCAGCTTCTGAATATTAAAAATTCATCACAAAAATAATAATAAAATTAAAATAAAATATTATTATCTCATTATATCCTCCATGATGTTAGAAAATTGAATGAAATCTAGTATATAAATTTTTTCATCACTTTATGTGAATTAGTGTAATATTTTTTAAAAATATAATTGATGCGCCATTGGATTCGAATTTTGAACAGATTTGGGCAGATCCACTTGTCCCGGTTCCGACTCCTTTTACTGGGTGCAAAGTATTTGGAGTAGAAGATTATTGACTTACATCTACTTCATCAGCTGCTGGAAGTAGGGCGTTGACACTCTGCCCATTATCGCGTTGACCGTGGCACTAGTAGCGTGGTCCTGGTCGAAATTGGTGGCGTTTCTAGCAGGGTTACTAGCTTGAATTCTCGTGTTCACCATTGCGAATCCAGAATCAGGCAGTGAAGAAGAGAGCGTTGTGCAGATTTTGTGGTTAACTTTTGTAATCGTTTTTCACAGACGGTGTTAATGATGCGTCCTTGAATCCGAATTTCAAATAGATTCGGGTTGATCCGTTTGACTTGATTCCGACTCCGTTCACTGAGTTGGGATCCTGCACACCACTAAAAAGAATAGGAGGTCAACGTGTTGGTAGAAAGTTATCCCACCGAAAACACTCCGACGCTCAAGTCAGTAAAAAGCCTTCGAAATACGAGAAGGTTACAGAAACTGAGAATTGAGGAAAAGAGAGAGAGGGAGAGTGTGTATCTCCAGATGAAAGAGAGACAATTGTCTTCTTAAATCTAGACGGTGGAGATGTAGTAAATGGTCGTCAGAAGCGCATTTGTATGCCTTGAATTTTTGAGAGATAGTAGAAAATGGAGAAGTGTAAGTCTGTCGTCGTTGAGAGCATTGTGTGAGTAATAGTTTGCGTGAGTAGCAGGTTGCCTTAATAAAAGTTTGCGTAACAGAAAGCGTAATCGAGAGCATAATCGAGAGCGTGCCTAGAATGAGAATTCTAGAGCTTATTTATGGTTGAGAGGGTGATCTTCATCCTTTGGAAGGAGTGATCCCCTGCGTGATTCTTGGTTTGCCTGCCTTTTAGGGCTGATGCCAGTTGCCTAATGGATCGAGATAGTTTCCTTCCACGGCGGTCAGCGACTTTCCAAATTGCTTACATTCATTCTATATTTTTTACCGTTGGAGCGCCCCAATTAGAAGAAGATTGGGAAAATCTGGTGCCTTCATTACGTGAAAGGTGCCGATTTTGCCAATGTCCATTTTGGGAGCCAGCAGAGATTGTCGAATTCGCTGGGAGAGCTCGTCGCTGACCGTCTGATGGATCGTGAGCTTAAGTAGGCCAGGTCCGTAAAAAACCTTTTATTTTTGGTCCATTCTTACAAGATTTCGGTCAACGCTGACCGATCGTATCGCGAGCGCGTTAGCCTCCTCCTGGAGTCCTGCAGTGTTTGGCCAACACTACACATCGATTTCAGCTTTTCGCGCCGGCCTTCGCTCCTATCGCCTTTGCCAAGTTGTTTAAGTTGACCAGCTGCCAACTCGTATTCCTGCATGTATCTATCAATAATTATTTTCAAATTATATTTTTTATTATACTGCTCAATGTATTTATAGGTTTGCCTATTTATTTATTTTTTAAATTATAACTAATTTATATTTTATCATATATGATTCATTTGGCATATATTTTAATTATTAAAATATTTATAAAAATTATTATTTTTTATAAAATAATTTAATATGACTACATCAACTAAAATTTTCTATCCTATCTTATAATGGACCTAATTTTAAAAATGCACAATCGTTTTTATAAAAATTCACAATGTAAAATTCGAATATATTTTATTTTACATATATTTCAAAGGTTAAAATAATTTAAAATATTTTTTTATCATTTTATTTTTTATATGTAATATTTTTAAATATTCATTTATCAGCTTCTTTTCTTTTTTCAAAGATTATTTAATTTTTTTAAAGAAAAAAGCAAGGCAAAAGCAAATGTGATAATAAAAATAAATATTATAGCTATACTTCTACTATGGGGACATATCAAATTCACTTCATATAATGTCTTTTTTCTATTTATTTCTTTTCATAATTTAATTACTACACCTTATTTTCTTCCATTTCTTAAGTGTAATTTTATGTTATCATATAAAAATCAACTATTTTAAAGTTATATTTTATACTTCATATACATATCATGAAGATACCTCCAAGCTGTGAATTCTATATTTAAAATGTTATACGAAAAAAATTAAAAATTCAGACAAACCAAACTATACAATTTGGGGAAAATAATCAAACCCTAAACAGAAAAGAAGATCCTACTTTCCATTTCCTTTCTACAACTTATAATAATAATAATAAAACAAATATTATAGCAGTAAGCCTCTTTATAATTTAAAAATAAATAGGTTCATATAAAAATAAATAGATAAATAAATACTACACCATCGGAGGTGTTCCTGTTGCATTTCTCTCTGATGATAACATACAATCATCAGTTTCTCACTATAGTACCACTAAATCATGCTATTTCTTGTGTTAGATAAGTCAAAAACGTTTGAATATTACCAGAGGCTTGGAGGCCAGAAGAACAAGACGATGACATTCTTAACCATGTGTGTCAGGTATGCTGAACTTGCCAACTTAGAGACTGCTTGCCCCAGAACATTTAGCAAGTCTCCCACTCCATCTACGAATTCGATGATTGCAGGAATTTCATGATCCCACAGGTCTATGCTGCGCCTCAGCAGTTGCAACGGCGATAGGCTGACTCTGTAAGACTCTTCATCAAGAGTATATAACTCTGGCAACGCCTCGTTGACAGCTTGCTGAACCAGGTTCCGAGCCCTTGGAACACGAGGGAAAATAAGAGCTCTTTATTATGCAAATTATGAGCAAGAACTTCTTTAAATACAAATTCAAACTAGAATCATGGGGTTCAGTTTCTACCTCAAAGGAGACTTGACAATGTCATGGTAGAAGACTGCAAAGTTCATGGCCACTGCCAATAGAATTGGGTGTGCCGGCGATAAAGCAGCCTCGGCCATAGCGGTGGCTGTCTGCGGAACTGTGTAAGTTTAGTTTTTTTGACATTGCAAAGTAAACAGTTTACAGCAGAAAATTCAATTAGAATACTGGTTGTGTCTACAATAGAAGATCTATATTCTGCAGCCCTCAAAAGACAGTTGATATTATGCATCTTGGGGGTAAGTAATTAGGTGGGCGATTAGAGAGAGTATTTACAAAAACAATGCCCCGTAAGCTTGGTCTAATGCAGCTGTTCATATAATATTTCAGTATTCCCAAATAACAGACATATTGTTCAGTATTGCAATCAAAATAACAGCATATACAAAAAGTAAATATTTTTGACATCACAATATTAAAATGGATGAGGGAACACTGTAAAGCACGAACATATCCATGATCGAACAGAAGTTTGCACATACAAAAGAAAAGATAGAGAATGATGTTTAAAATGATAGATACTTAAAGCATGGATCAACCCAAGTGTCAGTGGAAGAAGTGATTTTTGAATGAGGCTAGGCATGGAAAAGAAGCAGGCCAGGGTAAAAAAGGGTTGAACAATAAGGTATGACATTACTTTTAATTTCACATTTCGTTATGCCAAACTAAGCTTGAATGGTGGAACCAGATTCATATATCTTATCTCACTCAGTGAAACATGATGCTTTGATAATAATGATTATAAATTTATGCCTTAATAGTGTGTAATGTGTGGGGAAGCAATGAGTTGGCTTGGTGTAAGCAACAAGTTTCTTCTGTCCTCATCACAATGAAACTGTCACAGTTGGATTTAAGACATCTTAGCTTTGAATTTGATTAGCAGCAGTGTATGAAATATGACAGGTGCAATATCAATACACAACTGACCCAGGATTTGAGATCTATTATGGTTCTTCCAGTGGAAGGCTCCCATATCTATCCAATGGCTAGGAGTAAAAGTTAGGTGGATGAATAATGAAGATTACATTAAGTGATTAGTTATTCAATCTCTACCATTTATCTATCCAACTTTTAATATTGGTTGTTGGGTTGATACGGATACCTCTTCACTTGGAGGACCATATTAGCAATCTCAGTATTCCACTCCCCTCTAGACCTGGACATCGGTGAGGTGACACTCAATGATGACCATCTGAAGTCTTTCCTTCCTCCACCACAAAAATCCTAAAACTTAAGAATTAAAGGATTCTGGGAATTCCTCTTACAAGTTTCTCAAATAACATCTTCATTCTCTCAATAGAAAGGAATATGTCACGGTTTTTGGAATCCTGGATCTAAATGTAGGGAGAGTATCTAATGGGAAGGCATCAACATTTGTTTACACAGACAACGAGTCTGATCCTTAGACACCTCAATCAGTCATATTACTCCTTGCATCTATGCTTTTGGTAAGAGTTTCAGTTAACAAAAGCACCATGGAAAAAGTCGCTCCTAACAAGACAGGAGAGAATACCTTAAACATCATATAACACGGGCATGCCTGGATTTCTCCAAATAATAATAATAATAATAATAATAAAGGAAAACCCAGAGTACAGCACATCAGATTATTGGGATGAGATAAATTGTTCATATTAAGCTCACCTTTCTATATATGGACAGGCCCCTGTTTCCCAATAACATATGGTACAACATTAAGTTATTTATTACATTTTATAAATAGGGAGTATTTGCACGCACTATTTGCTTGCTTTTCTCCAACAAAATGGCTCTCTCATTAATCCATTCAAAGATAACCCCTCTCCTCTTACGTCTCCATGATTTCCATGTTCAAATTATATAACAAATTCAATTTAGTCTCTCAACACTCCCTTTTCCCTTCCCTCCAGGCAATCAAAAATCAATGACAACGAAGACAGCCTCATTACCAAACATGAACTACAAAGCCTTCAACGTTCTGCATCTCAACACACTACACCTTACAATAAAATACAGGTGTAAGATACTAAACGCCAGACACAGGTATGAAAATTGGACTCCTTGAGCCGATGGATGAATCTACAAAACAAACTAAGAAAGCTACGGAGTTAAACACCACACACACCATCCAAGACTCATATCCGAGTTTGCGTAAGAGAGCAGCACAACCAAATGAGAAACTTGCCCGTGTTAAGAACAAATCTAACGAGCTTCTACTTCTCACCTACAAAAATCCCAGCTCATTTTTTTCCTGTGAAAATTCTGAAACTAATATCTGTTCCCCACTGTTCTCTCTCTGTTAGTATGAGTTTAATTCTTTTCTGATCATGCCCAGATGTTAGCAAGCAACAACAGTGGTACCACGGTTTTCAACTACTTTATCATACATATGGGGCTGAACAATTAAAGAAAAGGCAGTTCGAGAAGCACTGGTTTCACTTTGACAAAGCAAACTGTTGACAATTGATGTTTTCGAGGCAAACATATCAAATAATAGTTTTTTTGGTAACTGATATCAAGTAATAGTTGCCAAGCACCCCACGACCTCACTTCCGAGGCAAAATAGTTAGAAACAATCGTTGAAAGCTCAAACTACGCCTACGTCAATTTGCGATTTGCGACTTACAAATTCACTATTAGTACTTTAACAACATACCATGTAAGCCGTGAGCGAGTGATTAGCAATCTCATCCCTCACGTTGCCACCTTTAATCTCAGCAATGTAACGATAGAAATCGCCTTTCCTGCATGAACCAGTATCAAGAAATTCCCAGTTTAATATAAATCTACAGAAATCACAGCAAATTCAAACTCTTTTCAGAAGCTCAAATCACCGAAATTAGCCCCCAAGAAAAAAAGAGAAACTCACAATCTATAGTACAGGATGGTCGATTCAGTGAAAGAGGAATATGGGATGAGGTGGTCGTCAATAACTCTTAAAAACTCAACGCAAATATTAGAAAGCTCAAGTTCCACCTCTGCAAGAAGCTTCTTGGCTTCCTCCCCCTGGTTTCTCCTAAGAAATCGCCACCAATCTCGCCGAAAATCAACCATGCGCTTGTATCCACAGTAGAGCAGGCCTCGCTCTTCAACAGTCAAATCAACATGTAGGAGTGCTACGCCTTTCATCGCGTCCACCATCTCACGGAAGCTTTCTGCTTGCTTGGCGAGCAAGACCAAGTTCTCACGGTGCCCTGGGGAACCCATGATAGGGCAGTAGAAAGAAGCGGGCAAACAAGCAATTATTTGTTTAGGGTTTTGGGACTCTGGGGGGATTTTGAAGTGGTTTCCTAACTTAAATTAAAACCTAAGAAGCATAGGGAGGGGGTAGGGGCCTTAGGTCCGGTGTATCTCGCAGTCTGAACTGAAGATACTTTTGTCGGTAATAGGCTTTGTTAGGCAAGAATGAACAGTAACAAAATCGGAAATGAAGTTCAAGTATCAAGAAAGGAATCGTTTCCCTCTGGATGTGAGGCAGCAGCAGCACCAGCTTGCTCTTCTCAGCAATGGCGGTCTTCTGGATGCTCAAACCATAATAACCCTTCCTACCCATCACTCTGATATTCAAGAAACACAGAGCGTAATCTATGATAATAGATCTGTCAGCAGGAGAGAGGAGACGACCTATGCAAGCCTCGGCTCCGGCATGTCCTAACTAGAACTTGAACCAAGCCAAGTTTAGACTCACGCCGAGCCGAGCCGAGGGCATAGCTCATTATAAATTTTATTTTCATTTTTACCCCTGACGTGCAGTAATTATTACTTTTGAAGTGCTGAAAACTAAGATGCCTAAATAAGTAATTTCACTATTCACGGACATTGTATATTTCATTCTGTAATATTTAAAGTACGAAAAATTTAAAATATCGATTATAAAATACGTTAAATAAATTATTTAGATTTATTATTAATTTTTAAAAATATTAAATTATATGGTTTCTATTTTATTAATTCCAAATCTTCGCATTTTTATTTTAATTTTAACTGCTTTTTTTTTTTGCCATAATTCTATACCCATTTTTTTCTAATCACATATTAATTATTATAATTATAAAATTACAGAAATATAAAAATAAATTATTTTTAAGTATTTATGATTACATATTTGGAGGGAAGAAAAGGCAGACGAGCAACGCACCTTAAGCGGTGCTGCCGTAGCCGCTAAAAGGCAAAAGCAGGCCAACTGTGGATCTCATCCACTGCCTTTCTGAGAAACGGCCGACGTCTGGCAACCGAATTGCAACCAACGAGCTAGAAAGGCATAGAAATTCAGAACCTGACGTTGATCTACGGCACCAGATTTGGCATGGGTCGTCTGCCTACCGGCCGTACGGACAGGACACCTGCAAAACCCTAGAGTACCTATTATGGCAAGAGGAAATTCGTTGGCTTCCACCGCGCGCAAAATGGAAGAAATCAGATTCTAGTAGTCATGTTTTCCATAGCAGCAGAGAGCAGTCCGATTAGTGTTTAAATGGGCAGTGTCACGCCGCGTGTAAATTTGTGGTGCTGTAAAGACGACGGACAGGGAGTGCACGTTTAGATGATGGGTTGTGACCAGTACTATATGAAATAATTTTATCATAATGCAATATATCTTGGGCTTATGTTGGCTGAACATGCATTTTGATGAGTCCGGTACCATGGATCTATTAACAGTCCAAAGTGCAGTAGATCAATAGCCCGACAATGATTCTTCCAAAGCCCAACGTAAGGTCCTTAGGGACCACTAAGAAGTCCATGCAACTTGGCCTAGAGAAGGCTCGTAATTTAGCAACTCCAATTCAGAAGGTAGGCCCATGTGTCTCTACCAGTATGCAACTCCCGATAAATTATTTTTCTAACTTATCAGTCAATACAAAACGTGCAATATAATCAAATCATCCCGACAATGGCCTGACAATGCCATTAACTTCTGAAGCTCAACAACCAAATCGGTTTACAACTATCGCTTTATATATACCACTTTTATTCCACAGGAAAGGAGAGAGAGGAATCTCCCATAAGAGAAAAATCCCGGCGAGATAGAAGTAGAGGAAAAAAAGAGAAAGATCGGGCATACAGAGAGTAGGCCTAGAAGGCATCTCACTCTCTGCTCGTCTCTCAAGAGGTCTCATTTTCTTGCCCTGATTGATGATTGTGCAAACTTCTCGCCGATTTTGATTCCTCTCACTAGTAGAGCATAGTTTCCGTCTCAGCGATCGAGGGAGATCCTCTCTTCACATCCCTCAAGGACCTTTTCTCCTCTAGTTAACCACCCGCTCGCGAGTACATTCATTAACCAGCTATACTTCGATGAATGCAAAACTATTTCTCCCTTTAGAAAGCCGCCCCTAGTCGGATGTACTTAATAGAACTCGGTCCTCCATTCTTTAAAGTCGGCCCCTGGTTATGTACACTCTTTGGTCATCCATCTCTCAAAGCCACCTATTAGCTAGGCGTATTCAGCGGAGCTCGGTTCTCCATTTCATAAAGCCTCCTCCTAGCCGGGCTCACTCAATAAGAGCTCAGTCCTCCATCTCTCAAAATCACTCTCCAACTAGACACACTCAATAGGAGCCAAATTCTCAATCTCTCAAAGCTACTCCCTGGTTGGATGCATTTATTGGAGCTTGGTCCTCGGCTCCTCCAAGCTGCTCCTTGCCGAGCACCCTCTCTAAGCCACTCACTAGTCGAGTACACTCCAACACTCAATTTTTCATTACATGCATCTACGAATACTTATTTCGTATTCCTCTTTCTCTTATCGTAAAAATATTTTTGATTTGAGTATCGAAATATATATAATGAAGTAAATTTCTAGCATCTTCTGACATCTTATTTGTTATTTGTAATATGCAGAATCTAGTTTTAGAGTAACAGAAATTAGACTCGCATCAATTCGACTGCTCGAAAAAGATAAATGACTCTCTAATTCATATAATAATTTAAATTCATAGGTGCATCACATTCGAATCATACCATGTCAAATATGACTCTAATAGAAAAAGTTATATATATATAATATTAGAAAAAATATATATAATATTTTATTTATTTTCTTAAATATTTTATAATTTATAAATTTATAATAAAATATATCTAATAGTAACTGATTAATTTTTAAATTCTACTTATATTTTTACTATTATTACTTTTAGAGTCATTTTCTTTAATAAAATTTAAAATAATTAGATTTATCATGAGATAATTTGCATCTTCTAATCATTAAAAATAATATATATATATATATATATATATATATTTATTTATTTTGCATCTTTTTTCACCGGCTACTCAACCCCTATCACTGAAAGCAAATTTCGGTGACACCATATTTGTTAGTTGGGTTAAGAGATATTATATCATTGATGTAAGTATATAATATGTGTACTCATTAACCTTTCATCAATTTAAAATCTAAATCTCTAATATGTTATGTGCAATATCGGAAACATGATTTGATTGTAAATGTGGTATAAATTTAGCAAATACTGTATTTTTACCAATTAACTGTGCCTCACAGTAAGCATGTAACAATGAAAGTAATGCCGACCACCTATGCTAATAATTGCCTTTTCTGTTGAAGTGAATGGCTCTAATATTAATTGTGATCTATACAAATTATACATTATATGTAAATGATAATAGACACGGGCTTTAATTTCTTCTATATTGTCAATCACCCTCATATTGGTATAAAATTTTTTAAGATATATATATATATACTCTATGTAAATTTATGTGGGGTCTATAATTATGGTGAGACATACTAGTATAAAAATTTTTCTAATATTTTAAATTTTTTTAAAAAAATATAGTTAAATATAATATTATTGTACACCATACTTGAAAAAATATTTATTTAAATTTATTTATTTAAATTTTATATATATTATATTTACTTCCATTGTTGTTACAATTTGATAAAAATTATAATCATCTCAAAAAAATATAATGAGTGAAAATGACAATAATTGGATTAGCAATGGATTCAGCACAGTGTAATGAGTATTTATAAGTTAATTACTAGTAATGAAAAATATTTTTTAAAAAATATTAAATTATTTCAACTATCATTTAATTGGTATTCAAAATTGGCTTCATTGTTAGAATATTTTTATTATAAAAAATAATAAAATAGAATAAAAACTTATACACGGTGTTCAATATCTGATATGTCGAGTTCAATCGTATTAGGCAGTTGATTTTCATTTTCTTGTAACTCAATATTTTTGTTGGCACAATACATTTAACTACTACTTTTGAAAAAGATATGCTAATAAATAGAATAATTTTTATTATTTTATTCACGTAATGAGAAATAAAATATAAAATATTATTAATATAAATGTTAATAATATGACATTTACATATCGCATAGAATGATTACTATTTAAAATTAAATAAATTTATGATTTAAATAAAGATTATAGAATTATTATTTAAAGTATTATCAAAAGTAATTAAAAAATCTTATTAAATATTCTAAATTTATTTATAATAGTATTAATTATTTTAAAAATTACACTAGCAGTATGTGGTTACTCAAAAGTTTTAAAATCAATAATTCTTTTTTGTAATATCTAATTTTCTAAAATTTAATATATTATAATATAAATATAATATAAATTATTACGTAATGATCATATATCACTGATTAAAAAAATATTAGATTTTATAGATATTAATTTTAAAATTAATTTTTATTTAAATTATAAAAAAAAAAGATAAATAATTTTGTTTTTAATAGTATATTAAGACATTTTTATATTGTAAGTATTTTTACATATACCTTTTAAATTTATAATTTTTTACCAAGAGAAAATAACTCTCTAAATGAACTATATGTTATGCCAATCCCTTTTGATTAAGCCTTTAATTGTATTGAAAAATTTCTAACCCGTATCGCTTAAGATGTTAATTTAAACTGAGTTAAAAATAATTATCATTTTTCATATTTTTTATATTTCTTTTTATTTGTCCGATACTTTTAGAACTTTTATAAGTATTGATGGAGACACCAATAACTACTAGCCCAAAGAAAGGTCAACGAACCTATTAAATCAACGTTTAACGGCCAGTAAGAAGATGGAGACGGTCAACGTTGGCGTTGGCCGTCGATGCGGCCGGCTTGTTTACAAACGGTCGACCCGAGTGCTTTGTTGGGCTTTTCTAAGCTTCATCATCCCATCCAGCCACGACCCATCAAGGACCTTTTCTCCTCTAGTTAGCTCACTCGCCCATAGCGCAATAGTCCAACGACGGGCGTTTTCATTAACACGCAGACGGCCAACGCCGGCGCTCGACTTTCTAAATGCAAAACTAAAGCTTCTTGCAAGGATATTCCCGGATCTTAAAGGGAATATCACAAAGATCCGCCTTCAAATAAGGAAGGCGCCAAATCCTTCCAACTCCTTGAAGGAACCTCAACCCGTAAGGAAGGAAGCTAATTTGGAAAGTGGTTGACTGAAAGGAAACAATCTACCACACTTGGGCAATAGGCATCTCCATTCCTTCCAAAGAAGGAAGATCACCATCTTTGCCATAAAAGAGGCCATGGATCCGCATCCGCAGGTTATGCTGCGCCTTCTTGAACGCTTGCTTTGGTCATCCATCTCAAACACACTCCAACTCCAAGGCAACGAACCTATTACCATCCGCTAGGCATAACTTTCCCTTACTTTGCGCTTCATTCCATCAAGGTCGATTGACCGACTTGGTTCTCCATAAAGCGCTGACCTCTCGTTTGCTTTAGTGGTGTGCGGGATTCGATACTCGGTGAGCCTTCAATCCATTCGAGAATCAATCGTTTGAGGAGGCATCATTGGCGCCAGTCTGGGAAGCGCTTACGAAAGGCCTACCACGAAGAATTTGTCTTCATCTCTTCTAAAGTGAACACGAGAGCACAAAGCTCGACCCCGCTAGAGATGCTCCCCGACCACTGTCAATGTCAATAGGAGCCTCATCCAAAGAATCGATTCTCCATCTCTCAAAATCACCCCCCGCCACCAAGAAAGGTGGCCAAAGAAGAAGCTTCGCCAAGAGGCCCGGAAAAGCAGGAACAACTGGCTCCGGATCCTCCCACGTTCAGGCACGCTTTGGGAGCACATCCCCGACAGAGAGCCTGGGAGATACTCAATTTTCGGATCGCCAGACCACAGAGGCAAGCGCGACCAACCTAATCGCATTGAAGAAGACGGAGTTGAGAATTTCCTCAACTCCAAGAGATCAGCGACACTCGTGCGATCAAAGCTCTGAACCATGTGTTCCGAATGACGAGCGCCATCGACTTGAGCAGCACTTTCACTGCCGAAATTCTAAACCGTCCTTGTCCAAGATGCCATCCCTTGAAGATGGGGGCAAAGTGATCCTCCACGGATCACTACCGCACCCATCTCGAGTCTACAAGGGCTAGAAGACTTCAAGTGTCAGCCGCTTCCCACTACTCGCCAACACCATCTCCCTTTTCATTACACCTCTTCCCTGCTCCGTATCTAGCCGAATACACCTTTCCCACATCAAGCGTAAACCGGGAGAGAACCCACGGGCGCTTCTCGGATCGCCTTCGTGGCCGAGGCCGAGATTCCCGTGATTACCGAGAGATGAAGTTGGGCTCTCAATCTCTAACTTTCGATGACTTTTCAAGCACCTTGCCCACAAAATCCTCGGGACTTTCCGCGAATCCATCACTGTGCCTACGCAGTAGAAGTCAACGAGGCAAAACGTCCCGAATCAGCCTCGACCATTCCCACAGTGATGGGAAAAGAAAGTTTACTTCCCCGCTAGAAACAAATTTTCCCTAACGCGAAACGGTCCCACCACCTTCACACCCTCGGGAACACACGCTCCAATGTTCATCCGTAGGAAAAAGTTTCTGCTGAAGAAGGACTAAATCTCTAAGTACTGACTTCCACCGCTCTTGGCCACTCAATAGAAGACTCCAAGACGCCGCAGAGGGAGATAGAAGATCGATTAGGGACATCTTACTTTAGGTCTCCCGGAACCGACCTCAATACGATCACCACCCGGACTGCCAGAGCCTAGAAAAAAAGAGCAAAGTATTTTGGGAGGAAGAAGCGGCCCAGCATAGTAGATAACATCATTAGCTTTAGTGACTTGATTTGAACCATGTAACCTCCCCATGCCGACCCCTTTAATTTCCCGCACTTTCGTTTGGATGGTACTTCTGACTAATTGAAACGAGTCTTTATCATATGGTAGCTCGAAGGACTTGCTTTATTTGGATGCGTTCTTTAGATTAGGCCTAAAAAGAACCAACTAAAACTGTTTGTACGGCCTTGACAACGAACCTTCCAACTCGAAGTCACCACGGCACCTACCCAAAAATATCGAATGCTAACCTTTTTAGTGGTTGATAACAACGCGATACTAGGCGAGCCGTGCCTAACAGCGTTTGGGGCAGTAGATTCAAAATTCCCAACGCCTACTTGGCGTTGAGAAGTTCGGAGATCGTGTCATTACATTACATGAATCATATCTTGTCAAACATGACTCTAATCCAGTTTCAAAGTTATATTTCTCAAGGAACGCAGACCTTTTTGCTCGATATATATGCCTCGGGATTTCATGATGGTATTGGGCCTTGATCCCTGGCCACAAGCCGGGAACCATCCGTTAAAACCGAATCCGAGAATATATATATGATATTTTATTAAGAAGAGCAACGGAAGTATTTTCTTAAATATTACTCCACGGCAGGCACGAGCCGCTTAATATTATAATTTATATTGCTAATGCCCTTATTAAAGAACGCCGGAGCCACCTAAATATGTTCTAATAGGAGGTCTAACGACATGCTAATTCACGCGACCACATAAGTTTTATTTGGGGTGCTCCGCCACCAAATGAAATTAAATCAAATGATGTGTCTTCGGGGTAGCCTCGGGAAAGTTCTTGGGTTTCATCGTCTCTCGGCGAGGATCGAGGCAAACCCAAAAAGATATTACATTCTCCCCGCATTTTCTTTAGTAAAAGTACCAAAATAAGAGGGACAAAGTCCAACGGATTCCAGATTTATTATGAGATATTTGCATATTCTATATTCAACAATAATATGTAAGCAAGACATATATATTATATATAATATATACTTTCAGGCGCATATTTATTTACTCCAAAAGTCCATTTATTGAATTGGGAGTTCGACATTGAGTTCATCTTTTTCACTCCACGTGGATGGATCATCCACCGCTAAGCGGGGTGATCTTAACGACCCACGGATTTGAGATCAAGTATTCCACGAGACTTGATTTCCGCCACCAACAACGTCGGCCAATACGAAGCCCTATTGGTGACATCATATTTGTTAGTTTGGTTAAGAGAGGCAAAGGAGACCATCCAGGGCTATATCATTGATTGGAAGGCAGACCACCGCTGAGTAGAACCCGCTATAATATGTGATACTCTCCTTATTAAATACTTGGGCCGACTCACTTCATGACAATTTAAAATCTAAATTCCATATTCGCCGTCTATCTCCCGAGGAGGCGGACTATTTCACCTCGTCTGCAGATCACATTGGCGGGAAAAACCTAGCCTTCAATCATGATTTGCTTTTGTAAAAATGGTGTATAACCTCCATCACCGTCGCGTCCGATTTAAAGTCCCTTCAGCCCCGTGGCCCTTCGCGCAAATTGACATTCTCGCCCATTTTCCATTGCCAATTCATCATAGCGGGCATCGACTACTTCACTAAGTGGGTCGAGGCTCAAAAATCAACACAATGCTAAATTCCTTCGCATATAACAACGGGACCCACTTTTACTCAAACGCTAATCAAGCTGGTCCACACTTCTAGCATACCCCGAGGCCAATCGGACGGTGGAGGTCACGAACCGCACGCTAATTAAAAACTTGGAGGACTTTTTATCCGTGGTCTTATCGAACAATCCCAAAGGAACCAACGCGAGACGCCCTGAATGTTACGGATCGAAGCGGTAATTCCGGTTGAAATCATTCTCGGGGTGGAGTCCTTTGACCCACGGACCAACTCCCAAAAATCGGGGGAGCATTTAGACTTGCTAGAGGAGACGCCGCCGACGCCGCGCTGCTACGGACACGGCTGCGTACTAACACCGAGTTGTACACAATAAAAAGGTAAAACTCCTCAATGACTTAGTCCTATGGTAAACACAGGGCTTTAAGCTTTCCCATTATCTTGTCTCCGCCTCTGCTTGTGATATTGGGAAGTCCCAAACGTAAACGCAACCCACCAAGCGCTACTTCCAATAGGGAACCAGTACGCCCCGACTCGATCTGGTATTCGTTGCTTGCTTTTACTTCAAAAATTTTACTTAGCATGTAGAATTCTAGGACCTATATAGGTATCCATCCGACCTAGATCGCCCCTAAGTAGGGTCTTCAATTTTAAACCCTAGTCATCTAGGTGGCCCAAAAAGTGGTCCAAACCCCGGGTCATCCAGGTGGCCCATATTCTTAAACCACTCGTCATCCAGGTGGCCCATTAGCGGTCTTAAACCTCGGCCATCCAAGTGGCCCATGATATAAATCGGTCATCCGAGCGCCCCGATAGCGGTCAGACTAAAATCCAAGTGGCCCATAGCGGTCTAAAACCTTAAATTTTAATTTTTTTCTCCGGCAGATTGGCAAAGTCTTCACTTGAACGGCGCCATACAACCGCCCGCTTAAGGATCTACTTCCTAATATTACCCCACGCACCAACCTCCTTTGTAAAGGGATGGCGCGACTAAACAATGAATGAGAAGCGTTCCTTCTCTAACGTTGATGTCCAAGTCCTCGCTTGGGCAAAGATAATGCAACCACTATTTAAACTAAGCAATAAAAAAAGCGGTGGACATCAAATATTTTCCATTTCATTAAGTATGTTAACATGCTATTAGAAAAACAAAAAAATATATACAAGGCTACAAGTAATGGACCACCCCGGGCGTCTCGGGGGCTCTCCCACCAAATCTTCTTTGCATTCAGTTTTTTGAGATGAACTCCATTAACAATCAATCGCGCAATAATTAGCCCCTAATGTAGTGCGCCCCCAACCTCAAGAGGGGTCATCCGTGAGGCCAAAAATATATAAATTATTTCGGCAACCTCCGCCTTCAACATTTAATTGGCTCCCCCGAGGCGGCCTGGCATCCACCAGGCTATTTACGCCTCCTTCTCGGCTAGAGCCTCGTCACACCATTGCCTTAAAAAGTAAACGGCTGAAGTTAGAAACCTTGAAGGGACAGAATATTAACCATCAAGAATCATACCTCCATAAATTTCCTCGTGGGTCCCCTAGGCCTCAGCCTCAGTAATGTCTTTGGAGGGACAGGAGCATCCTCTCGTGCCGAGCACACCGTTGCTTCCTCTAGGATTCTTTCCAAGGACTCATCATCTTCTCTTTATTATGGAAAAATATCCTCTCTTGCAAATTAAGCAAGGCTGCGGCAGTTCCTCTCTTGCGGCCACCGGAGCAATGGCGGCGAGCTCCTCTCTTGTAGCCTCTAGAATTAATTCTTTCTCTCCGGCGCCCTTGGGGCAAAGCAGCTGGTGAAGCTGATCATGTTGAACCCTCGAGCACGTCAATTTTAAACTCCTCCGCATTCGCCATTCTCCGCTCGAGCTTCCCGAAAGACCACAAGGTCAATTGAGGACGTGGCAATCAATGAGCAACTTCTTTCATCCTACTTCAATTTTAATTGGAGGGTGCGGCTGGACCCGACGACGCCGTCCCCATTCGAATGCAATTTACCCTGGTCCGCGCGATAACTTGTCTCCCACCTTTACGAAGAAGAACCTACTTTCTAGTTCTTGAGGGAGTCATGGATGGCCTTAATAATTTTTATCTGGTTATCTTAAATACGACCTTAAGGCCAGACATCCTAAACTTTATTATACCTCAATGCATTGGCGTATTGGAGGGCCGCAGCTCCTGATTTCGGGTGAGCCTCGTAAACGGTGAAGTAGCCTTCCAAAGGGTGAGGCTATTTCATCCACGCCCGAACCCTCTAGGCCATCTCTTTCTAATGTTGAATTCAACGCATAAGGCCTTGTTGAGAAGTCCGCAATAGGCCATGATCATTCTAGGGTTTCTTCAAAGGTTTGTCTCATGTGGAAATGAGGAAGACTAACCGATTTCAAAAAACGGAAGGGAAACTTAAGCGCCAAGCTTGATACCTCCTCATTTGACCCGCCAAACGATGGGACACCCGAAAACCCCTATGATTATTAACTCCACTGCCCCCGCCAATAACTCGGCGTATTTAAAATTAATCTCCTTCCAACCAAAGGAGGACACGCGCCAATAAATAGAATAATTTTTATTATTTTTATCAAAAGTAAAAAAATAAAAACGCCCCATCATGAACATCTTATTATAATATTAAGCCCGGGCCAACGTTTAAATTTATTTAAATAGAACGGCCAACATTAATTATTTTAAATGATTACACTAAAATTAAATGTGGTTTATTCCACGATCTTAAAGGGAATATCAATATTTTCAAATAAGGAAGGCGCCGATTTTAACTCCTCACAAATGGAATCAATAATTTTGGCTTTTTTGTAAGGAAACAATCTACCACAATCAATAGGCAAAGGAAGGCCGCCCACAGATCACAATTGATTCCTTCCAAAAAGGAAGATCACCATTATTAAATGCTCATTCTAAATTTATTTATAATAACTCCAAGGCAACGAACGGGTATCCATAATTATTTCCTTACTTTACAGCTTCATTCCAAAATATATTACATCCCGCCTGGGCTGCAAATAAATATTAGATTTTATATTCGGTAAGAATTTTAAAATCACGCATCAAGTTAATTTTTCTATATTTTTTATAGATGGTATATTCATAATCATTAGCTAATTTAATTTTAAAATATTGGCATATACTATTGAAAGATTGTTCAAAAAGCGGCTAAAATTAGAAGAAATAATAGTAGTGGTACTTGAGATAGGTCATAATTTTGATATTTTAGAACCACTATCAGTGTAGGTATATGATATAATCAGTATGACAATATCGAAATAACTTTTCATATTTATATATGATTAAAATTAAAAAAAGTATATACTATAATTAATAATTAACTTATAAAATGATAATATTAATATATAACTTATAAATAAAAATTAATATAAATAATATAAGTAAATAAGCACTATACTAATATCACTTGCTTTGTCATAAAAGAATATAGAGGGAGTAGAGACATTATATGTGTGACAAGTGAGGGGGAGAGGTATATTTATAGTTTTTTTTAATTTAATTTTTAGAATAAAGGTGGACACCGGTCATATAACCATTGCATTGCAATGCTCACGTGCCATGGGTTGGCATGACCCAATTGTGCCATTGGCCTGCACGGCACGTGGATCAACTAATCAATGGCATGTTATGGTTTGAAACATTGGACCACATAATACACGGCTCAATACTATTTATTACAAATCATACTTGACGCATACATTGAAAAATCAAGTAGGCTCAAATCCTTTAACAGCCTGTGTTGGAGCGAGATCCAAGGCCTCAAATCTATTTCCTACGTGAAACAAATGAAACAAGAAGTCTGGTTATGGGTTATGGAGCTGTTCCTAGAAAATTTCTCCAATATTTAAATTACTAAATACTCAGTTCGTTAAAATAAAACTAAAAGAATGACTTACCTTGAATAATTGTGAAGGAGATAAAATAATGAATCAAATTTGAGATCAGAAATAATTACTTTGTATGGGTATTTTGATAAAAGACTAAGAGAAAATCCATTCTCTTACTTAGTGCCTTTGCTTTTCTCTTTGCTCTTTTTTTTTACCGTCAACTCGTAAAATCCTATCCATTTTATATGCAGATGATGCTTGATCAGAAAAATTATCCCTAGAGTATACTATATTCATATCATCTTTTTATTAAATGATATTTGGAGTGTTAGATAATATATTGATGTACTGAAAATTTGACGTCTAACACACCCTACCTTATACTCTAGGTCGGCACTAGCCCCTATATCCACTCTCTTTTACACGACCAATATGAGAAACTATTTGGTTGAACCATTTGAAAAGTTCTGACTGTTGTTAACTATTTACTGTAACACACAGATATTATTAATATTAAATATAAAATAACATCTAATTAAAACATTATTAAATATTAACATTAGATAATTAATAACTAATAACATTTATCTTTATTATATTTGATATACTCATTTGTTACTGTTTTTAAAAGTGGGATACTAAGAAAATATTTTAAAATTATAAAATAAATAAACCAATATATTTTTACAGAGTAAAATAAAAGTAATATTTAATCAAATAGAATATCTTAATACTAATATATACCAATAACATAATTAAGTTACATGAATTATAAAAAAAAACTAAAAGAAGTATATACTGTTTTTCCTATAAAGGGAAAACAACAGTACTGCAGTACATAGTATTTGATCCAAAAGGAAAACAAAGAAAGAAAATTATTATAAAAATATAAAATAAAAATTTGAATTATGAAATGATATTTGTGACATTATACATACATCACCATCAGAAACTCATAAGCAGCCTAAAAAATTACTTCTATGTTTTACTGAAAAGAAGTATTTATTTTTCAATGAGTAATTATTTTTATGTTTTTTTTGGTAATAAGCTAACATAATAATGCCATAAATCATCATACTTTGATGCTTGAATGCGTATTTTTAAAAAATAAATCTAATGAGTCCAACAAAATACGAGTCACTTCAGAACTTATCATGCAGTAGTAGTGGTCCAACAGATACTTTTTCAAGGCCAGGGCCTAGGAGGCACATTGGCAACCTATCATGCAAAATGTCAGGTCAAAAACTTGGATAGTGGTCCGGTTGGCCCAAATGAGTTGACCTAGAACGTTTAACAGAGAATAGACGATTAGGGTTGCACGTAGAGATGTGCCCACGATTGCCCCTTCTACGTGGCTATCAATAAACCCAACAACATGGTATAGGCCGAATGATTTTTAATAATTCAACAAATATTTTCAAAATATTATCCATGACTATGCAACATCTCGAGATGGTAGTGACGATTCAACAAATTTTTTCGAAAGGCAATGACCAAGCAGCGCTCTTTTGGATTGTCTTGAAAAAGGAAAGAATGTCCCCGGACAGCCACGGTTATCATATGCTCCCATTGCATGATCATTGAGATAGCACAACGGATCTGTCGAGGTAGCCAACGTCAGCCATAAAGCCCAATGAATGTTGCACCGGCTCAAATTTTATAAACACTTTCTTTACCCCCGTGGAAAGGGAGACCGAACAAGTTTATCCCTCAAACACTTCTGAAGGATTAAAGAGCTCTCTCTCTCTCTCAAACCACTTACCCTACAAGTGCACATTCTCTCTCTTTCTCATGCTGCTTCCCACTAAACTCATCCCCTGACACCTAGCCTTCAAATTCACACTCAATCCCCCACTTTCGTACATCCACGCATTTTGCTGCATCCTCTATCATTTTCTTTTTCATAGAAAGATTTTTAACTTAAACGCTCTATTTTTGTGTAATATCCAATTATCAGGAATGGAGACCAGACCTGATTTGATTCAACCTATCAAGCGAAATTAAACGACTCCCTAGTTTGTATAACAATCCCGATCAAAGGATGCATCAAAATCCAATTTTCTTATTGCATGGGATTGAATTTTTAGTTATTTTATGATACACAACTGATAATGAATTCGTAAAATTTTATCCGCAAACATTTAAAACTCACATCTATCCAAATAAAATGACATCTACTGTAATTCAAAGGCTCAGCGTATAAATCAAATAAAGAACCTGAAAAGAAAAATAAATTAGTCATAATTCAAATAAAAGAGAAATAAATAGACCTATGAAAACTTAATGCAAAATAATTCAAAATGGTCTAAAAACTTGGTGTAAGATAAAACAAAATAATCTAGAAGTTAGTGTGATGTAATACATAAAGATTTGTTATTTATATATTTTTTTAATTTTTTTGTTATTTATTTTTAATTTTTTGCAATTGAGGAGGAGAAAGGAGTAACTGCTGGAAGCCTAATTCTCAAGCAAACAATTTGACAGAAGTTCTGCTCTTAGCTATAAAATCACCAAATTAGCTACACAAAACTCATATGATCACTGGTAAAAAAATGTAAAACCAATCTTACAATGAAATTTGACAACAGATGAACAGAGGGAAATCACACAGACAGTAGAAACTCCAAATTCGCAGCAATTAATCTGCAATGAACAAGAAAGAACTTGAAGAACTTTAGTCGACAAATAAAATGCTCCAAAAATAACAGCAGAAACAGTTTCAATCATGAGGATAGTTTTCACAGAATCAAGAAACAACAATGCTGTTACTACAAGGAAAAGTTTCTCCCATATTAAGTTATATTTGGATTCCATGGGAAGAAAGTAAACAAAATACTATTTACACATCTAATTATACTAGCACTTGTACCGAAATTGCCAAAAGTAGATGTAAGTATTGCTCTATTTTAATTTTTTACACTCTCTTTCTTCTCTCCACACCAAAAATGGCAACATACGACTAGGCAGATGAATAGTATTGTTCAAAAAGAAAATGGGAAATTTGTACAAGTGTATTTGCATTTGTTTATAACATTTTAATCCAACCTTAAATTTTGGGTTCAAATAGGTAGAAAGAAAGGATTTCTTGGAGCAACCCTTTAGGTTCTAGACCCCGGAGTCAGCAATCCTGAGAGAAACAAAGAATATCACTACTGTGTTCTAAGATATAGGGTTCATGAACTTAAAAAATTTGCTCCTCCATCCTGACTAAATAGAGTTGGGACTTACAAGAAATTCCAAGATTTTTCTCAATCAAGGCACAGTCGATGTAGCAGTTGGGTGAGAACCTGCAAGAGAAAAATAAGCAAGTCGTGGGTCTGTGCGAAGTGGAAGACCAGTTCGAGCACCCAAAGCCCTACAGCCAGCAGCTGCCTGCGATCGGCAACAAAAATTACAAGTGATAGAAACACAAAATCTGCAAATAGTAAAGAAGGAAAAGGGATAAATGTTCACTAGCTGACAAATTTTAATCCACTTTACCACTTGAGAAGCAAATGGCAACATCCTCTCCGTTGGCATTCCAGCGCACAAAGCTACAAAAAATATACCCAATAATTATCAACATGTTCAACGTAGCAGCATCCAAAGAAAGAAAAGGTTGATTAGCATGAATATTCAAAAACAAAAAAGGTTAGTCTTAGAAGTAATTTGGTTATAGAACAAGGACCAGAAGTGTCATTTGAACAACTTAGATTTGTTGATGCAGGATGCACGGACGAAAAGGAAATTTCATTTGCTATATTTTTCTCTCTTATTTTAGAATAAAAGATATTTTATTCTTTAAGATAGTATATTTTAATCTCTTGTAGTATCCTCTACTATTAGGTAGTTATTTGGCCAAATTCTGTAGATGCGTTGTAACTTGGACTGGAATAGATTTATTTCATGTGCTTGAGATTAACAGAGAATTCTAGGGTTTGTCCTACATACATCATTTGCCTTGTGAAGAAGTATTAAGAGCTGATGCCCACATGCCTTGTCCTACATCATTTGATATTTACTTGAGGATACTATGATTTGCTTCATTTGCCTTGTCCTATATCTTACTAGTAGGCATATTAAGAGCTGATGGCCACATGCCTTGAAACTAGGAGGGCCAAAAACCCATTTGCCTTGATAACCCAAATCAAAACCATTAAAACTAAACCAAAAATTGGGATAGTCAAGCTGCATGGTTTGGTTTTGGGTCAGAATAAATCTTTTTTGTTCAGAATACGGTTCGATTTCAAATTAACAGTTTTCAAATCAATGGTTGACCGAACAAACCATATATGTATATATATCCAAAAAGCAAAATGTTTTTATTTTTGTATAATGTCTTATTTGTAGGAATGATTGACTTGACAGATAAGCATAATAATCTTATTAATATTAATGGTTAATTGTGTGGATGGAGACATAAGGCATTTGAAATGGAGAAAGATAGGTGTTCACGCTTGTATGAAACTTTGGTTGGCATTTGGTAGCTATCTTATTATTCAAAGTTGTAATTTATATTTTAATTTATTATATGAGTGTTCCAAAATAATGAAATTTATATGTTATATTTTTATTATTTTAGTGGAAATATTATAATGTTTAAAATTGATTAACTGGTGTATCCGAATCTGTTAATCAGCCAACCAGTAGAATAGGTTCTGTTACAGTTCCAATTCTCGCCCAACCAGTTTGAATGGTTCAGGTCAAAAGAAAAAAAAAAAAGGTTCCCAAACCATGAACACCCACCCCTACTTGAAACTAGGGTTCCATCACTGAAGCAATTCTTCATAGAAGCTTACGGTCCACCAGAATAATCATTTAAGTTAAAAATGTGGCACCAATGACAACATTTTCACCTGTTCAATTGTCAACATCTTTTTGAAATTTTATTCATTCTACAATTAGCCATGATCTGACCTCAACACAAGGAACACAAACAGTGACTATGCCCAGAATTATAGGTAAAATGAAGTTCCTCTAAATAAATATTGACCCAAACTGCTAAATTGTGTACTGAGGAATGAGTGTCTAAGTTAGATATATCATAGAGAACCACATGATAAACAGAGAGATGGGTAGTTCTAAGAAGCATGTCATTAGCCTGAGTTTTGAGACACGAGCAGTGAAATCAAACAAATTTCTGGTAACACTTACCATAAAGAATTGCTCCAATAAACGCATCTCCAGCACCAGTTGTATCAACAAGCTCAGAAGATGGTATCTTCTCAGCTGTTCCAACAAAAAGCCTTCCATAGACTGTCCCAAATCCATTTGCTCTCAGATTCATCACAGACTGACAGGTTAAGATAATGGAGGCAGAAAAAAGGAATGCAAAGTTCAGTAAGTTTGGCATTGTCACAAATCTGAGAGATGCATCAAACTAACTAAATAAAAGGAGGAAAAGCAACTTAGTATAGAACTCGAACCAAATAAATGAAATCTATATCACTCTGAAAAGATTGTCACTGAATCAGCCCAATATAGTAGCACATAATCTCCCTTTGAAAGAGAAGGATGCCAAATTGAAGGCAATTACATAGCAGACAAGTATGTCAGACAATCTATTCCGTCAGGTTAGTCATTGTCTTTATGCACTAGATATCAGCTTGCTAGCACAAAGACCTATCATTGTAAGAACACACCCTATCACAATTCATCTTGCTCAAGCTGTGACAACCAATCACTGAAAGCCATGCATGGAAAAGTTGCAATGACAGCAGTTAGAACTGGCCGAACAAGTATGGGGAAGGTTAGATGTATGAGCCCTACCATACATTTAGAGATGTTATGGTTCAGATCAACCTTATTTTGTTTCCAAAGCTCACCCTCAAGCCTATTTTCAATAATCATAAACAGTGACAAGTTCTGACAATGGCAGGCCGAAGATGAGCACAAAAGTTCAACAAGTAATGCTCAACAATAATAAGCACAAGCAATTTGAGTTGGCAACATTGGATCGATTGCAGTCCACCAGAAAGCACTACAAGCTCTTAAACATATTTTTGTTCACCCCTCGCACAGAACAAAAGCATCCAAATGATGAGAATTTGCCAAAAGAATGCACTGAAAGTTAAGTAAGCTACCGATGAAATGCATGTTGGATCAGATGACTCGTACACCACTTTCTGCTTCAATGATTCCAAAAGTTCATCTACATCAGCTTCCGCTGAATCAGGGGCCTCTGCTGGAAGTAGTGTTCAAATGAAAGTCATTAAGGGTGCATCACATTATCATATTGTAAAATATTATAGCTCTATTAGACTGTTACGGCCCATTTTAGAAGGTTGTCATCATCCTCAGCTTCAACTAAGAGGGACAAAATGCTCACTGTTCAAAGTTCGCTCAAGCATAACACATCCATCTTCACCAAGTGTCACTATGACAAATTTAATTTTCGGCAATTTCAAAAGCATAGAAACAAGGGCCCTTGGCACAGACGATGCTTCTGTCCAAACCTGTTACATAAGAAAGTAAAATAAGTTTCAATTTAATTTTTCATGGACAGATAGAAAGCCAATTGAACAGCCCAGATAGAAGGGCATTTGTTATCACAATAATAGCCAATCGATGCATAATATCGAAAAAGCTCACCATTCAGCTGGATTCTGACAGAGAAATTTTGGGACAAATTATATAGTGAACAGAACGTCATCACATGTTAAATAGCAATACTTCCTTTTCTCTAGGCATCAAAAAATCCCAGAACGCAAGCTATTGCTCTTTGCGATGGATGAAACAAATATTGGAAAGAGAAATGTCCTATCCTTTGCATTCATGAGACAATTTTACACTGAAAAGCAGATGATCCAACGGTTCTTTTTCACACAAAAAATATAACTTGCCTGGGGAAACCTTGCTGAGCAGACCACGTATGTAGCAAACTTTAGAAGGTCATCCAATCCTTCCCTCTTCCTCTCTGCATCTACTAGTATAGGAATGCTTTTGTGAGCTGCCTGCACTGAGAAACCAATCAACACTATTACAAGCCAGTTTGATCCTCCTTCTAAACCATGAAAACGAAGCTAGTTAGTAGCTAAAACAACTGATCAGAAGAAACATCCTTTTGCAAATATGTTATGGTTGTTCATGAATAGTAGCATTCATACCTTTATACACATCATAAACGGGGGATTCATGTCATGCCATCCTGCCCAAATTTACTAAAAGCCCTTGTAGGAAAATATTTATTAGGTATTCAATGTTCAGTAATTCATTATTTGAATTGCAAATCCACTATTTCCTAAGATATTCCTCTTCCACTATCCTGCACGATCCAAAGGGATATAATCAAAAAACTAATTGAATGTTATACTCCTTTCTTTCTGAACTTATTCATAGTTTCAAATGTCTATCCCTCTCCCTTGTAGCCTCCAACCTAAATCAAGTAATTCCATTTCACTGTTGCACAACATAGTCTACATTTTAAAGTATCTGAGCCATCTTACATGTCCTCTCACTTTCACTGATGCACTTTGACAAGCTAGGAATGCCAGTGGACATTTTTGTGGTCAGAACGTATATTATCTTTCCAATTTTCTCCTACCATAAACGTCCAAGATTCAGTAAAAAATACAGGAGCAAAAGCAAGGCAAGTAACCACCTCTTGTGCAACAATTAGAGCAGTTTCATGCAATCTTCCATCAAAATACACGAGGCTTGCTCCATCAAGGGAAGACCATAATCTTGTCTTGGAGAGTTCATTGGGTACCATGGGTGGATAACCTGGAGTGTGAATACAAGTGCGAGTCTTCCTGAAGGAAAAAACCCAAATTTCAAATTAATTATCACAGGGTCAATAGCAACACATGTAAATACTATGATGACAGCATCTGTGAAAACCCTATTGTGCTGAAAATTGCTAGGTGAAATTAAACCACTGCCAATGAGAACCAGAAAGGATGGTAATCATCATCCACATTTTGCTATTAAAACAATGAATTATACTATGAAGCTATATTTGCATAGATCTTAAGTTCACCTGGATGAGAACAGAAAGTAAAGAACACAAACATGAAAGGAATGGTGAAAAGAATAAAAGGGACCCAACAGTACCACATCAATTACATCCACTTATGTACACCAGTTCCAGAAAGCAAATGAGACCAGTAAAACATTGCACAGCGCACGAGGCCACTATCTTGCAAACTCTGTGAAGTCCTGGTCCAATGAGTGGATGCTTTTCTTAGTTCAGCTCTTGACTTCTAGGTCATGGCATAGCATTGTACGATGGGATTGAGAAAGAAAGGATAAAGTGTGTCCCTTACTTAAGGCAATAATTAAGAAAAGATACTGTCACTTCTTTGAAACTAAAAGCACACTACTACCCTTGAAACAAAAGATAAACTAATTCCATTTTCCGCCATTACTCGTGCAGCTTTCAGAATTACATATTCAACTCAGAGAAGCTCCAAGAAGTAATACTCAAAGCTTGATATCATGGATTATAACCTGGTTAATCAGAAAGGTTTCCAACAGCAAACCTGAGGTCTAAGAGGCAAGATGTGTGGGACCATCTTTCTCATCCTTCCTGGTGATGTTCCATTTTGTTCAGTAACTACCACATATAAACCAAAATAGGTCTGTCTCATCATCAATACTGCAGCCCATCCTCCTAATTCCATTGCCTAAGTGCACTTTTCTTATTCTTTTTTTTTTTTTTGGCAGGGGTGGAGAAAGTGTGTAAGACAGGAAAATCTTACGTTTCATTGTCAACAATGATATAGGTAAATGGTGAATTCCCCTCCTTCGAAACCTGGAGATAACAAATCATTTCAGAACACAATCTCATATCCTAAATTATAGAACTGTGAAAATGTTATTATGTATACTGTAGAGCATAATCCTCTAATGCCAAATAAAATGCTGTGAGTTCATAAACTAAATGCGCTGAATGCTAAAGTCACAATAATGTTTGCAGTGGCATGAACATGGAAGTAAGTTGGCAAAGAATGACAGTTTAACACCTTTTGAATAGTTTGAAATCCACACATTGCACAAGTCTAAAAGGTTAATATATTTGTAATATGGAAGGACTAATATTATTTTAATCCTTCAAACTATATTTGATTTTTGGGCACCTTATAATTTGGATTTGAGAAGAAAAGGTAGGCATGTGCATGCAAGTTTTAATATTTTCCCATACATGACATTTCTTTAGGTAGCTATAAAGATAAAATTCTAATTTTAGTGTCAATAAACCTCTGCAAACATTCAGACTTGTTTTCATTTACCTCCAGACTCCATATTGCTTTATTTCTCCATATCATTCAACAAGAGACCAAGCCATAAGCAAATCACAAAAGAAATCATATACTGATATTGGGAGTGTCTAAAATAGATAAACTAGGAACAACACAGCTCGTTTTCACTTTGTATCCTAAAGAACTAAGCAACTCAGACCTATAAATATAATGCGACTATTGTACTTTTCATACAAAGGACCTGTCACCTCACTCAGTTTTCATATGATAGTCATTGACTTTGATATTTCTTGTAAAACACCAACTATACAGGTATTAGGGAAAGAAACACGTTATTCTACAGAAACTATAAAGGTACTTTAAATGCAATGAAGGGTACATGACTTGTGTTCACTCTATACCTTCTCTTTTTAAGCAATAGTGATACCACATTATCAGCTCCTTTTCCATGAACTACTACAATAAGGCTTTAGTTACTAGAAAGCAAAGGAACATAACTAAAACAACTTAGAAAAATAAATCATAGTAACGTTGAGAAGCAACCTGTTCAAAACTAAGAAGTTGAAAGAATAACATGACCAGTTAATCATACTTGTATGTTTTTGAAGAGAGAGAGAGTCAACAAACTATGGCCTTCATTTGGTATTCCACTCATGTTATAAAACATAAGCTCAACCATTGACATCCTCAAAAAAACAGAGGCAAGATGAAAAGAAAGGGCATTAAAGGATCATTGTATTTTAACCACTTGTACAAAAGGACAGTAAGTAAAACATATTCGCACACTCTTTCCATGCCTCTTAAAAGGAATAGTTTAAAAACACACAGATCATTATAGGACTTCCCCCAGGTTCATTTTCTTTTGCTGCATAGGCCTTTTTCCCCTTTGCCCAGTGGCCACATTCAATGGCTAAATTTCTGAGAGGAAATACTGAATGGAATGATCAGAATCAAAATTACCAATTTTTGGTGAAAAAGACAATTATTAAAAGATGTCAAAGATCCTCCAGTGCAAATCTTGGATTTTAGGGCATTGTGGCATCTATACCATTTACTACCAGTTGAAGGCAAAGATTCTATAGGTCTCATTTTGACAACACAACTGGAATCTCATACGCACATAATTAAAAAAGTAAACAGATCACACGGATACATTAAGCTTACAACAATGAAGGATGTATCTACACCATCAGCTTCTAGCTCCTCCAGGATATCTCTACCTTGAGCATCATCAGCAACCTAGTTATATTTAACGAACACACGATAAGATCTATTATTGATAGTTTATATCTATTTATCTAATGATCTAATTGGTATCAATAATCAATCTATAAAGACCTCAATTGCAAATCAAAGACCTTGGAAATAAGCCTTGGATTTAAGCCCAGACGAGCTGCACATGTCAAAGCATTACCAGTATTCCCACCTCCTTGAACCTGCAAAAATGAATCCACTAGAACATTATCATGACCACCTTACTTTAGACTAACAATGTCAGAAGAATATTCTCAAGCAATTCAATCACCAACAAATATCGTTTAAAGGTAAGAGGAGTCAAGGATTCCTTCACAAATTTAATGCGAATTTAATGGCTAACATACCTTCAAGTTGGTGGTTCTAATTTTGTCATCAGGCTTGGGATAAGTAGCCACCGCCGCTAAGAAGTCCAGCGATAATGCTCCACACCCTAGCTGCTAACATAAATCTCCAATTTCATTTACACGATAGTAGAAACGGAAATCAAGAGAGAGCTAGGGAGAGTGAGCAGATTATGGAGGGACCTACGACAATGCGATTTTCGGGTAGGGGTAAAGGCGATGAAGACGCCATTTTTGCGCTGAGACTGAAATTAGTTCAATAAGATTAGTGCTACCAAAACCCCATGCAAACGAAGTGGAATTAGAGAAGTGAAAACTTCAAGGTTGAAAAGGGGAATAAAAAAGAAATCGACGACAGAGAATACAAAACCTGGGAGAATAGGTAGCTGAGATGACAGAGAGACCGCCGCTGAGTGAAGAGAGAGACGGCAGAGATTTTGGTGAAGCGTTGGGAGATACTGCGAGTCTCTGCATCTTTGCTGAGCACAAAGCTGCGTCGGTGAAATAGGGAAAGAAAGGACGAGGATCTCGAAATAGAGCAAACTCTCATTCCGAGGCCGTCCTTCTCCTTATCTGAACCATCAAATATAAAATTTGAAGGCTCACATATTTTAAATAAATAATATAATATAAATTGTTCGATTTTAAATTTAATCATTCAAAATAATAACCATCCAATTTTACATCCGACGATTCAAATGAGGAAAAAAACGGTCCTTCTCCACAGAAAAGAAAAACGTCCCCTCATGGTCGACCATTTTTGTCATTGCATAGGTGTTTTATCGTACCAATTTTGATGATTAATAATATAATAACATAAAAAAAAATTAAACTAATTTTGTAGCTTTAATTATTTAAAATGTTAAAATAAAATCTCCCGATTAAATCGTATCTTTACCTAATATTTTCTTATTATTAGAATTTTTTTGGTTATTATTAAGATCTAATAATTGATTTTTATGATTTTTTTATTATTGGAGTTTTCTTATTTTATTATTAGATTTTTAAAAAAATATTTTTTACTGGCTATGTAATAATTATTAATAATTGATCAATCATTATGAAATAATGAAAATGATTCTTTCTAACTGTCCCTCTCTTCCCATTTTTCTTCCATCATGCCTACAATTATACAATCAATGCTAAGTTAAACAACTTTAATTAAACTTTAGAAAATCTATACAGTGACCTCCCAATTGGAGACATAACATATTAGACTCTACTAACTGAGCCTTTTTATCATTTTAATGATTAATATTGAGTGATAAAAAAATAAATCATAGAAATAAAAATAAATTCTTAAAATATTAAACAAATTCTTATTTTCAATTTCTTGTTGCTCAATCCTGATTATTAGGATGACAAGAGAGCTCAATTTGTGAAATGACCACAATAATTCCCCATAGGAGAAAAGTTTCTTTCTCAAGCACCACCTGCATGATTGTGTAATTTGTTTGTACATCTAAACCTTTCGACAGCATGCAAGCTGGCCAATCGGCCTGTCGGAAGTGCTATATAAGTAGCTCACGATGATTATGGTGTGACTTGTGTCCGAGAACTCTGCTGCAAAAAGCATTCCAGACGTGGATCTGTGCGATGTGGAAGACCCGTTCGAGCTCCCAAGGCTCGGCAACAGCCAGCAGCCTGTAAATTGTTCCACATAAAGTGTAAGGCAAAATTTGGGATTTAATGAATCTTTCTTTTGTGGGTTTGTTTGTGAACCAGAGGGAAATAGTACTTTTTCTGTAAACTGAAAAATGACTTTACTTACCACTTGAGCAGCAAACGGCAGCATTATCTCTGGTGGCATATTGGCGCATAAAGCTGCAGTAAGAGTACAACAAAGGTGTTAGCATTAGGTGCCTGCTGGCGCCATTTATCAGCAACATTCCATAATAAATATTTCCTAAAATCACAAAGAGTGCTTATGAGGGGTCAAGCTTTGGCACAAGAGTCTGAGTATAATGTGAGGATGAGGCTAAGTATAATCTATGTATCTCTCGAGCCTGCAATGTGGAAAATATCATACAATGGGCCACCCTTGTGGGAGGGTTTATTCCGATTTTTGTTAGAATCGTATCCCCACTGCCTATTAAGCAAGTTATATGTTACGTGCACGCTTGCGGCGCAGTGCACAAATAGTGGAAAATAGAGGGAAGGGGGAGATTAGACAAGGGGAAGGAGAGTTCAGGCAGAGGAAGAAGAGGGAAGACAGGACGAGAAAGAAGACAGAGAGGGAGAGAAAGCAGAGAGGGAGCAGAAGAGTGAGATGGGGGAAAATCTTCTTCTCATTTTTACTATTCTAACCAGCCCTTATATCATGTCTCGCATTCTTATATCCATTTTAATTATAGGGAATGTGTGCTTATCTCAACAATTTGGTAAATCACAATAAACTATATTACACAGGATCCAAAATAAAGTCAATCATCAATGACTCTGGCATTCATTTGACCATAATATAATACGAGCTTGTAATAAGGAAAAATACCAACTAAAATTTTAAACTCATCATATAAAAATTACACCGAAATTTAGAAGATAATCATAAGAAATTTGTAAACATATTTCTAAACTAATAATACTAAAAGCTTACATTTCTGAGATGCTTATAAAGTTACAAGTTCTTACATCATTACATAAATTAAACCAATTACATTATTACAGATTACCACACAATTATTGGTTTTTTACTTTTGTTTATCAGGCCTGAACTCCTACGAAGTATCTGGAGGAAAAGAAAACAGTAAAAAAGTGAGCCAAATACTTAGTAAGAACATAATAGTCAAAGACATGCATATTTATCTTTAAAATAATTTATATGGAGGAATATGGATCATGATACATGTACAAATATATATATACTTTTAGAACATTTTTATGATACAATTAGCTTTTCTTTTTCTTATACTTAATTCTTATTACTTGCCAACACATTATTACCTTACATATCTTGAGGAACCAGGGCTAAGTAAGTCTTCTGGCTAACGGAGCGTTTGATCGATATTTGGATTGTATTCACTCTACACAATCAAAGGCCAAAATCACATAACACAGTGATATTTTATTTCTTATTTATATCCTGAAGATAGGATGGATTGTATTCATTTCACACAAATCAAAGGCCTTATCTTCTTTATTTATATCCCGAAGACAGAATGTTACTACCTATTGTCTCCCAGTAAATGAGGCCAAAATCCCACAGCGATACTTATTCAAACAATCTGCACTATAATATCCTAAGGTATGACAGAGAATACTATCCGCTAAAATAAATCATTAGTTCAATTTCTTTACTTCTTAAAATTTCGTAGTGAAAACTCTTATTCATAATTTTACTTCTTCTTAATTTTTTCATCTTAGAGAAAATTTATATTTCTTTGGTATTATATTGACTTCCACTCATGCATAAACTTTTGCATAAACATATCATATACATTTGTAATGAAATCACGATAAAACACATCGTATATTTTCATAATAAAATCATATCAATGCATAACATAAGTTCGTATATATTTTAACATGTGTTGGACTTATTTTTAGACAATATATTATTAAATTTTTGGTCCATAAATTTCATAATTTACTAGTTCACTAATCGGTTCGATTTCATTTAATCTCTTTAATCGGTTTGATCACAAATCCAATTTATGGATCGGTTCGACTTTTCATAATATTTCGCCGGTTATATCATATGAGTCGGTTTACCATTATCCATATAATAAGTGGCCGGTTCATTATTTTAAATGAGCATATATAAAGACCGGTTCACTTACCAAATCAACCGGTTCCTTAGAAATCGGTTCATTAAATATCTTTAACATCTGGTTCTTATAATGGCCAACTGATTTACATGATGTATAGCTTGATTACTAATTTAACATACCATATATGGCCGATTCATTATTTATTTCCTAACTGATTCACACTAAATTAGCAAAATAGACAATTAAGTGCAAATCGGCCGGTTTAGTGGAATTTCGATTCTGGGGCCGGTTTAATGACCAAATCAAGGTATTTTTAGAAACCGTTTTACATGGTGATAGTTCAACCTTAGTACTAGAAAATATGTACGGGTCAATTGCTTGTTCAACCGGTTCATAGTCAGTTCAGTCCACCAAAGTGGACTGCCAGATTTGCATCAGCATCAGCAAGGATGCAAGGGTGAGTTTTGCTGTTCATTTGGGGAACCGGTTTGACGGTCCATTCAACCCATTTTCGTAAGTCGATTTTAAAAAAGATCTTAATAAGGGTCTTAACTAATTGGTGACCAATTTTGAGCCGGTTTGGTGGTCGGACGGAGGCCAGTTTGTCCTGATTTTCCCAAACTGCCATTTTAGTATAAGTATACAGGGGTTGGTTCAGCTGTTATTTTGGATCCTGTTTAGTGAGCAATTCAGCTCAATTTTACGAGCCGTTTTGTCACAATGTCAATAAGTCATCTATCTTGTTGGTCACCAAATTTGGGCTGGTTTGGAAATCATTTGGTGGCCGGTTCAGTCGAAAAACAGTAACCATTTCTGCTACTACTCAGGCTTCAGGATTTCAGCTGGCATGTTGCAGAACTTAGGCCCAGTTCAATGATTAAATCACCATGAAAACTTATTTTCCATACATTTTCAAAATCAACATATAATTTTGGACCGGTTCATATAAATTTTTTAATTTTATTTTCGCCCAATTCAAAGTTATATGCTGATTTGTGTGCCTAATTCCGTATTTTGGTGCAAGCTGGCCGGTTCAGTTTACTCAATTTTCTTGAGGCTGAACTGGTCAAATTTTCAAGAGATATTTTTACACCAACTTCATGACATCTTAGCCGGTTCATTAAAATATCTACACTAATTTTTATAGAGCTTGAACTGAACAAAATCATGGAGAAAATCATCACCAACAGCAAGTCCCTGATTTCTTGGTTCAAATTGCCAGTCTACTTACTTTAAACACCTTGAACTGGCCTAATTCATGAGAATTATTCCAAAATAAAAATATGGTGATTTAGCCAACATATTAAAGTTTTTCCAACAAAATTTGCATGGGATAAATCGGTCATTAACAGTATGTAAAAATTAGCATATCAGCAAGCATAACAACAGGTTGTAGAACCAACTTCATAATGCATGTTTCTGAAATTTGGCTATTTTAGCATGGTAACGACAAGAATTATTTTAGAATAAAAATATGATGATTTAGCTAATATCTTAAAGTATATTCAGTGAAATTTTCATATCATGAATCGATCAAATAGGGCATATAAAATTCGGACATCAGCAAGGGATAGCAGAGTTTAGTAACAAAATTTGATTTTGACATGTTTCTAAACTTTACTTATTATAATATGGTAACGACAAGGATAATTCTAGAACAAAAATATGGTGATTTGGCTAACATCTCAAAGTTTATTCAGTAAAAAATTCTTGGCATGAATCGATCAAATAGGGCATATAAAAATTCAGACATCAATAAGGGGCAATAGAGTTCAGCAACAGAATATGATTTTGACATGTTGCTAAACTTTGCTCATTTTAACATGGTGACAAGGATAATTTTAGAACACAAATATGGTGATTTGGCTAACATCTTAAAATATATTCAGTAAAAATTTCTTGGCATGAATCGATCAAATAGGGCATATAAAAATTCAGACATCAGTAAGGGGCAATAGAATTCAGCAACAGAATCTGATTTTGATATGTCGCTGAGCTTTACTCATTTTAGTATGGATTCGGTGAGAATTTTAAGTATTTGACCAACAATACTTCAAGATAAGATTAATAATTTGACAACAAATCAAAGAGAGAGAGGAGGTCTTGCCTGAAAATATTTTTAATTTAATTGTAAAGTTCAACTGCAAACTGAGTCATTCTCCATACTCTGATTTTGGTTCTCTATTTTTGCTGCTTTTCCTTTGCTTTGCTCTCCAAATTTTTTCTCTTTTGGTAAATAATTAGCCTTACTTATCTATTATTTGCTGTAAATTTCTTGGATTAATTGAAACTTGCCACCTACCCCAATAGGTGTCAAGTTTCTCGGTGGCCTTATGTTGAATCAGCTTGCATGCAAGCTGATGTGTTGCCCTCTTATATTGCCACTTATCCTTATTTTATTTGGTCAAATTTGATACATGTTAGTCCTCAAATATGCCATGTGTCTCCCCTCTTTAGCCATGTTCTCCTTTTAATTTATTAGCTAGAAAATTATGGGGAAAAGGAGGGGAACCATAGGCTGCCCGCACAACCGAGCCCCGCCGCTCTTCTTCTTCTTAATTAATTTTCTAAGTGTTGGTGAGTTAAGTGTAGGATAAATACATATATATACAAATATCACATTTTACTTAATTAATTTCATTTATACCATATTTGATTAATCAGGTTGAATTCAATTATTAATCAATTGATAATTCGGTGATCGGATTATCTTATTATCAACCGAAATTAATTTAATTATTAATCAATTGAGAATTCGTTAACTGAATTACTTCCGTATCATTCATTCTATCATATATTAACTGAAATTGAAGTCGATTTCAGCAAATAAAATTTTATCACATTTCGATATGAATTTCTGGCTTCTAAATTTTACTATTCATTAATCTTAATTTTACATAAATTAATTTAACTAATCGAATAATGAATAATGAAACCTCGGTCCTTACACCTTACACATACAGTAACATACACAACGAATCGGATGGAAACCAACTGGCAGCCAACTGAAAACTGAATAAGAAAACAACAAAGGGGAATAAGGAAACCAAAGCAAGGGAAACAGGAAACAGAAAAGAGGGAAAGGAATCAGGCTCAATAAGTAAATATATTCCCAGAATTATGCCTGTAACGTTACTGTCATTATCAAAAGAGCATTGTCCTCAAAGTTGAACGAGGGAAGGTCTGGACAAAATTCAACAATGGCTTCGCAAGTGGCCTCTAAATTCCAACCAGTCCAACCCTCAGTATCATACTCTAACCCTGAAAATGAGGTGCAAATCAGAAGGAATACAAATGTTGCCAAAGACAATGCACTGGCGCTTTCGTAAGTGTTTGATTCTTCGGCATCGACTTAAACGATAAAGGTGCAGGCCATGACATGTGCTTTCTGGAACTTGCTCTTTGATGGTGTAGTTAGCATGGTGGATAGGCAACTATTGGAATCAAGCTGCAATATCGTCTTACTAAGCGATTTCAATTTCGGGATTGCATTCTCGAACTCTTCTGTCATCGGGAGATCCTCGGGCTTCCCAAGATTGTTTCTTTGATTCTCATTATCCCCGCTTGCTGAATTGATGCGAGATGAAATTTTTGGTTGACCATCCTTTGCAGCTCCCCTGCTGCTTCATGTACCTATTCTAGCATGTCCACTGAACCTAATTTTTCCATTACTTTAATTTTGCTCCCAAGTTCACACAATATTTTAGTGCCTTCATTACCAATCCTCTGCACTCACCGTGGAACACCTGTCTTCCTTCAGCTGGAGCATGTATCTCTGGAAGTATACAGCCATGCAAAGCTATAACCATAATTGCACAATGCCTCAGTGCACCGCTTACTTTGATGTAACTCTTCCAAGGAAATCCCTATGCATCCTTCATATTCACTCCATCTCCGGTATCTATTGACACAACCTTCAAAGGAAGCAGCAACATTCATAAAGTTCTTGACCACCAAGTTGTGCAAATCCTCACCAGCCCAAATTGGATAACTGCATGTGTTTATCCCCATGCCAACACCAACACCCAGTGCAATGAGCAAAAATCTAGTAACAACAAGATAGAGCTACAAATATTTAGTACAAAATCCAATGAAAAACATGCTACAAATAATTACAACTTCGTCCCAATCTCCAGCCAAAGTGGACACAGTTGCCATGCCCAAGGCAAGCCCTTCAGCTGATAATGTCCCCAATCCATGGTTAAATCCTACACTAAGAGTTGCTCCCATGCTAAATTTGAAGACAACCACCACTGTAAGAATTGCCCAAACATAATAACGACTAATGCTTTCAAATGGCTCCTTCAAGAAAATCAGGAGGAAAGTAAGCATCAAGGCAATGCTCATTTTGGCAGCAAAAACAATCTTTTTGGAATCAAATTTTCTTCTGATGAGATTTTGACAGCAAAAACAGCCACTCCATGAATCTGTAAATTTGTCCAATAGATTGCAAAATGAGCAGCAAGTTTTCTGTTTTTCAATATTTGAGTTAGAAGGACCATGTGAAAGGATCCTTGATAGCAGCATTAGTGAACATAATGTGAACTTGTCATGGTGCCAAAAGACGATGAGGGCAACGACAATGATTATCCCTTCCGGAATGGCCATCCCAAGGGTTAGGCCCCATTTAAATTTTCTGGAAACTCTAGGATGGCAACGAATATCATAAACCCTATCGGGAGAGAAAACATTGGAATAGCGAAACATTCTGGTCATATCCACATCACCCACCCCTCTCGTGGTAGCCGCAACTATCAGCAGTTGCCCACTTCAAAATAATCCCCCTTCTCAACACACGTTCAATATCATCACCATCTAGAGGAAAGGTTCATATCTTAAAACAGGCAGCCCTTAAGCCTTGTCCAGGACTATGGCAATCCATGATTTTCTCCCTGCTAGAGTTAGCAGTCTTCCACTTCGGCCTTAACCGGTAGGAAGATTCTTTGGTCCTATCACGACTTTGCTGTGGATTACTGCCAGTTAATGATGCAATGCTGTTTTGAGATGAAGCCCAGGTCAAGCAATGATCAATGTTATAGAATTTGGCATTAACATTATCCAAGGCATAAACCACAACATCTAAATTCTCCCAAGAGGTATCATCAAATACATTTGCTGTCTTAGGGCTTGCACGATTTTAAAGAGCTTCAATATGAAGCTAAGGTTGATTGATATGGCAGCTGCAACCACAACTCTTGAATTTAAGGGCCTGAAATCACAGGTTTCTACGGGTTCAGTAGGGATAGACTCCATGGAATCATTTGGACAGGTGACAAATGAAATCAATTTGCCGCCATCTTCCTTTGATCCAGCAACAGCTTAGCAACCCAACTCCAGTATAAATTTATTCAAAGCTTGAAATGCCAAATGTAAGAGAGTTGAGCAATCAAACTTAAAAAAATCACGCAATAAAAAATCACCATAATTCTTAAGCGTTTTGTGCAATGTTGTGAATTGCAATACCTTAGGCTGCTTCACTAGCATGGCAGTACCACTCTTCTCATCTATACCATAATCTGTAGCATCCCTATCAAGAGAGAAAGGGTAGTCAGTTGTTAAAGTAGAGACACTCATAGAGTTGTGCAGTTCTGGAGATGTTTGGACAGAAGCAAGAGCAAAAGTGTTTCCCAAGTCATCCTCTGAAAACACAAGGTCGCTGGACAAGTCCTGCAACTCCACGATTCCATCATCGTGTAGGGTCACTGGCTCCACACTAGTGAGAATAAGATTTTTGGCAGAGAACAATGGAATTTCAAGCTTGGGCAGACGATGATGAGAGGCAATTTGGGCATCGGTGCTGTGTGCGTGAAGCAGGACCGGTGGGGTTTGAGTATGTTGGGCTAAAATGTTAGAAGTGGAAGTCGTGAATGGTGAGGGAGGTGAAAGAACAGGGGAATTTACGGAATGCAACGTTTGTCGTTCAATTTGGATTAGTGAGAGTAGGATTTCATTAGAGAATTGATGGATTTGTGGCTTGGTGGAAGCAGTAGTGGCGATTCGAGCTGCATGTGGTTGTACGGTCATGACGAAGGAAGGAATTTCATGTTGGGGTAAGTGAAGGTTTAGAGTGATTTGGATGTCTGGTTGGGTTTGAGGATGGAAAGTAGAAGAGGGAGAAATCATAAATGGTGAAGAGTTCACTGGCAAGCTAGGTTTTTGCATAATTCTGTTGAGCAATTGATGGATTTCAGCAAGGGAGTGCTGGATATGCTCGGTGTTGGCAGTAATGGCGGCGATGCCTACTGCATGTTGCCGGATGGTCGCCTCCTTCAACATCATTGCGATGGAAGCTTCCAGCACTTCAAGCACATGGGTCTTCGATCGTCATCTCCTCTGCCTTTATCTTAATGAAAGCACTAATGTTATGTGCATACTTGCAACGCACAAATAGTCGGAAATAGAGGGAAGGGGAAGAATAGAGAAAGGGAAGGGGAGTTCAGGCAAAGGAAGAAGAGGGAAGACAGAACAAGAGGGAAGACTGAGAGAGAGAGAGCGAAAGCAGAGAGGGAGTAGAAGAGTGAGACGAGAAAAAATCTTCTCCTTTTTACTATTCTAACCAGCCCTTATATATACAGTAAAATACCAACCGAATCGACTGGAAACCAACCAGCATCCAACCGAAAACAAAATAAGAAAACAACAAAAGGGAATAAGGAAACCGAAAGAAGGAAATAGGAAATAGAAACGGGGAAAAGGAATTAGGCCCGATAAGTATAATGAAAAGCCAAGTCCAAATGTGCAATAGCATAAGGTCGTATCATAACAATAATTGTTGCACAAAATGCATGCCAAATTCAGCTGAGGCAAAACAGCTAAGATTCTAGCTCATTGTCAAACAAAGAGGTCGGCATGCCTTTGTGAGCAATTAGGACACTCCCAGTTATAAGTCACCTGGTATAAAATTTTATTTGAGATCAAATTTTGAATGCAAGCATGCACCCATATCCACGACATAAAGAACATAAATACATGAAAAGAGATGCCATTTTTTCACATACCATAAAGAACAGAACCTATGAATGCATCACCAGCACCAGTTGTATCCACAAGTTCTGAGGGCGGTATTCTCTCTGCCGTTCCCACAAAAAGCCTCCCCTTCATAGTCCCTATTCCATTTGCTATCAATTTCAGCACTGGCTGACAAGATAAAACAGAGATTATCCAAAAATTTAGAAAGAAAAGTCACAATCAGGTCTAAACTCACTATTTCAGTATCCAGCACAAATAAAATGTGGGGCAGTGGTAAAAACCATCAATACAAACTGAAACAAACCACAAATATTTCAACCATGACCTCCAATTCACAACAGATAAATTTACTGTTGCGCAAGCTCATCCCAAAGAAAAAGTAAATAAAGAAGGAAAAGTTATGTAAGCTGGCTTCAAGATGTGGCCAAACACGCAAACTTGTAAATTGCTGAATTACAGCCATTTCATCACGCCGAGCTTACACCAAGAGAATGACTCAACTTGGTCTTTTGTTACATTCATGTGATTCAACATAAGTTGTGACTTGTGGAATAAGAAAGGAAATTCTACTCACACCACTGCCTCGTTTCTGATATTGCCTCCCTGCAAACTCCCTATCTCCACCCCATTCTTACTTTGGTAAAAAAATCCAGATACAAATCTTCACACAACCAGTAAGTGTTTGACTCATGGATGAAAATATCGCCAATATATATTGGTATTAGGGTACCCTACACAAATATTTTCTGATACTGCAACAATATCGTGATATGTTGCCATACCAATAATATATCGCTATATATTATTCGCTATTCAAAATATTGGCTGATATAACCGCTATTTCATCAATATAGCAGTTGACACACCCAATATATTGGTTGATATTTGCTTGTCGGTTTATGATTTTTTAATTTTTTTTTCTTTCGATAAGTCTAATATTTATACATATTATTTGATATTTCTAACACCAATATACTGCAATTGATACCGATATTGATACAAATACCAATATTTTCATCCATGGTTTGACAATTTACCTTAAATAGTGCAATGCTCTATGGGGACCATCAAGCACATTTACTATTTAGCCATGGCTAATATCCAGCCCGGCCTATAATGGGGGTGGCTCCTCATCGGGAAGCCTGTGCAAAGCTGACCACCAATGAGTTCATTTATCAATGCTTATAAAGACCAGCATAGTCAATCTACTTTATACATCAAATAGCTTATCTTTTATGATCATAGCACCTCACTCTTAGGATTTCCAAAAAACAAAATTACAAATTTATGAATAATGCAGGCAGAGAATTCGTGAAAAGAACCAGATAATTCACAATTATGGAGAATAAACCATCGAATTTATAGGAAGGGGGGTTACCGATGAAACGCATGTTGGTCTAACTAAGTCAGGATCTGTTTTCTGCTTCAAGGTTTCTAGACATCGATCTACATCTATTTCTTTGAATACAGTATCTTCAGCTGCTCATGACATATCAAAAAAGAAAAACCAAAAGAAACCAAAGTGAAATTAATCAACCAGCGGAAATGTAGGCATCCATGTAGAACTTCCAAACCCCAATATTATCAGATAGGTAAATAGAGATTCGTGCACGTGTGCACGCAGGCATTTTACTCGGGAACTGGAGATTATTCTTACCATCTTGACTTCTCTGAAGCATTATGCATCCATCTTCACCGAGGGTCACAATCACAAATTTTAACTTTGGCAATCTCAGCAACATGGAAACAAGTGCACTTGGCATTGATGGGACCTTTGTCCAGTTCTGCCAGGAATAAGAGGGAAAGGGGAAAAATGTTTGTGATGGGTATTTTTTTAGTTTAGAATCATGCACATAATCTAGAAAATCTAAATCTCAGTGCAGGACAAGGACAGAAGTAATTATTAAGGAAACTATGTAAATCTTGGAAAAGTTCAGCACAAAGTAACAGAAAACCTTATATGAGCTGAGAGAAGCCAATGACTACAGATGCCCAAACAAATGAGGGTGCTTCAGGACATAATGGCTTGACTACCTTGGAAGTCAGAACACCCCCCCACCCACCCCAAATCAGGGAGTTGAGGCCTGCGTCCTTGAGATAGGTTCTGGTTTTCTTCTATTCCAGGAAAAAAACAAAAGCATATAAATCACGTGAAGTTAAAGCCTCAAACTGACTACTCCGCAATGAAAATTTTTTCATGAGGAAAACAGATTGCTTATATTGTAAGGCCTTGATGGGAACATTAACAAGTGGCTCATTGTATTTGAAGAGCAACCTAGGAAGTTAATGGGAATCAAAGGGAGTCTACGATGTCATAAGCGAGCATAGTGGTGGTTCAAGGAGATTCAACAGAAAAATCAAAGCTAAGAAAGTTTTGATAAAGGAATGAATGAAGTGAATTTCGAGAGAAGAAAACAATGCAAAAAATTTAATGAGCGAGGCCAAGACTAGAGATTTCAAAGTATGCGAGCAACTTACTAAATAGGAGAAAATGGTTATTTAGACTAGTTAGAGGAAGCGACAGAAATTGAGAAAGCTTAAACCAAGTGAAAGGTGTACAGGTTGATGATATTAATCTTGTTGCAAATAAGGACACCAAAGGAAGAACCACGATTTACATCCACAAGCATTTAAATGAAAGAAAGGAGACTAGTATAACACCTGGGAAGCTTAGTGACTCAAAGGAAAATGTATATGGCTAGTTTTATCAACACATTTAAAGAGAAGCGATGAGGGAAGCAAAAATGACAATGAAAATTGGGAAAGTAAATGAACCAGGTAGTATTCTAGTGCAGGCTTAGATAAAATGGAGGCAGCGTAAAGGATAGCCTAATGCACGAGGCTTCCCGCATTGCTGATTTATAGTAATATATCACTAACGTATTGAAGAAAGGTTGTTTCGACAGTTTAAATCTGTGTCCTTTAATCTAAAATGGAGCAACCTTACCGTTGAAATAATACTTCCCTTATAAAAACGGGTATTACAAGGTGACTAAATTTTTTAACACAAGTAAGAAGATGCCAGAGGAATATCAAACAAATATGGTTATTCCTATTTATAAGAACAAATAGGACATTCAAAGTAATGCCAATTTCAAAGGTATCAAGTTGACAAGTTGTTAGGCCATACTATAATGCTATGGAAAAGGGTGATCAAGGGAGGTTAAGGCCAAACACAAAGTTGGATTTATGCTAGGAAGGTCTTCATTATGTGGTACAACGAAGCAATTCATGGGAAAATGGAAGGACATACATATAATATTTATTGATTTAGAAAAAGCACATGAAATGATACAAAACAAATCCTTTGGAGGAGTGAGACAACAGAGGAGTTCAATTGCATACATCCAAGTTATAAAATACATATACGATGGAGTAGTTATTTGTGTGAGGACACATGAGGGGAAGCTAAGGCTTTTCCAATTAGGGATGTCTTACACCAAAGGTATGTTTTGAATCCATATTGTTTGCCCTGCTATGGAAGAATTAATTAGGCACACCCAACAGTATGACTTGGTGCATGCTTTTTACAAACGATATAGTATTTGGTGGATCTAACAAGGAAGGTACTAATTCTAAGCTGGAACTATAGGAGACTTTGTAAAGTAAAGATTTTAGAATCCAAATAAAGAAGATTGAATACATGGAATGGAATGCAAATTTTGTACAAATATAGAGATGGATAATGGTAGGTGAGGATAGGAAAGGAAAAGCTACCAAACATAGGCTAATCAAAATAGCTTGGGTTATACAAAAAAATGGGACAACTATATGGATATTGCTCATACAACCAAAGCAGGCTGGGTGCGGTGCAGAAGTGCTTTAAAGGAAAATTATGAGGTGGCCACTATGTAATTACACTACATAGGTCATTGTTAGGCCGTTAAAGATTAACGCTTCAAAAGATAAAAGTGGTGTAGATGATGTTACGATTAGATGTATGGTTAATGGTTATACAGAGAACGGTAAAATTCTCAATAATGTCATTTAGGACAAAGTCAGAGTGGCAACAACAGAAGATAAAACGAGATGATATTATGTGACAATCCTCTAGTGTACCATAAAAGATGAGAAGGGATGCACAAAGCTCCCTTACAAAAGGAATAGCGGCAAACCAAGAACAGCTTGAAGAAAACATCAAGCATCATCTTCCTCATTTGTTTTTCAATTATCTTGCATATTTGAAGCTAACAAAGGAAACAATCTATAACAGAGCTAAATGGAGGAATAAAACCTATGTAACTAATACAATTAATGGAAAATGACTTAGTTTGGTTTGACAAAAATCAGGTGAAAACAACAAGTGCCACCTATATAACTCCAACTTCCCTCAACCTTCTCTTACTAAAAATGCTTCAAGATTTTTCATGATATTCAAGGCTAATAGACATAGCCGTTTCTGTAGTCTTGTAAGACCCTCTCCACTCATAGGCCTCAGTAGATTGGGTTGGTACTTCAATTTTTCCCTTACTAATCCTTTCTCCAAAGGACAAGTGAAGCTGTTGCCGTTGCTATTTTCTTTTGTTTGCTACGTCAGTCCAAAGCCTACATGGTCAGATCATGCATCATGTTCCAAGAGATCTCCACTCCTTCACATTATGCAGGGGCAGAAATATCTATTGTGCCTCAAAGGTCACGAAACTGATGCAAATATTTGTCAAGACATAACCAAAGTGCATCATCCTAAATCATGTCATCCTAAAATCATAGGATTAAGCATAGCAACATTTCCACCACAAGAATAATGACTGCTAATTTACAACCAGAACTAGTGTTGTCTCTATATCTAAATCCAAGATCATGATTCATTACCATATAGCTGGATAATGAAGTAGACAACTAATATAGCATGCTGTAAATTTCAAATTAAATATTGAAAGTAGTCAGTCAAGCAAGATGGTTCCTCTATACGTAGCACCTGATTCTGGACAAGTAGGCAAACCAAAGTTCGCTGTAGGATGCTTTTTAAACTAGTAGTCTTCAAAAGATGATCAGTGACAAAATAAATCAAAAAATGAAAACAGTTTAAGATAGAAAATGCAGTTGAAAAAATGAAATTTGAGCAGCTAAATGAAAATGTAAGAATCTAACCCTTAATCTTATCCTCATAGACAAATATAAGAATATGGAATGAAAATAAAACTGTGACTCAGTAGTGTGAAGGAATATATTTAGATATTTCTAATTATATATTAAGAAATTAAGATAACTGACTAAAAAGTAAGCAGTGTAACATATTTGAAGAGTTGCAAAAAGACAGGATATGTAGAGAGGGAGGCAAAGCTGGAAATCAAATTTTTAGTTATTAATCCAAATGATTAAGCATTTACAATAATTAGGATAGTTTTTTATAATTGTATTTCTAAGATAATTTTAGTAGGATATTTAAACTTTTATGTACTTTCTATTAGGAAAGAGGAGTCTTAATGTTTGGGGTTCCAAGCCTTTTAAGGCTACTTTTTATTAATTACTGAGGAGTTCTATATATCCAGACTGGCTGTCAAACAGCAGTAGATATCTGGCTCCGACAACCTGAGGAGCCAAAGTTTGAGCAACTTAAGCCAGTTGACTACTTTTACACATAACCGACAAGTTTCACACTGAAATGAATTTGAAGTTTGGCATCCTTATGGTGTGTTTGGAAATAGTGACTGCCAGCACAAACTAGCCCCATCGATATATGAGGAGCTCAAGTTCTAGAAAGTTAAGCCAGTTGATCAACATTTAGATGGAATTAACAAGTTTTACACTGAAAAACAATTTGAGGTTTGACATCCATGTGCATTTGGGAATAGTGACCGCCAACACAACCTACACTCCCTACAGCACCCATAGCCATTTCTGTTCACGATCCAACTTCTGTTGTACAGCCACCTTGAAAATTAGAGCTTATGGAAGAGCCAGTTGACTGAATGAAGTTACAAATAGCAATTTTAGAGAGTGACAAAGGGACTATACTAGGACTAAAGATTCCAGAGATGACATCTATAGAATAAGTCCAACACAAGTTTTACCTTCAAATAAGTTCTTCAACATTATATTAGACAAATTACTCAGTTCCAACCTTTATTCATTGATGAGCCTCAGCAGAAAAGAATTCCTTTTAGCTATGTCATCATTGGTCACTTTTTAATTGGGGATGCCGTTACTTCATTAGTTCGTACAAGTCCTTTTGTTTCATTAATTACTAAGAATTATTCTAATTACATAACTGTAGGTTTTCAAAGTGAGAAAGAATGATGCATAAGGGGTACAGCTGGAAACTTACTTCTTCAAGTTTAATCCCATTATTTTAGTGTATTATAATACTTTGCATTGTTTGACATATTTCTTAGTCAATGTCGTAGGCTGTCAACTATGATCTTTGGCTTATTTAAGGTTAGGAAAGTCAAGACTTAATGTGATTAGGTTTCCATAGTTAAGTTTATTGTTTGTCAGTGGTGTACTCATTTAAATTAGTGTTGCACAGAAGTTTAAGTCTTTAGGGGTATGTCCTGGATGTTAGAGAGGAAGTTCAAAAACAGATGCATAATGGTGAAGTTAATGAATGGAAGTTCAATGTAGTCTGATTGCTTGGAAGATGAGGTCCTTTAGAGCAGCCCTATATTGACATTTGGGAATATTTGGTGGATTTTAGCAATAAGCTGAGAAACAACAGAACTGGGATTTAGTTTGGTTACTCTAACAAGGAGGACATATTAGGAGAAAAATGTCAGATTTTATAGGAGTCAATCCTAAATCCCATAGGCATCATACTAAGTGGTTGAATTGCATCATACAATTTAAATATATGAGAACAATCCTTGGGAAGTAAGCTCTAACATCTTTATATCAAGAATAACAGATTGTAACCGCTTTTTATAACTGTTGGACTCCAATCTACCAAAAAAACAAATAAAGGAAACTAACAAGACTCTTAAAATAAAATATTCAATTATAGACAACTTGGACTCGTGGACAAAACCCTTTAAGCAACTAATTGAAATAAGGAACAAAACAAGACATGTTGACCCATGACCACCCGCCAACACAGAAAATTACCAAAATATCCCTGACCCTAAAATTGATGAAAACAAATTAAAAGAAACTCTAGAGAAGATCTCAACCAGACTCCCCACCATCTTGCACATCCCAAATCAAGACTTGGGCATTTGAACCAGCTTTGAATTGCCTCAGATATGTATCCAATGCCTGCTGCCAGCCTCCATCAATAGAGGTTCCCATTTTGTCTTCTTGCCAAGTTAATAAAATAAAAAAAAAGTAAAGGACATGGCATTTTAGGACAATAATAAGCTGATAAAACGGATAAATAATAAGTGAAAAAGGAAAAAATAGCTCACCTGAGGGTATTTCCCTGAACATACAGCGTAATCAGCCATATAGAGAAGATCCTCAAATCCTTGCTCCCCCATATCTGCATCAACTAATATTGGTATATTTTTGCAAGATGCCTGAAACAGAAAGTTCCAGAAAAAGCTTTTTAATTCTACTTGTCAAATTACACTCTTTATGCATGTTGAGCATAAGGAAAATTCAAACACATTGAGTAGGGAAAAACGATTGTGAAATCCATTGTTACACGCCTAGTTTCAGACTACCCTTACTTAAATAATAATTAGGTTGTTATTAGGTAATTAGTTAAAGTAATGGGTTGTTATTTTGTTGGGGCCTTGTGGACTGATTTCTGTTCAGTTGATTTCCAACTGAATTGGTTGGACATTACTATTTGTACTAGAATGCTACAACGAAGAAAAGGAAGGAATTACATTGCTTTGCTTTCTGCTCTCCTCTCTGCCATCTCTCTCTCTCTCTCTCTCTCTCTTTCTCTCACTCGGTTCTCTTCCTCACCTCGATCTCTTTCTCTCTCAATCTCTCTCACTCTCGTGCTCTCTGTTTCCCCTCTTTTCCCCTATCTCCTCTGCCAGAACTCCCATCTCCTCATCAATCTCACCTTCTCGCAGTCGCTTACCGCGATACGGCTATGGAGCACGTATCAAATGATGCTTTCATTAAGATAAAAGCAGAGGACGCACTGATCGAAGAATAAGCACTCGAAGCATCCATGGCCAAGCTTGCCAAAGCGATGAAGGATTTGCGGCAGGCTACTGACCGACTTGTCGCCAACTCATCCACCATGGCTTCCACCACAGCACAAATCCAGTCGTCCATCACTGAACTCAACCAACCGCTCCACAGAATTGAGCACATCCCTAACCGGCCAATGAACTTTTCACTTTCTGTGGTTTCTTCTACTATTACTTCCCATCTTCCAGTTTCAATTGCTCCACATCTTCACTTTCCCCAACCTGCAATCCCTTCCATCGCTGATTCCATACAACCACATCTACCACAAATAGCTATTCCTGCTTCCACCACAGAACAAATTTGACACTCCCGCACCAACCGCATCGACCAACTACCCTTGCCGACTGCAAATTCCTCTTGGTCTTCAACTTCATCATCGTTCACGGCTTCCACTTTTGACAATTTCCCCCAAACTGCCATTACTTCTTGCACCACGTCCGAACGACCACATCTAGATCACATCACCAGCTCTGCTTCCACCACGACACACATCCAGCAACCACTCAATGAAATCCCACGCTTCCCAACCCTAATCGAACGACAAACAGTGTCATCCGTAACCCTTTTTGTTCATCCACCACCGTCTCCACAACCTTCTCAAACCTTCTCCTCGCATTGCCACTGCCTGCCGTCCTCCAAACTGTTTTTACACACCATGGAGGCTCCGGACGAGGAACCTGTGATTACGGAGGATCTCTCTGAAGAAGAGCAAGTAATTGCAGTGGGTCATTCTTTGGGGTTATATAATTTAGGAAATACATGCTACATGAACTCTACAATGCCATGTTTGTTTTTAGTTCCTGAATTGAAATCTGCTCTACTGCATTATTCACAAACGGGTCGGAGCAATGATTTTAATCAGAATTCTCATTTGTTGGTTGTGGCAACAAGAGCTTTATCTATTGAGCTTGATAAACATGTCAAGCCAATGGCACCACTGCAATTTTGGATGAAGATGCGCACGAAGCATCATCAATTTGGTCAACTACATTATGGTTCCTTCATGCCATGGGCTACTGAAGAAGTTCTGGGGATTCCAGTTGTATCTGGCATTATACTACTACCAACTCTCCTGCGTGTTGCCATCACTGATCACAGGGTGAAGTTGGATAATACCACACGCAATGGGACTTTCAGTGACCTTGACAAATTGTCAATGGGACATGTAAAGGCGAATAGTTCACGATTGTGGGCTTTTTTGATAGCAATTTACTGGTTTTCACTGATTAAGTATTATATGTTATGGAAGACATACAAACATGTTTCTAATTTGAGAGCCGTGGCTTTAATGTCTCCTGTGGTGAAGCCTGAGCAATTTGCTGTTCATGTTAGAGACATACCTCGTATCCTTGGTGGTGAAACTAGAAATGAACAGGTGGATTCATATTTTCAATCAATATATCCAGACAAGTTTTATAGATCCATGTTGGTCACTAATAACAAAGAGGTCAACAAGATATGGAAAGAGCTGGAAGGATACAAAAGGAAACATGTACGTGTTGAAGCTGTGTATGCAAAATCACAAACTGTAGGGAACCTTGCAGGAACTAGACCTATGAACCGAATGGGTTCCTCGGTCTTGTCAGTATGAAGGTTGTCAACACACATCTGAGGAAACTATTGCCGTTTCTGAAGGTAGTGGTAGGTAAAAAGGTGGTTAGCACGGTTCTGGAAGCTTCTCTACCTCAGATTGCACTCATCCTGTTTTTGGCTTTCCTGCCTAAGTTGCTTTTGTTTCTATCCAAGGCTGAGGGAATTCCTTCTGAGAGTCAGGAAGTGAGGGCTACATTAGGCAAATACTTATATTTCATGGTTTTGAATGTCTTTATTGGGGTGACAATTGGTGGTACCTTATTCAGCACGTTGAAAACAATTGAGCATCATCCACACACTATTGTTCACCTGCTGGCAACTAGCCTTCCAGACGATGCAACCTTCTTCTTGACCCTTGTGGCTCTGAAGTTTTTCGTGGGCTACGGGCTAGAGCTACCAAGACTAGTCCCCCTACTTATCTACCATTTGAACAAGAAGTTGGCTGCTTCTACCAGAGAACATTTGAACCTTAACGAAGTCGGTATTGTGGGTGAGGATACAGGATGGAATGACAAGTGTGCATGCCTTTTAGATGATCCTGCAGAAATATGGAGTTTCAAAGCTCATAGTGAAGATTCCACTACTAAACACATATGTGCCTTGCAACCACAGCAGCGTGGGATGGTCGGGAGCAACATGTTCACGAAGACTGTGTGTTCCATCTGCTACAAGTACCTACAGCAAATGGAAGAAGACCTCCATGTGGTTTCTCAATGCGATCATGCCTTTCACAAACTATGCCTTCAGCAATGGTTTGAGTACTGTACAAACAGGAAGCAACATTCGTGTCCAATTTGCAAACAGATCTGTTCGTCGAAGAATGTGAGCCGACTCTATTTTCAATCCATTGACAATCCCGACGATCCTATCCTCGCTCGATCTCAGAATGTTGACGACGATGACACTCGAAAGGAACTTTGGAGATTAGTCACGAAACTAGAAATGATGACGTTGGATTCCAAATTAGCTATATCTGCGGCACAGCTACATGAGAGTCCATAGCTAAATCACATCACGATTGCCCATCATGCAACCTTGAGGACAAGGTTCTCTAATGAAAAGGGCAATGTTACACGCCTAGTTTTAGACTACCCTTAGTTAAATAATAATTAGGTTGTTATTAGGTAATTAGTTAAAGTAATGGTTGTCATTTTGTTGGGGCCTCGTAGACTGATTTCTGTTCAATTGATTTCCAACTGAATTGGTTGGATTTCACTATTTGTACTAGAATGCTACAGTGAAGAAAAGGAAGGAATTACGTTGCTTTGCTTTCTGCTTTCCTCTTTGCCATCTCTCTCTCTCTCTCTCTCTCTCAGTCACTTGGTTCTCTTCCTCACCTCGATCTCTTTCTCTCTCGATCTCTCTCACTCTCGTGCTCTCTGTTTCCCCTCTTTTCCCTATCTCCTCTGCTAGAACTCTCCTCTTCCCATCAATCTCACCTTCTCGCAGTCGCTTAACACGATACAGCCATGGAGCACGTATCATCCATGCAGTGAAGAAATCATGGCCTATAAAGCAATATAAAACACCGTGATTGGAGGACAGATATTGCATTTACTTGCACCTTCCAGTCTGAAATAACTTCTTTGTAAAACCATGATAAATGCATTCTATTGTCTGTAGCAATAGATGTTATGGCAGCTTGTGTGGTTTTTTTTTAGGGGAGAAAAGGATTGGGCCAAGGAGACCCCATGTCTCCTTATCTTTGTGCTAGACATGAAGTATTTTTCAAAAAACTGTCTTGTGGCCAAGAGATCAGAGTTTAAAGTTCACTGTTAAGTGTAAAAAAGCAGGGATTGATCACTTATGTTTAGCTGATATCCTGCTTCTATTG